>JARWLC010000002.1:57062558-57237558 GCA_033318265.1 Phyllotis vaccarum
GTCCAGGCGTTTTAGCTTCTGCTTCCTCTGCTAGAATGAGACACTCATGAGGGACGTCAATGTGGTTCCGTGTGTCCTCTGACAGCCTTGCCGGCTTTCACGGGTCTGTGTACCATAAATGAGTAGACAAGACCAACCATCAGAGCCTTTTGTTAGGGAAGTGCAGTGCACTGAGTCAGGACCCGGCTTGGTCAGTTTCTTGAAAGAATGGCAGCTGCTTGGGAGGGTGTCCTTCAGCTCTACCAGACGGACCATTTGTATGCCAAGAACAAATGAACTGCTCATGTCCACAGAGGCGGCCCTTTGCCACTACATGACATCTTTAGCTTGTTGTCTGTTGTGATAGCATCACGGGGAGGAAAGGGTTTATTTTATTGTTACAGTTAATAGTCTGCCATAAGAAGATTGAAAAGAAACCCAAGGCAGGAACCTGCAGCAGGAGCTGATGCAGAGGTCATGAAGGGTGCTGCTTACTGGTTTGCTCCCCATGATTTGCTCATCCTGCTTTCTTATGTAACCCAGAACAACCAGCCTAGGGATGTCGCCATTCACAGTGGACTGGGCCCTCCCATTCATCATTAACTCAGGAGATACTTCACAGCCTTGATCATAAGCCAGTGCAATGGAGGCATTTTCTCAAATGAGGTTTCCTTCTCCCAGAAGATCCTAGCTCTGACAAACTGACAAACACCTAATCCTCACACTCACCCTCCTGCAGTCAGGTATCCAAATAAACTTAAAAAAAAAAAAAAAATCCAGTCAACAGCACTTGGCTACCCAGATCCCCCTACAGGAACCAGCATTTTGATATTCTGGGTCTCCCACTGTGTCAACATGGCTGATGGAGTGGTAGGGGGTAGGGTCATCCTGCTGTATGGAGCAGGATCACTGGGAAGAGTAGATTGAGCATGGTGAGTAATCAGGAATTAGGTTTTACAGTGCGCAAACACGTCCGCACATCAGGCAGAGTATTGGGATGGAGGGTACAGAAGATAGTAAAGCAGCTCTGGGGACTCCGCAGTGTCTCAGTGTCAACGAGAGTGACTGTACTGCTGGTGTAGTCTCTTGGAGATGTGAAAAGATACAGAAAAGCACCCGAAGACATCCTCAGCGCTCCCCAAGTGTGAGCATTGAAGACAGGCATTTGGGGAGGTAGAGGCAGGGGGATCAGGAGTTCAAAATCATAGTCAGCTAAAGAGTGAGTTGAAGATTAGCCTAAGTATATGAGACCGTGCCTTAAAGGAGGATATTAGGTCAGGCAATGTCTGTGCATGCCTCTAATCCCAGCACTCTGGAGGCAGAGGCAGGCAAATCCCTATGAGTTTGAGGCCAGCCTGGTCTACAGAGGGAGTTTCAGGATAGTCAAGGCTACACAGAGGAACTCTGTCTCAAAAAGCTAAAGAGGGGGGTGTCGGTGGGCTGGGGAGATGCTTTGGAGAGTAAAACACTTGCTGGGCAAGCTTGAGGACCTGTATTCAGATCCCAAGCACCCAAGACAAAGCCAAGTGTGACTGCATTTGCTTGTAACTCTAGCATTTTAGGAGCAGGGAGATGGGATCTCTGAGGTTTTCGTGTACCCAGCTCAATTCCAGGCTCAGTGAGAGGCCCCAATTCAAGGAAACAAAGCAGAGGGTAGAGCAGGTGGCTTCACTGTCAATAGCTCCAGCCAACTTCAGAGGGACAGGAACAGCTTCATACCCCTGACAAAACTAGGTAGCTGTGTGACTCGGACATGGCCATTTGCCTTTCTGTGTACACCACCATACGCACCTCCCCAGCTGGGCTCCTGGGCCTAGGTTTTCAGCTAGCTGCTTAAAGGTGAGGGTTGACACAATTTGTACTGTCCAGATAAGGGGCTGACAGCCTCAGAAGCGCAGTGACTTGTTGAGCTTACGCAGACACGAAGCCAGTTGGCTCCAAAGCGCCACAGGATGGGCACCTGACCTCCTGTATTTCCCAGCCCAAGGGGAGTGAAGGGGAAGAAAATGGACAGGACCCATCAGCGTTGATGCTGGGGGTGAGGGGCTAGGTGTTGAGCAGAGCATAGGCAGAGATGGAGATATGGAGAGAGAGCCTCTGATTGTCTAGCAATGAGCCATATGTAGCTTTTAGAAGGGACAGAGCAGTGGCCACAGGATGAGAGGCAAGTGTGGGGTGGGGCATTGATCCATGCTCCCCAGAAGGCTCTTTTGAACAACTTGGACAGATCTGTAGATCTACCAATTTACCTGGCATAACTTCCCACCCCTGAGAAGTCCTCAATTGCTCTGGGAGACCAGCCCAGACTCAGTAGACAGCCTCCTCTGGGGTAGCCTGGCTGAATCTGTCCTGCCTGTACTTGGGGGCTGCTTCTAGCCAAGGATATGCCTGCTGGTCCTTGACCTCACACCTGAGCAACAAGCTAAGGGGTTTTAGGGAGAGTCAGCCCCCCTACCTCTTTCCCAAGCATCGAGACATCTTTATTTCCACCCGAGGCAAAGGAGAACCCTTTTCTCAGCTCAGCTGGGTAGGTTCATAAGATGGCAGGGTCACCTTGCAAAGAGTTATGGGCCTTGAAAGAAGCGGGAAGACACGCGGCTCTGCAGGCAACAGCCGAGGATAGTAATCTGGACAGACAAGGAATCGATGGGAATTTCTATTTAGGGAGGAAATCGATAGGAATTTCAAGGTAGGAAAGGGGGAATTACCTTTAATTGGAGCTTTCGTCCAGCTTGCCTTCGGGTGAGGCCAAGGCTCACCAGGTCCTGGGGGACAGCCAGGTGGTCCATCCTGCCCTGACCCTGACTGCTGCACTGTAAACTGCATAAAAGACCCTCCTCTTCAGGAGCCTCTGAAGCCTGGATGGAGCATGTCTGGGTGTGAGGGTGGGTATGCTGGGGGTCCTATTTCCTTAGCTGTCATGGCTATAGCAGGACCACCTGCCTCACCACGCGGGGTAAATTCTAGCATGTCGGATGAGGGGAGCTGAGAACTGTCAAACCCCATCACAAGGACTTTGTAGATTCAATCTGTATTAAGCCCCGTGCATGGGTAGGCTCTGTTACCTCCATTTAAAAGGAGATGTTATTTTCATTTTGAAGCACAGAGAAGTTGAGTTTCTTGTCCATGGTCACACAGCTAGGAAATATTTGAGCTGGATTTTGAAAACTTGACTAACTGGCACTAAAATCTAGGCTCTGGGCACCATGGATGGTGTCTGTCCTGATAGCAGTATCAGATGCCTCAACCTATCCACATCCTATTTGGGAAAATCCTATGGGAAGAACTGGATAAGGACCTCAAGGCCCTCCCTGAGGAAAGGAAGGGAGGTTTAAGTAACATGAGGAAGGCCCGAGACTGGCACCATCCAATCCCTCTCATACACCCTCATATCCCTTCAGGAAAAGGCTGCTGACCTTAAGAGGAGCCCAGGACTCCCAGACTCCTAAGAGACTCCCTGCAGAGGGAAGATCTGACTACTCACAGGCCTTTAAAGAGTGTGGAAAATACCCCAATACCAGATATCTCCCCACCACACTCCTGCTTGCTACCCTCTAGGAAAGACCTCCTTGCAAGGAGCCCTGTGCCCTGCTGACTGCTGGGAGCTTTTCTATAGAATGAAGTGATATGATCCTGGAAGCAGACATGGGGAGTAGAGGTCAGTCCTCCATGCCCCAGAAGGGAGTCCCTTTTGTGTTTCTTGGCAAGTCATCGGTGTAGTGAATGCTAAGATGTTATAGCTTTCAAAGTAGGCCACGAGAACAGGAGGAAGACAGTGTGTCTAGGGGATGGAGGGATTCCCTCTGTCTTTCCATTAACTTGATACTTTAGAGAAGAAAGTGAGACACAGGGAGGGATGACCCCCCCCCCCCCGCCAACCACCTGCCATCATGGATATGAAGGCCAGAGCCCCTGCCTCCCCACACATTCTTGTGTCAGAAGACACAGCAAGTGACAGCCTTCAGAAGGTGACAGGGAGGGAGAGGAGAGGCCCAGGAGCAGGTAAAATGCAGTCTTGACGGGTCAGATTGGGGACATGACTGATTACTGGTGCCTCTGGAGTCTTGGATGTTGAGTGGAGAAACTCGGGCAAGCTGTGCTTCTAAGAATAGTCAAGGCAGATCTCTGGAGATGCTGGAGTCCACCTTCCCACGTCTTTAAATACTTTTAGCTCAAATGTCAGGGGTACCTGCAATGGGGGGATTGTGGCAGGACTGCAGGGTCACATGAACTGTAGTTAAGTGACACTGTGGAAGCTTGAATACCACACTGCAGCCTCAGTTTCTCCATCTGTGAAATAAGAACCAGTCCTTCTATAAGCCATGTCTAAAGGGTGTCTGATGAAGGAGTGGCTGGGATCCTGGATGAACAGACAGATGGCTAGAGATGAATGAGTGGACAGACACATGGATGAGTGTAATGGAAGATGAAGTAATGACTTCACCTCTCTCTGTCTGGATAGCCTGGCCGAGAAGACCAAACTTTCAAACCTGATGCCAAGAGACACAAACTCCAAGGCTATACCCACACCTGCCCCAGGAGATGCCTCCACCTAGGCAGGGGCAGACCATGCATGGCCTGAGTGTGGCTGACCATTTCCACCCTTATAAATGGGCAGTCACATACTCCCAATGTCCCTCAAGCCAGTGACACCATGGAGTCCAAGTTCTGGGTGCTGACTTGGAGATGTCAATTTGTCCACACCTCACTGGTGTACCAGTGGTAGGCACCAAACACTATGGAACATTCTTTCTCTATAACTATTGCGTACCCCACCAGATAGATGTACATCATACTTCGGGGGGTAGGGGATGTGAGGACAGGGATAGAAACGTTTTATCCTGTCCAAGGCCACTGATATGGCTCTATTGTGTTTTCCACGCCACTCTGCCTGGCTGTGGCTGGTACTGAGTGTCCAACCATCCTGCCCTTGGGGGTGTGGGGAATCTGTCCATTCCTCTACCTCTCTCACTGGCCAGCCCTGCATCCCTGTGCACTCCTAGGTCAGAGGCTCTGAGGGCTCAGCTGGAGCTGAAGGTTATTGGAATCCCCGGGCCTTGCTCATCTCATTACTTCCAGAGCAGGGTCAGCAGCTTTTACAGATCCCATAAAACATCACTCTTAGTGACTTGAGCACACCGCAGGCACAGGCAGCCTGTCCATTCCCAGCCAGGACAAGTCTCTCCTTAACAAAGTAATCTCCCAGACTCATAAACCCCAGAAATGTCACGGGTGGCCTGTGCCCCTAGATAATTCCAGGGTGACACCTTGGCCTGCAGGTTTGTGTGGGGAGGCAGATACCCCTCAGCAAAGGCCCCAGGGGTCATCCTCTGATCCCTCAAACAAGCCTAGAGAGTGAACTCCACTAGCCCCATGACACATGATATGGGCAGGTGGGGGAGGTGGGCAACACTGTTGGATAAGAACACAGAGCTGGGCTCTTCAGGACCCCCTTACACCACTCCAAGCAACATTCTGGGGGTTCGGTGAGGATCCCTAGTGCCCTACAGTGCTCCCTGCTGGAGTAATTGTAGGAGGCAACAATGCTCCAATGAGCAGAGCATACAAGCTCATTTTCACATGGTATAGTCTCACCTAACCCCAAAGATGCCCCAGTGTTTCTGGGAGTCACCAGAGAGCATCTCATGGGCTCTGTCTACTTAGATCCCCAATTCACCATCGAGCCCACGATGATGACAGCTTCTTGCTGCCTCTAAGAATGACCCCCCACATTCCAGCCCACTGTGAAGGTGACATCCGCAGCCCCACATTCCAGGTACCAGAACTCAAATCAGAAAATGATCATTTCCAGTCCTCAGTTGGGAGCTGTGGTCTAGCTCTGGAGCTGGGGAATGTCCATGTTGGTCTAGCTGGGGTTTGAGGTCCACATTTTGCTGCTGTGCCAGCCTCCATGAGCCTGAAGCTATGCAGAACCAACAAAGGAACATCACATCTTCAGGCCTGGAGCCTGCACTGCTGTGAGATGCACATGGTCCTATTCTAAATGGCCCTCTCTCCTCTCTTCCAGCTCCAGACTTCCCCAATGCCACCATGGATACTACTCCACACAGGATGTCATCAGACCTCTTTCTATACCCCATAGCTACCACTGGCTCTGACAGACATGTGCAGTGCCTTTACACATGCGTCCCCTACTCCATCCCTGATGACTTGGTATATACACCCCCAGCTTTTAGAGATTTCAGGGTCAGATCTCATCCATTTCTGAGGGTGCACCTGACATTGCCTATTAGGAGCAAAATGGAGGAGAGAAGCCAGACCAAGGGGGGTTCTGCACCCTATCCTACTAGGTATATGTGAGCATACATGCGCATTTGCTTTTGAGTGGTTCTGGTCCATATACAGGGACAGGGTGCTTCTTCCCAGCCGCTGGAAAATCCCCAGTCCCCATCCTCTGCCCTGCCTTGTGTTTCCTGGCTAGATTCTACCCCACCTTACATTCAGGAGATGGGCAGCACCTCATCTCTGGTTCCCTTCCCAGCATGGGAGGCTTTAGAGAGTCGGGTATGACTCAAAGGCCAGCCCTTCCTTTTCTTCCTCCTGCTCTTACAAAACCTGGTCAAGGATGGGGTGTGGGGGTCTTGTGGTGGGGGGGGGCAATGCACACATCTGGCAGGTAAGGAAGCTCTGTGGTGTAAAAAGAGGCTTAAGGACATATGGGTGCATGCAGACGTTTACATCCAAAGCTGCTGAAAAGTGTGTCCTCAGTCTAAAATCTGTATTCTGTCCCAGACTATGGCATGCATGCACACACATGAGCACACACAGTGGCTCACAACCTACACACTGCCACTCCTCCTGTGTGCCACACATCAAGAGGCCAGCATCGCATCCCAGCCTGTTGCTCAGCAGCTGTACTGATGACCCTCCATGTCTTCAAGGAGGGGCAAGGCTGTCCCCAGCTCTGAGAAGTCCCATGAAAACCCTCCAATACTCTCTGTCCCAGAGAGCCTGGCCCTGTGTCATCTATCCAGGACTTTGAGAACTGAAGTCCCCAGGGTGAAAGCACCCCTGGCCTGGCTGAGTTTTCTACAAAGCAGAGAATGAGCATCTAAGACAGTGGGGAGCAGTGGGACCCCAAGAACAGAAGAAAGAGAGAAGCTCTGGGAGAAGGAGATGGAGGAAGGATGAAGAGCAGCTGTGGGAAGGGGGGGTAGCCTGGATGGGAGGACACAGGGACCAGCCGTGCTTCAGGGGCTGGGGGTTCTCTTACTCCTCATTTTTACCATCTGGCTGCCGTCCCCTCCTGTGGCCATACTCACACATACCAAATGCTGACTGTGTTTGTTGATTGAATGAATGAAGGCCTAACTCTGCACCTTCACCTCCAGCCTGGTCCTCCTTCCTCACAGGATTCTGGGCTGGCCTCCCTAAGGAAGAAGGCCTGGACTTAGCTCCCTGCTATTCACTGATTGACTTGTAGCCTGCAAGATATCTGCCTCAGTTTACTCCTCAGAATCATCTGGTTAGTCCTTACCAATAAGCCAGGAATCTCATTAGGAAATCCTGATGACCCTCTGGGATGGAGGCTGCCCAGTGTATGTGTGTGTGTACATTTGCATGTTTTCATGATCTGTTTGTGAATACAGGCATGATCTTTTTTTGTACACATGCATGGAGAAGATTGGTCAACAAACTCGTGTGTCTCTCCTTTTGATGGTTCAAATACAAATGGCCTCCAGAAGCTCACAGATTTGAATGCTTAGTCTCCAGGGAGTGGTACTATCTGAAAAGGTTTAGGAGATGTGGCTTTGTTGGAGGAAGTGTGTCACTGGGGGTTTCCAAAGCCCACACAGGCCAGGAGTTTCTCTCTGCCTGCAGATCAGGAGGTGGCTCTTAACTGCTTCTTCTGCACCCTGCCTGCATGCCCACTGCACCCTGCCTGCATGCCCGCTGCACCCTGCCTGCTTGCCCATTGCACCCTGCCTGCATGCCCAGTACACCCTGCCTGCATGCCCACTGCACCCTGCCTGCATGCCCGCTGCCATGCTTCCTGCTATGATGATAAAAAGCTAACCCTCTGAAACTGTAAGTCAACCCCAATTAAATGCTTTTGTTCGTAAGAGCTGTCTTGATCGTGGTTCTCTTCACAGCAACAGAACAGTGCTTAGGACAATCTTTGCCTTCCACATTGTTTGAGAGTTCTGCTGTTCACCCTGCACACACACCAAGTGGCTGGCCCTTGACGGTCCCCAGATTGTTCTGTCTCCACCTCCCAACCCCCTGAAGGAGTGCTGGGATTACAGGCACCTATGCTACTGTGTTCACCTTTTGCATACATTCTGGAGATCTAACTTCAGGCCATCGGGTTTGTGTGGCAAGAGATTTCACCCACTGAGTCATCCTCCCACCTCCCAGTGGGTTCTTTAAAAGGACCAGGAGGGAAGGCTGAGGCAGCTAGCCTCTTTCAACACACACCTTTGCAGTATGATTTGGTACCTCCTCCTATGGGAAAGTGGTGCCTTCATCCTACCTGGTAGATCTGTACCATCCTGGGATCTTGGCCTGGCCAGTGGGTTCAGTGTGGGCCAATTGGAGGGGCAGAAGTAATAACTGTGCTGGTTATGAGTCCAAGCCCCAAGAGGCCTCAGAGGTTTATTATCCTGGTCTTGAGACTCCCCCAGCCCCACCCCACATGAGCATGGAGCACAATGGCCTAGAAAACAAAGAGACCACCCCCGATAAGGCTGACCACCTTCCAGCTAACCACAGGACACGAGCCAGCCCAGCCATGATCTGCTGTGCCCACCTACATTCTCACCCACGAAACAGAAACAAAAGCCAAAGAAACAGTTGTGTTTCAAGTCACTAAATCCTGGGGTGGTTTGTTACACAGTGAAAGCTGACTGATACATCATCATAGGGGCTGTTAAGAGAGAATACAGGTCAAGCATTCCAGGTGGTATGCAGTGTAGTAAGGCCTCAGAAACTGCTAGCTATGTTTGTTTGAAGATTAGCATTTATGGCTGGGGAGACAGCTCAGCGGGCAAGAGCACTTGCTGTTCAAGCATGAGAATCTGAGTTCAGATCCCAGCACCCACGTAAAAAGTCAGACATGCCATTTGCCTGCAACACTGCTTTAGGGGGATGGAGACAGGGGGTTTCTGGAGCTTGCTGGCTGCCAGCCTAGCTCTGCTGTGTTCAGTGAAAAACTCTGTCTCAAAGGGATAATGTATAGAGTGGTGGGTCAGGACACCTCTGGTCATGTGGATACTCCCTGGCCTCCTGGAATATGTACACTTGCACCTGAACATACATTTGTACAACATGCATCATATTCATAAATACCTATGTACATAGACTCACATGACAGATGAGAGGGAGGGGAGAAGGGTGGGGGAAAGAGATGGGGAGGAGAGAGGGTGAAGATGGCCGGGGGCTCTCTACCAGAGGCCTGCACGGATTCACAGGACTACAAAGACCTATGAAAAGGACAGTCACAGCAGCTACCTGAGGTGACAGGCAGGGCAGCTGCCACAGTGACCTTTAACACACATGCCAAGGGACTTCACGGGTTGTACAAATGGAGACTCACAGTGATCAGGTGTGGAAGCGAGACAAAGCTGCTGTATAGTTCTGCAGTGTTCTCTGGTCTTGAAGGGACAGGACGATGGGCCTGGACGATGGGCCTGTTCAGAGGGTAGTGGCCTCAAGAAACTGCTTGAATGAAAGGTGCTGTGGGGAGACCATGACAGAAGAGATAAGGAGCGTGGCTGTCCTATATCCTGCTTGGTTTTCATGTCCTGAGCAGTGGCCCGCAGTTTGGTAGCCCCATACTTTTGTGAAATGTTGGAAACTTGCATTAAATAACATCGATGGAGCTTCTCCAAGCAAGGGTATCCACGTGTGTGTGTGTTGGGGGGGGGGGGCTGAGGCGGTCCCATTAGGATGAAGACTCTGCAGGAGTAGGTGGGTGGGGACAAGGAGCAAAGAGAACGCCTCATCACAAGGCTCATCTGTGGACCCAGGTCATTTTCTTTAGCTTCAAAGAGAAACAGAAGGCCAGGGCGGGTGGGGGACAACACCACCCTGGTGGCTGGGGGGACAGCACCACATGCAGGCTACACACGCAAAGGAAGCCCAGACTGGAGCAGGCACCATGGCAAGAGCAGAGGTGCTCACAGAGCTGGGGCACAGAAGAAAATGAGGGCAAAGGGGGACCAGGAAAGAAATGAACAGAAAGGGTATGAATGGTACTTGTCCTCAGTGCCCTGATGGGCTTTCAGCAGCCAGGGCACCCAAGCCACACAGGGCTGCCAGAATTTTCACGCACCCTCTCTGAAGTATGGCTGTCTCTGTGCTGGAAAGCCAGGAAGGGACGAGGATCTTTTATTTCACTCCAAGCTGCTGAAAGAAGATTTTAATAACAATGCTGATAAGGCCACACAACAACAAACCTGATGAGGTGGAAATCACTGGGCACAGCAGAGAGGAGCATGGGAATGTGGGTACAGGCCAGACTTATGTGTTCCTACTGCCAGTGACAAGGCCAGGCTATTAAACAGGGCTTGGGATCCTGGTAACTCATTGAGAGTTGGGGGCAGAATCACAGAAGTGTCTGTAACACTCTGAGAAGAAGCAGTGACTTTCTGTACGCTTTGGGGACACATCATCTGTAAAGACAGACAGACACCTCGGGCCAGGACAGAGCTCCTTCCAGAGAGAAAAATACCAAAAGTTACCATAATAAAAGAAAATTGAAGCATGCATATGATGTAAAAGTAGAGGAAGGGAGAAGGGAAGAGAGAGGAATGGGTGGACATAAGTACAATGAATTAATGAATGTACCAATGTATGAAAACATAACACTGAAACCCATTGCTTTGTCCCATTAAAAAGTTAATTTTTAAAAAATGGTGAATAACTGTTGTGCATGCAAACACAAAACTCCCCAATAAAAATGATAGGAAACAGAACCTGGAAACCCATAAGACCTATTCTACTGTGATAAAGTGAGGTTTATTTCATGGATGCAAGGATGGTTTAATATCTAAAAGTCAGTGACATAAAATGCCACATCAACAGAATAAATCCAAACATCCCATGGTCATCTCACTATACATAGGAAAAAGTGATAAAATTTAATCTCCCTTCTTGGTCAATATACTAATTAAACCAGGGCTTGAAGATGGCTTTTCAGCCCTGGTAAGGACAGCAATGGAAATCACACTCTGTGGGGAAAGACTGCTTGCCCCTGAGCAGGAGCAAGGAATGAATACCTGCCCTTCCATTATACTTGACACAGGCCAGAAGGTATAGACAGATCAATTAGACAGGAAAAAGAAAGTTTATCAATATGGGAAAGAAAGCTGGAAAGCTATCTTGACTACAGATAACATAAGATTTTGTATTAGAAAATACTCAGGGATAGATGCACACATCAAAAATAAGCATTAGAAGAGCTGGAGGGATATCTCAGTGGTTAAGGCACTGGCTACTCTCAGAGGGGACCTGGGTTCAGTTCCCAGCATCTACATGGTGACTTGGTGACTCACAACCATCCATGACTCCAACTCAAGAGGTTCCAATGCCCTCTTCTGGCCTACTCAGACACCAGATACACATGTGGTGCACAGACATACATGCAGGCAGAGCACTTGCACTCGATTCCAAAGCAACATGTAAGAAGTCAGTTGTATTTCAATCCGGGGGATTGAATAACCCAGACTGAAGTCAAGAAAACAACTCCATTCACAATAGCACCAAAAGGGCTCAAATACCTAGAAGGAACTTAACAAAATATATCTAAAACTAATACTTCCAAAATTATAAAACATTGTTGAAAGAAATAAAAAGGCTTCACTGGAAGGGTGAACAGGAAGCCTGTGCTCCTGAGTTGAAGCACGGTAATGTAAAGGAGGCAGGGTTTCCCACACTGGACCACACAGGCCAGGCACCCCCACCTTCTCAGGCATGGGCAAGCTGGCCCCAAATCTATATGTAAATTAAAAACTACAAGAAGAATCAACCAGCCTTGAAAAGAAGAATGCAGCCAGAGGGCTCACACCTCCAAATTCCAAAATGTACCATAAACTGCAGTGCCTGTCACTGTGTGGTCAAGGACAGACATGCAGTCCTGTGGAATAGAAAAGTCCCGAAGAAACTGCTGATATTTGATGATGTTGCAGGGTAACATCCCGGAGGGGTGATCATAAACGGTGCTAAGGTAAGTGGGTATCCACAAGAAGGGGGGGGGGCTCCTTCCTCATCTCTTCTAGAAAAATTAGCTCAAAGTTTGGTGAGATGACTCAGCAGATAAAGACTGTGCATGCGTGACAACCTCAGTCCAATCCCTGATCCACAGTGAGGAGACAACAGACTCTTCCAAGCTGTCCTCTGACCTCTACATTCACCTGCAGCAAACACACACACACACATACACACACTAAATTAAATTAAATTATTTTTTTGTATTTAAAAATATTAACTCAACATATACCAAACACCCAGATGCAAAAATTGAAAGTATCAAACTGTAAACAGAAAAGCAAACACTACTAATCTTGGATTAGCTAAGGGTGTCTTAGATACAACACAGACAACACCAGGCAAGGATCCAGTCAAGTGTACATCATCAACATTCCAAAGTGTGTGCTTCGCACATGCTGGCAAGAAAGTGAAACAACCCCAGTGCAGATAGAAGGACACACTGGTCAGTCATGGATCTGTCAGAAGATCAGGGCCACAATACATGAAGCACCCACAATTCAACTGTCTAAGGACAACCTTATTTAAAGTGGGCAATGAAGACAGACATGACGTGATGTTAATTTCAGTGCTTGAGAAATTGAGGCAGGAAGACGGTGTTCTGCAGACCAGCTTGGATTACAGAGCAAGACCCTATCTCAGAGGAAATAACAAGTTAATTAATTCTTAAGTGGGCAAATGATCTGAAGTCACTTTTCACCAAAGGAAATATGCAAGTGGCCAGCAAGAACGAAGGGCTGAAATATTTTTCAGTCTTCCTCATCACACAGAAATGTAAAGCAAGCCTCAGCTGCATCCTATTCACCCCCTCCAGGACAGCTGTCCTCACATAACAAAAACGCGAAGTGTGGGTGAGAGTGTGGTAACTCTGGGCACCTCACATACTGCTCACAGGGCCACAGGATGGTGCATGGAGTGGCACCTTGGAAGACTGCTGTTATGTTCAAGCGCAGATGGCTGAGTATAATGTTACATACAACCTGGTGATTACGCTCCCAGGAAAAAAAATGTACACAGGTTCCACAAAATCATAACACACGAGTCATGTGGCACCAATCACAACAGCGGATGGAAAAATCTAAATGTCTATCAAGTGGTGGGCAATTTCTTTAAAATGCCGTGTACCCATAGAATGGAACATAGTATTTGACATGAACTACTGGCTTCTTCAGGCACCTGCACTCACATGTACAATCCACATGAGGATATACACCTACACATAATTTAAAAATAAATCGAAAGAAATAGAGATTACTATCCAGCAGGAAAGCCATCAGAAAAGCTGTCTGTCCATAGCAGGTACTCATAGAAAATGACATGTCAATGAACAGGAAGCTTGGAAAAGCTGTTGCCTCTCATTGGCCATCAGGAATCATTATACTACCTCCCCTCTGTGGTGGCCAAAGTCAGGAGAACTGGTGATGTCAAGTGTGGGAGAGAAACCAGCTATTGCCTCAGGCCCTGAGAGTGGTGCAAACCTATAGATATTACTTTGGAAAGTGTTTTGGCAGGGGTGGAAGTTAGGGAAGAAAAGGATGTGTGGGAGATGTGGAGAAGGAAGGGGAAGAGAGAAAGGGTGGGGGTGGGGGAAGAAGGGCATGGGGTGGGGATATGGAGGAAGGAGTCAGGCAGGGGAAGCAGAGGAGACAAGGGGATCTAGAAGAACAGTCCTTTTACCCAGCAAGCAGCAAAGATGGACTACAGCTAACATCAGTGTTTGCAACGCCGCAGACTGGAAACAAAGCAGATGTTGGTCTGAGAGAGTGACACAGGAACTCCATATGACAGGTTATCACCCAGGGATGGAAAGCAACCGCCTTGTGATACGTGTGTTACGTGACACTTGAGTATTTCTGCAAGCGGTGTTGAGCGGAAAAAGCCAAACAGAGACTGGGAGGCTCAGCCAGAAAGATGCATGCCTGCCACACAAGCACAAGAACCTGAGGCTGGGTCCCCAGTCCCCACATGAAAGCCAGAGTAGTGATGCTCGCCTGTAATCCGCAAGAACTGCTGGATCACTGGAGTGTGCTGGCCAAGCAGTCCAGCAGAGGGATTGTTCTAGATTCAGTGAGAGAAGCTGATTTCAAAGTTGGAGCTCAGTCAAGGAAGCTAGCTAACACCAGCCTCTGGCCTCCACACGGACACATGCCCAGCAATCTACAGACATGCTCAGGACACACATATGAAAATGCGGGTGGGGTGGAGAGGCCAGATGGAGAATTCATGCTATTTTGTTTTTAGGTAGAGTCCAAACTTATGGTAACCAGCATCCATGCAGGTGTTTGGAGGCCACCCCGGAGGTCCAAGGGCCAGCTGGGGGCTTGCTCTGAGTGGCAGTTAGTGGGTGTGGACATGTTTGAAGTGTCATCTAACTATCTAATTCTAGTCTCTGCCCAAGCCAGACCTAAATTCAGAAATCCAGGAAGAGGTGGCCACAGCTCCAACCTAACAGTGACAAGTGCTAGGATCGTGGAGCATCGCAGAAGCCCCCCTGAGGTAGAACAAGGAACTAGATGGATGCAGATGATGTTTCCAGAACAGAAATGGATGTCCCCAAAGGGGGATGGGTGCATGTCTTCCTTCTCCATTGTAAAGGTGATACACAAGAATTTTACTGCAGAGTTGGGCTTCCAGAGCGAATACATGATCCCCATGACAACCTGCAACCCCATCATAGCCTCCTCTCGAACCAGGGCTAGTGTGTCCCCAGAACAGTTTTACTTGGTGCCCTTCTGCTTAGCCCTCTAACTCTCCTCCTGAGAGCCCCTCACCTCCCATTCCTCTCCAGTCTGTGTTCCCCAAAGTAAAGCCCCCCCATCATTTTACTTGTAGCTTTAGTTAATTAAATGTAAAATCATTGAAATAAAATTATGCCTTCATTAGAAATTAGCTTCCACTGCAGACCTGGGGTAACGGCTGGGTGCTCCCCCCCCCTTCCAAACCACACACAAAATGGTCAGTTAAACCAAACGGGAAAAAAGTTTAACGACTTCACGGTAATCAAGCTTATTATTATTTAAGCACACGCTATTACCCTGTGCAATGAGGTATCTGCCAATAAATTATCTTTGAAGGAGTCAGTCCCCGTCTGAACCCAGACAAGCAGCTATGGGCTCTTGATGGTGACACCCGCCGGCCAATGAGTGCCCAGGCTGGAAGAGAGGGTATGGTGGACTCCTGGTTCTGTCTCTCCCATTGATCTTGTAGCTGTCCTCGGGCTCATGGACAGTCTCAGGCCTCAGATCAAGGTCTCGGGGTCTATTGTAGGAAACTGATGTGGCCTTTATGTGACCCCAAGGAAGAGACAATATTCCAGCAGAGAGAAAGAAACTGGGGACCAAAAGCTTTTCCCCAAATTATGAAGGGGTACAGAGGAAGAAAATGTACAGTATATGAAGTGAGAAGAATGAGGAATCTTTCGGAAGCACTGAGAGAGGCTGCGGGAGGTGGTAATAAGGATGGGAAGACGGGACGGGCTTGATAATCAACAGTGAGATGTCACCAATGGGCAGAAGCCAAGAACACAGGGTCAGGAGGTCAAAGAAAAGACGCCAGAGAAGTCAGGTGGGGAGGCCATGGCAGGCCTCGCTTCACTGAAGACACCATCTTATGGCATCTGCAAGTGTCCCGGGCTAATGTGGACAAGCTGCTTTGCACCCCTGTTACCTCCAGATCACAGCAGAGGAGATGGAGAACGAGGGAACAGTTATTTGTTCAAGGCCACATGCTGGGAGCCACATAAGGTTGGAATCAAAAGGAGCAGAGTCAGAAATGCAGACATGTAAGGGGGAAAGACCAACAGACCAGAAAGCAGACGGGCAGTCCCCCTGGGTCTCTCTGCTCATCTCATACCCTTGCTTATGCTCATTTCTCGTGTCTCTGCCCTTTCCTGTCTTCCAATCATCCCCTCTCATTTCACGTTGTGAGGATGAAGATGGAGTCCGGAGTGTTGCATGGTCTGGAAGTACTCTTAGCTGCATCCCAGTCCTCAAGGACCCCCGCTTCATCCCAGCCTTGTCTTGGCCAGGACACGCTCCCACACCCAGATCTCACTAGCTAACCAGGACCAACAGTTACCAGGAAGCTACTGCATTTCTCAGATCCCTCAGGCTGCCAGCAGCAGCTAGCCCTGTCCCATGCCAAGGCTGAGAACCAGACAGACCCAGATTTAAGTTCAAATTCAGTATCAAATCAGTGGGTAGTCCCGGGGCTGACTTCTCAACCTCTCTACCATACTCTCCTCACGGGCAGAATGGGTGATGACGGACTTGCATTACAGGCTTCTTGCAAGACTCACAAGACAGTATTTAAGACACTAATGGAGGGCCTGGAGTGAACACCCCAAGACAGGATGGCCACTGCTTCTCCCAATAACCCCTTCAGGTCCAGACAGAACAAGAAATTGAGCCAGTGGCTTCCTGGGAGTTGATGGGTCTGGGGGGTGGAGGCGGGGCAAAGGATCCCAGAGAAGGAACAATAGAAGCCTAACTTTGGAGACCTTCTCTCCCATAGGGACTCATTTTTGCATGTCCTAAGTAGTTTTAAATGTACACCCCGGCGAGGTCTGATGCTAAGAAATTCTCACTGAGTGGAAACATTCATTCACTAAGCTGTGATCTCCAGTCAGCAACTTGGAACAAGGACTGTCCCACCAGGCAGGTGCATCCACCCTGTCATAAACTTCTGTAAATCCCCCATAGATAGGCCCCTTTGAAAGTCACCTCCATCTCCCTCACAGGTCATGCAGAGATTTAGAGATGGGGACGCACAGATCTGCTATCTATTTGTGAATGATGGGGGACATGTTCTGGGGACATGTTTACTGTCACCCCGAGTCCCCGGCCTGTACTCCCCTCCTCACCATCCCCTGGTAATTCATGGCCCGGCTCCTGTTGGCAAATGACTGATATGGCCTTCACAGTGGGGCCTGCTGGTCACTTGTCTCAAGGAGACTGCAAAGGAAATGCAGGCTCAATATAAATGGGGCCCGTGGCAGCTTCAAACACCTTGGAAAATCCCCAGCCCGGATGCTGCGCTGTTTTTAAGTAATAAAATCACAGAGAGATTACATGACTGCCTGACAGCCTGCGACAGATGGCTGCCCGGGTGAACTTTTTACCTTCAGATGGGACTGAGAAAAGAGACCCAGCAGCCAGTACCTAGCTCACTTGGGTTCAAATGCCATTACAAGGCAGGGCAAGAACACACTGGCCTGTCCTAGTGCTCTGGGTACTTAAGGTCTGGCCCAGGCTGACCTCTCCAGATGTGAATCTAGATGTGACTGACGATTTCCTTCCCAGCGTCAGAGGTCCAACCCCTGCTTCCACACTTGTTTTCTTTTCTTCTCCAAGGACTTTGTGCCTGGAGTGGGAGGGATGCTCAGTGGTGAAGAGAGCTTACTGCTCTTGCAGAGGACTGGAGTTTGGTTCCAAGCATCCCTGTCACACGGCGGATCACAGCCACAGATGACTCCAGTTCCAGGGGCTCTAACGCCCTCTTGTGGCCTCTCCTGGTACCTCCTCAAATACAATTTTTTTTTTTTTTTTTAATGGTTAAATCTTTTAGAGGGAAAACATTAAGTTGTGCTTGAGCCAGGCCAGCAGTGGCTTGTGGACAAGGCTAGGACAGGAAGGTGGGATACTGTCTGTAGGAGAAAACTAAACCAGGCACTGGCTAGCTGAGTGGCCTTGGCCATGGTATTCCTGTGCTCTGAGCTCCTGGTTACTCATCAATGGTGTGTTGGTCTTCAAAGGGTTGAGATGAGCTGGGTGTAGTGCTGAAGCAGGGGAATCTAGGGCTCTTACATAGTGCTCCAAAAGTGGGGAGCAATTGGTTAAATGGGCTAATTTCATTGTGCTCTTAGACTCCAGCAGCTGTGATGACCTACACTTGACAGGCTGTCAACATTGCGTCATGGTTGAGGGTGTGGGGTCCCACTCACCCCTGAAGATCTATAAATAGTTCATGGCTCTTGATTTCCTTTAGAAGAGTAGCCACTGGTCATGTGCCCATGCTTCTATAAGTAACCGCAATGAAACGCATGGCTCATGCCACGCACAAGCCCTACACATGCACACACAGTTAAGAGGTGAGAAGTCCCTCGGGGCAGAGCACATCTCTAAAATGCTCTATCCAGCACTGCCAAAAATGGGGGGATTGAGATGAAGAGGTAAGGAGATCCACTGAGAGGCACTCGGCACTCAGCACCTCTTAGGTGCACATGTGCTCTGTCTATCCCTACATTATTTTCTCTTTGAGGATACTGAGTCTGTCTGAAAATCTATCCCATGGGGACTGACCCTAATGACCCACACTTCCCAGCTGGGGTGTGAAACCACCAACACTTCTGGACTGGGAGCCTTAGAAAGCTCTCTCTCTCTCTCTCTCTCTCTCTCTCTCTCTCTCTCTCTCTCTCTCTCTCTCTCTCTCCTTCTTAGATTCCTCTCTCCTCTCTGTCTCTTTCTTCCTCTCCCCTCTCTGCTCCACCCCCCCCCCCGCCTCTCCTTTTCTCTCCCTCTCTCTGGTCTCTCTTGGCCCTTGGCCTCCAGCCTGTGTGTCCTCTGTTTTCCTTTGTCTCTGTCCTGCCTCGGGGGTGACTGAGTATTCTGAGGCCCAGCCACTGCACCTCAGCCACTCACTGCACAAGCTTCCCAGGATTTCTGGTGCCTCCACTCCCCCTATGTGGCCCAGGCTAATAGCCCTAAGTTCACAGGGATGAGAGAGTGTAGTAGTTGGTTTCTTGGAATCCTGCCACAAGAGAGGACCCAAACAAGTCGGCTTGGTGACCACTCCCCCTACAAGTCCCCAACTAGGATAAGGCCCTCGAATAGGTGAAAAGACTGAGTTCTCCAAGTCCCAGGTGTAGGGACACGGGCTCCTGTCAGACAGCACTAGTGTAGTGCTAGCCCTGCTATTCTGCTGCCTCTCAACTTGTGAAGGGAAAGCCCATGAAGTACCTATTAAGAGCGACCAGATGGTGAAGTCGGACACACTCATTAAAGGGACTGTGTCACATCTCCTGGGCAGAAACTTAGACATGACACCAAACCTTGTAAGGACAGAGACCTGTGTCAGTACCCAGTGGTCAATAGAGCCCTCAGATATCTCTGTCCTGCCTCTCTGTGACATCAGCTAAGTTTTAACTTATCCGTCTGAGGAACTGGCTGATTCAACAGGACATTTTATGTGGCGAACCTCGCATCCATAACAGTGCCGGGTAGTTATCAATGGAGGAGCTGAGAAGAAAGCCCTAGATGCAGCCCTGGAAGAACAAACTGGGATCGGGAGGTCCAAGGGTGGAGTAGGACCAATAGTCTAAACCAAATCCCTTTTAATAGGCCTGAGGAAAATCACTGAACTAGACTGTAGTGTGGCCAGCGAGCTCCCGACCCAGCCGGAGGGAGATGGAACCTCTGAGGTTGCGCTTCCTCTTACCCAGTTAGGCTTGATTCTTTTTCTTTATAGTTTTCTGTATTTTCTAATTTTCCTTCAATGTGCACACATTACTTGGGTAATAGAAAAATCATCAGAACTTCAAAAGGAGTCAGGTGGCAAGAGTCTGTGAATCCCTAAGGCCCTCCAGTCACATGGTCCTAGATTTGAAAGCCCCAGGAAAGGGAAAGGGCACCAGAGGCCCTGGTGTCATCCCAGCAGCTACAGGAAGGAGGTACCAGGGTGGTGGAAACCAGTATGCCCAAGGCTATTCTGTGGAGAGGCCCCGGGGAGAGGAGGCTGCTGAGAGGTCCAGTGGGACCAATAGAGTCTCCAAGAAGGTTTCCATGTCACCCGGGTTCCGCTATTGGCTAAGTGTTGGGGGAGGGGAGCATGCTCTAGATTTAACTTTTGATCAGCTGGAGAGCCAAAATCACCTCTCAGCACAGAGTAATGACTAATCAAGGTATATGCCATCAGCGTGCATTCTCTGGAGAGAATAAAGGGCGGTCAGTGGAGCTTTGGGTTGGAAGGACCAGGCCATGTGTCTGAGTTTAAAGTAGGTTGGTTCCTGATGTAGTGCTCTTTGGGCTACTCAGGCATTGGAGTGCAGATGGGAAAAGGCTGCTAGAGCCACACAGGACTGTAGGGCCTGGTGGGCATCCCTCCTCCACGAGGGCACTAAGTGGGCCACTTCCTCTTTCCTTTGTCTGATGGGGACAATGTGAGTAACTTCCCACTGCAGTCAATGGCATCCCAGTGCCCTCCTGTTAGTCACCTTTCCCCACGGTCACCTCTTTGATTTTGTGGTGTCCCCTACTAAAAGCACAAGAAATTGCTTGCCAGATGCCAAGCCATTAAGAGTACCAGAACTGAGTTCTACCCCCACACTGGGCAACTCACAACTATCAATCTCCAGCTTTGGGGAGGGGGGAGGGTTCATCGCCCTCTGCTGGCCTCCATGGGCAACGGCACTCATATGCACAAACCCATACACACACTCATACAATGCACACAAATTTAAGTGTTTTAAGACTCTTTTAAAGTAGGTGCTACCCTCCCACTTTGAGTTTACACCTATTAGTACTCACTTGGTCACAGATTAAGAAGGGAGGAGAGTGAGCATTCTGGAGCCTGACTGTTTCTCCCCTTGGCATAAAAAGAATATTCCAGAACCAGGGGCTGGCTCCTGAAAAGAAAAGTACAGAGCCCAGTTGAGTACAGACAAGATCAGTTAAGATTCACGAAAGCATCAAACAAATCTGTGACAATAGATAATCCTTGTTTTAAGCAACTGACTTTCGGGGTTGTTTGTTATACAGCCACTTTATGGTGAGTGCTGACTGATACAGTTTCTAACAGAGTTAGTGGAGGATTGAAAAGTCCTGAACAGCCTGATCTCCTGCCTGGGGCACAAAGACTTCGCCAGGCTGCTTCTGTTTCTCCTCCACTGGGAGGGATGGGGGTGGTACACAGGAGTCAGAGTTCAGGAGATGAGGTCAGCAGTGACCCCACATTCATCACATCTTCTAGAAACAGCTCCAAGCTACAAGGCCCAGCATGGAGGCAGCTGCTTTTATTGCACTTTTGAAATCCATTGTAATTAGAGAGCGAACTGGCTTCTGGCTTCCCAGACTCCATGAAACCAGCCGGGTGCAGCCCCAGGCAGAAGCTAAGCACTTTATAATCATCATATTTCCCATAAACCTTTGCTTTCAGTTCCTTCAAATTAAGTCTCAGCCCCAAAGCCATCGATTCCCTGTCTCTGGAGAGGTGGTTAAGGTCTACCTGGCAGGGTGGAGGTTTTCACTGCCTTCTGTGAGTAGAGACTCCACTGGGAGCCTGTCTGCAGAGTTGACTGCTCCGCGGACCTTGGGGACTTGTCTCTCCATCACTGGCCAGTGAGAGGCTGTCTTACCAGGCAGCCACTGGACACAGGGTAGCAGGAAGCTGTGCGGGAGAGGCTTGGCTTCCCAGGCCAAGCTGAGTTCTAAAAGGACTCAATAACCTGCATCAGTGAGGATTGTTATCAGTTGAGGCAAGAAAAGATGGAGCTCACACAGTCTGCTTCCTGCCCTGTCCTACTCCACAGAGGCACCAGGGTCTACTGAAGAAAGAAAACCATTCCTTATAAGACAGGGATCCCAAAGTAGGGGCCTGCTGTCCTGGCAGCCCTGTGGAAGCTGGAGATAGGGTGGGGAGATGGGGGTATGAGGAGGGAGCACTTTTAAAAAGCTTCAGGTGGGTACTTGGTGATTGATATAAAAACAAAAACAAAAAACAAAACAAAAAAAAGCTGGTCATGACAGCGAGGATTATTCATGGCCACATCATGAATCCTCAAAAGCTACCAGGGCTAAGTGCACGGTGGCAGGGGAGCGGGGCATGTGGGATCCAGACAGGGTGGAGAAACAAAGAAGGCAGGAAGGAGACTAAGGTTGGCGGCGTTAGTCAGGGGAGGCCTGAGCAGAGCCGGTCTTTCCTTGTGCAAACCCCAAAGTGGCTCCTCTGGGACCAACAGCTAATCCATGCCACTCCCTCATCCATGAAACCCAGTGGCAAGGGTCACCTGGGCATCCAAGCTGCACACTCTCTAGACCTGCTTTCTTCTATCTGTGGGTTTCTCAGAGCAGCTCACCCGTGCCCTCTGGCCGGACTCTGCTTTTCTCTTTACTTCCTCCGGGCTGGCAGGCCACCCAAGAAGTCACCAGGAACCTCCTGGAAGATGGACCAAGGCTCCCCACAACTGCTTCATCTCTGCTTAGAGCCACTGAATCTGCAAACAGGAGTGGAGAACTGGGAACAGCCCAGGTTCTGGGAAGGGTTCCCCAGAGGCAGAAGAAGTGGTCCCTACTCAGGGTCCACTCCCCCGTGGTTCAGCGGTGCCCCCTCCCTTGCTGGATTCAAACCAATCAACCAAGTGGCCACCATGAGGGGCTCTCTAAGCTGGGGATGTGAGTGTGTTAATTAATGAATTAGCTGTTTAATTAGCATAATTAGGCCTCATTATTTTCTTTGCATCTATCGTCAATTTTCCAGCAATTAAAGCCAAGGACGGTGGGACTGCAGGATCTGGTTGTCAAGGCTGCCTTAGCTAGTACCAGACTGGGCCCAACCCTGCTCCAGGTAGCAGGTGCTGGGCCTGTACACACACAAGCTCCCACATGCCCAGAGGGGAGTGCCTGGGTTTGAAGATTGGGCTGTTTATTTATTGAGCTCCTATGGGCACAGTGCATACAGTTGTCACAGTTCAATATGGACATTGAAACAAGTTGCTGGCGAGTCAAGGTCAGCTACTGAGAAGACGATAGCTTGTCTCTCTGATATCACCCCCTCCCCTCAAAAAAAGACAAAAAGAAAAACAGACAAAAGCTTTATCACCAAATCTGCTGCAGTCTGGAGAAGTGTGGATGGGCACATCCTTCGGGCCATCTTGGATCTCCCAGCGTGCATCATGGAGACCTAGCCAGCTTTCCCATAAGCACCCTCTCTTTGTTCTTACAGTATGTGATCTGTAGTAGAGCCCTGTATCACACCTTTAGGAATATCTTGCAGGCACCCTGATGGCTTGGGAAGGGACTCCACAGCCTGGAGGCTGGTTCCTGCATTCACTGGCTCCTTCCTCAGATATGGAGACCACTGGCCTCAGGGACTTGGGCACATGATCTGCCACTTGGCTCCTAAGGGACAAGGTTGCTTATCTCTGTCTTGTTTTACCTGCAAATGTTCAACCATCCTTCAGTGTGCTCGGATCCCACCTCGTGATTTGATGTCACTCTAGGAAATTCTATTGTTTCCTCTTCTGGTACTGAAATAGACCCTTACATAGCTACACAGACTCAGACACACACACACAGAGACACACACAGACACACACAGACATACATACAGACACACACACACACACAGACACACATACAGACACACATACAGACACACACAGACACACACACAGACACACATACAGACACACACACACAGACATATACATACAGACACACACACACAGATACACACACAGACACACACACAGACACACACACAGACACACATACAGACACACACACAGACATATACATACAGACACACACATACACAGACACACATACAGACACACACACACAGACACATACAGACACACACAGACACACACACAGACACACATACAGACACACATAGAGAGAGACACATACACTCGGGCACAAACACACAGACACACACAAAGACATATCCACACAGGCACACACACACACAGACATACACACAAACATATACACACAGACACATGCACACAGAGACACACGCACTGAGGCACAAACACACAGAAACATACACACAGACACACATACAGACATACATACATAGACACAGACACACACATACAGACACACATACACAGACACACACACACAAACATACACACACACAGACACACACACAAACATACACACACACACACACACACACACACACACACACCAACTCAGGCTCCTAGCCATAGTGACTTCTATATCCTCATCAAATCACTGGTAAAATGGATGAGGCAGAGCCTGTGGCCTGGCCTTGAAGACCAACACTGGAGCTGCAGGAGGTGAAGGGGATGGAGCCCAATCTTGGGAGAGGTAGAACTGTCTACTCCCCAGTCCCAGCCTGTAACAATCATCTCCTCAAATAACCAGAGAAGACACATAGTGACCCAGGCTACAATGACCCACCTTCAGAACCAGCTCCTGTTACTTCAGTCTTCTGGCCACCACTCCTGGAGTTCCAGACTGGGGACTCATCTCCACCCTTTGCTGTGTGACCTTAGGCAAGTGCTATCACCTCTCTGAGTCATTTTAACATCCGAATGGAGCTGGGCAGCTCATCATTTTACTGGGTGGATCCAGGCCTGGTTTGCATCTGGTACTCTAGTCGGTCACCTGACTCTCTCTGCTTCATTTCTGATTGGTGAACCCATGGCCCCTTCCCAAGAATCCTTCTGTCTCTGGACTAGGGTATGAACTCCCTAGAGTCTGTCTCTTGACGCCAGATCCTGGTGCCCCCAGGCTCTGAGCCTTGTCACCCCTAAACACCATCTACACCATGGCCACTCATATTTCCTGTGATGTCTTCCATGGCCGCTGGTAATATTGTTTTTCCCCACAGTGGGCCTCTCTGCAGATCTGTGCCACACAGTTCTTGCCATTAACCCCAAGCTACAGATAAGGAAACCAAGACAAGAGAAACCGAATCTCATGCCCAAGAGCACAATATGATAGGAGCAAGAGGCCTGGAGCTCGGATCAGTCTGCCACCCGCATGGGGCAAGGCCCACTCGAGCCAGATTGTTCTAGACCATGGTCCTCAACCTTCCAAATGCTGTGACCCCCCAACCATAATGCTATTTTCATTTTGGTACTGTAATGAATCATAACGGGAATGTCTGATATATGAGGGGGTTGTGGCCCACAGGTTGAGAACCACTATTTTATAACAAAATTGACGAGACCCTCTCTGGGATGGTACCCTGGGAAGTGCAGACATGAAGAAAACAGAGAAGGTGTGAGGAAGCATAAAGGAGCCTTCAGGGGAAGCTCTGAGAACAAGAGAGTCAACACAGCAGATATCTGAGGGAACAGGCTGGACTCTGCCACTGTGAAGGTCCCAGGGATGGGGCATGGGGTGGAAGTACGGGTGACTTTAGTGCAGAGGGCTTCAGGAGGGTGAGATGTGACATGGTTTGTACTTTGTTGACCTGAGACGTGATTGCCTGGATCCTTAGAGATGTCTTTAGTGACGGACAGAGAGGTGAAGGCATGGTGTGTTCAGGCCTCTGCCCAGCAGGCTGAGACAGGATGCTCATAAAAAGAACCAGGAGATACACATGGGAGCTGAGGATGCCCTGACCACAGTACAGTGGGTCTTACATCTGGAAGACGCACAGTGGAGTCCAGAGTGACTCCAGGGAATTGGGGGGGGGGGGGCAGAATGAGAATGTTGCTGCCAGAGTGAAGATGATGGCGTGGGGGGAGGAGGAAAACTGAGTCACCACACTGCATAGGCTCAGAGGTCTATGGATGTCTGAAACCAAGACCAAGGTTTGGGGGTTTTTAAAACAAGATTCCAAATCCTAATCCTCCTGATTCAGCTGCTGGAGTACTGGGGTGACAGGCACAGGTCACCACAACCAGCTTAAAACATCCACCTTTTAAAATAAGTTACCCTGTTACTCTGAATCTGGGCACAGCTGCATGTCCTCAGTGTCTCCTAAGTCCTCACTGCATTTGTAAAAACAAAATATAGCCAAGCTCATAAATATAGGCCCCTCACTGGCATCTTGTTCCCATAATTCTTCTAGCACAAGGGCAGACATTTGTAGTATGTGTGTCATCCTTGTGGCAAAAGGTGTCTAACTTCATCTGAAACAGAGAGGTCTCGAGTCCTGTGGCCACTGCCCAAACAATCATGAGAGAGCTCTGGGACAGAACCAAGAGACAGATAGCCTGGGGGAAGAGGGCCATTGGAAGTGAACACAGGCAAGGGTGACTTGAGGGTCTCCTGTGTGCAGCTTCACATTTACCAACTCCCCTTATAAATATACGGTCTAACCTGAAGTACACCCACAGAGGCTCTCTAGGTTTCATACCTGTTTCAGGTGGTACTGTTGATACGTGGGGGGACGGGGACTTTTAATTGCAGCTTCCCCCCCCACACACACACACACACAGGGACAAACCATCCATGCTGTGTGTGCAACCCAGAGTGTCTGAGATCACATTTGAGAACCTCCTAAGTTCACTGAGGTCCCTGGAGTTTTTCTTCCTCACCACCTCTACAAGTAGCTGCCGACATGTCTTCCACGGTAGAATTCTCTACGCACAGAGCACCCAGGCGTGAGACACTTCCAGGACGTGTTGTGTGCTGTGGATCACTGGTGTTCACACAGACAGTGCTCTGCATTGGTACTGTTCTGTTGCAAGGGTGTTTTTGGCCCAGGCAGGGACCACCCAGTGAGTGTTTCCTTCTGTCTTTTTATTGTGTGTCCATTTGTTTTGTACAGAGTCTCTGTAGCTTAGGCTGGCCTGAAACTCACTATGTAGCTGGGGCGGACCTTTGAACTTCTGATCGTCTCAGGTGCTGAGACTTCAAATATGTACCACTACACAGTTTATGTGGCATTAAGAATGAACCTAGGACTTCATGTGTGCTGGGCAAATGCTCTACCAGCTGAGCCACATCTAAAGCCTCTGTGCACGTTCTTTGTGTCTCCTGGTGCACAGTGTGTGTGTGTGTGTGTGTGTGTGTGTGTGTGTGTGTGTGTGCCTATACTATACTTTCATGTACTTATTTGCACTAAACCCTGGGCCTTCTGTGTGCAGGCAGCATTGGGTTAAGACTCTCAATATTCGTAGCCCAGAGTAGCATCAGGCCATTAGTCTGTGGCAGGCATTGCTTCAAGTTTGAGGTCAGTCTGAGTTACTGAGTGAGTTCCAGATTAGACTGTGGTACAGAATGAGTCTGTTCCCTGCTTCTTTGTTCTCACTTTTATTTAAAGCAAGTTTTAGGCTAGGAGTGACTGCACCCTCAGGAGGTGTGTCTGCGGTGGCTATTACAGCTGTCAGGGCTGGTAGCATCTCATGGACAGAGGTGCTGCAGACACCTCACAGTGTGCATGACAGCTATGTCCCTCTGCTAAGAAGAGACCAGGGTGAACCTCCATGGCAAGGGTTTAGCATGCCTGATGCACACAGAAGATTCAATAGGACTGGCAACTTTAATCCCAGCTCACCCCAAGGAGCTTAAGGAGACATGTTTTGCAGAATCACAGAAAGACTGACAGAGCCCTACAGCAGCAGCTACAAGGACCAGAATGAATGGGGAAGAAAAGATGGAGCCTGATCTGGGTGTTTACACTTAAGAAGGAGGGGACGGACGAGTGAGGAGAGAGAATAGAATGAGCAAAGCCACAGGCGTGATGTCAGAGGGGTGCATTTCAGCTGCCTGGGAATACACAGCTTCTTAGAAAACAACACTGGGTGGCTTTGAAGGGTGGCAGGAGCTTTCTTTCCAGACAACCAGTGAACAGGAACAACTGGCCAGAGGAGATTGAATGCTGAGGGAACAGGAAGAATTGCTTAGGGCGGTCAGGACAAGACAGCAACTAGACAGCAAGAGGGTAAGGGCAAGGTGGAGCAGAAGCCTTCCCCCAGTCCATAAACAGGTTACCCCAGCTTCCCAGGGATGCCCCAAGGCCCTGGGAAGGGCCTGGTTTCCAGGGGAGACTCCTCCCACATCCCTCCTGGAACACAGGAGCAGGAGGGTGTGGTTCTTACCAGCAGAGTGACATAGGCACTGTGTGTCTCCAAATGGCAGGTAGTATGTGGAGAATTCATGTGACTTCCTGGAGGTCCCGATGCTTAGAATGATGGCCTGGTCAGTGGAGCAGCTCTGGGCAGGAAGCTGTAGAGATGCTTATGGATTAGATATGGTGGATGAGAGCAGAGATCAAAGGCTGTGACTGTTTCTAGACTCCTGGAGTCAGGTGCTAGAGTGGATCATAAGCTCACATTGCCTGTCAAACCCTGAGGTTCTTTCCATGGCCCGGTGAGATCACCAAGAAGGGTCCTGGTTACCAACAGCGGTAGAAACTGGCCAACCAGCACCCTAGTCAGACAGGGTCCCTGCAGACTGCCTGGCACAGTGCCTCACTGAGCCAGCCTGGCTCTTCTGGCTCCCTGGGGCAGGGCCAGGCCTCCTGGGTGTTCATACCTTGTTATCCAGTCAGCCCTGGAGCCGCACCTGCTCTCCTGGTCTCCTGTGATCTCAATTAATCCGTCCTGCCCTGATTAATTAGCAGGGTTAATTATGACGGCTGCTGCCGCTGATGCCTAAGAGAGAAAGTACATCCAAGTAGTGGAGTAGATACTCAGCCTGGTATCTCCTGCTGACATCCCCTCACACACATAGGACAGCTCTGCTTTTCCCTAGGCCAAGACTCTCAGGATGTCATTCGCATGGGGACTTCCAAGGGCTGGGCCTAGAAGCCCTTTGAGGCAAGGAGATAGGCCTGAGATTGTGGGTTGAGCACCTCTGGCCTGGATTGTTAGGTAATATCTTGGGCCTCACCTCTGCACATCTCTATGACCCCACAAAAAAAAAAAAAAATGGCCCAGAATGCCCTTCTCTTGGGGAGCTCTCAGGCTACACTTGGCAACCTTATGTCTAACTTGCTTTTGCCTTTAAATCCAAAGACCATTTTGGCTTAGGAGAGACTCCTCCACAAAGAGGTCAAGGTCAAAAGTGAGTTGCTATGGTTAGTTCCCTGTCTTCATATGGAAAATAGCCAAGGGACCCCAAGAGGCTCATCCTGAGTGTTCCCTTTTAGTTGTGGCCCAGGTCATACCAGCCTCTCCCAGAAGCTGAGCCTGCAGACCCTCCCAAAGCCAAGATCCCTTCCTCACCTCTATTCTGATCCCCATATCTGCTTACTCCTCTGAGATCTATGCCTTCCTTGCCAGCACAAGAGCTACCTAACCAGTGCCTGGCTTGACTGCCCTCATCATCATCCAAGCTGGACCACACCACCCCATGCCCTCACACCTCCTCCGGGCACCCATCCATTATCTTCCTGGCCAAACCATGATCCATTACACCACCCGCGCCTGGCAAAATGTATCATTACCTGCACCCTCGGCACTTCCCAGATCAATCCACTTCTTAAATGTAGTAATAGAGGAGCGGATTAGGTACTAGAAAACTCATTATGAAAATGGCGTACTCAAATTCTTTAAAGGTGATATTTCATAAAATAGACCCAGCCTGCCGCGTGCCTCAATCATTCTTTTTAATAGCTCAGTAGCAGCCAGAAAATAAAGTATTCATGAAGATTGAAGAAGATGAACCCATGAACTTCAATTTAATTGGTGCAAATTAAAACGATCCATCTTTCCACGCTGTCCGTCTATCTCCAATCAGCCCCACGCTGCACGTCCGGTGCCCTGATTACAATTATCTTTTAATAGGAAAACTTGTCAGTTTTTGTGTGATTTACAGAAGCTTGAGCAAGCTTATAGGTACCAGATAGGACCTGGGTGTATGATCCTCCTCCTGGCTCCCGGGCTCTTGAGAAACTGGGTGGGGGTGGGGGAGGTACTGCCCAGTGGATGGGGGAGGGGCTGGATAGACCTGGGACATCTCTAAGTTTATGATGTGGTGTTGTCTCCTCAGGCCCTGTCTTATCCAGGATCACAGCAAGTAGACAAGGAGCAGTAGTAGCCATCACCCCACTCAAGGCCAGAAAACGTGCCTCTGCCTCTCTCCTCATTTCTCCCTATTCCCTACAAATCCCTCCTAGAAGACCCTGAGGGAACAGACACATGAGATTTTCTGGGGATGAAGAGCCTCACTTATGGTAGGAGGATGGAAAGGAAGAAATACACAGGTGTCTGCTGAGTCCCCAAGGATAAGGAAGACATGGGGTCCTGGTCCTCAGAAACAATCCTGCAAGCCCCAGGTGAGGTAGCTGGTAGTAACATCAGAGACTGAATCATAGCGATACAGTGGCTCATCTGACCCACACTGGTAAAGCAGTTTACCTTGAGCACATTCATTTAGTTGTCCATCTGCCCATCCGTTCATCCATTTGTCCAACCAGTAAAGATTCATTAAATTTTTGCTAAATATCCAGTGTTTGAATATCAAGCACTGAACTAAGACAGCCAAGTGGCCATGGCAGAAAGGCCACCCTAAGCCATGGTACCCACATAGGGCTTGTTTGCCTGCTAGCTACTACCCCTTAAAATTATAAATGAATTATTATTATTATCATTAGCAGGTTTTGTTTTGTTTTTTTGAGACAGGGTCTCTCTACATAGCCCTGGCTGTCCTGGAATTCTCTCCATAGACCAGACTGGCCTTGATCTCACAGAGATCCTCCTACCTCTACCTCACAAGAACTGGGATTAAAGACTCGCCTAAATGAATTCCTTTTTAAAAAGAGATTTTTAAAATTTATTTTAAAATAAAACGCATGGGCGTTTTGTCTGCATGTATTTCTATGCAGCATGTGCATGTCTAGTGTCTTTGAAGGCCAAAAGAGGACACATCAGATCTGGAACTGGACGTATAAACTATATGATCCACCATGTAGGAACTGGGAACTGAATCTTGATCCTCTGGAAGAGCAGCAGTCAGTGTTCTTAACCACTGAACAATCTCTACAGCCTCTTAAGTAAATTCTTAATTTCACAAGTGGTCAGTGAACATGTTCTCACGATGAAATATAAACAACCCAGGTGACATGTCTGGGTCACTCTACTCCACATCCTGGTTGTCTACACAATGATTCAGCCTGCTTCCTGCCTTTCCAGATTCCCCTCCATTCAGATGTACAGATGTTTGGGGCTGTGTTCCTTAATTTTCAATGGTCAAACCCTGCCTGTACCTCCTGGACATTTGTTTCTTCAGCTCTACAATGTCTTGTGTCCCAACCAAAGCAGGCTCTGCATGCTTGGCCGTTAGTGAGCTAGGAACCACTGAGGCAGCCTCAGAACAGCATTTAGAGGTGAAAGCAAGAGCCTGGGGTCAGCCCAGCCCCACCGGCTCCAGAAAGCCTCTAGCCTCAAATATGGCTAAAGGAGAAAAAGCCAAGTATGGGCTCAAAGCATTGGCTTGGGGTTTTCCACCCTGTCCATGTGCTGACACAGCACTGGTGCCTGTATCATTAAGGACTGTTCGGCCTAAGTGTCACCACCAAAACCATCAGGGGCCTTTTCCCTGCCCTGACTCCTTAGGATGGAGGGCTGGGCAGCCCATCCTGCAGTCACCACTACCCACATCCAAGGACTCAAGCTTATGCACCCCTTCCATCCTCACACATACTTGATACAGTAATGTTCTTTGCTGAAGTGGCAAATCAACCACCCATAGGAGGCTCAGTCCTGACCAAGCAGGGTCCAGAAACTGGGCTCCCAGGAACTGCCTCAATAAAAAATAGGAACGAGCAGGGAACAGTGGTGTGTGCCTTTAATCTCAGCACTCAGGAGGCAGAGGCAGGCAGATTTCTGAGTTTGAGACCAACCTGGTCTACAGAGTGAGTTCTAGGACAGCCAGGGCTAAACAGAAAACTCTGGCCTAAAAAAAAAAAAAAAGAAAAGAAAAGAAAAGAGAAGAGAAGAAAAAGAGGAGGAGGAGGAAGAAGAAGAAAAAAGAGAGATAGAGAGAGAAAGAAAGAAAAGAAAAGAGAAAAACCAAGGAAGGCTCCATTATGATGCCCATGAAGGTAATCACTCAGAAAGTGCTCAGGAGAATGAGGCTCACAGACAGACTGCAGGAAAGCATCCGTGTTGGTCAGCTCTGGCCACTGCTGCTTCACCCACAGAGACCCACAACTGTCAGGGAACATCCTTTGGAAGCTTTGCTGTCACCCTGAGTCCAAGGGGTGCTAGCCTCACTCTATCTGTGGCCTCTAAAGTCACTGTAGGGACACAGAAAGCATTTTATTGGGGGATGAACACAAGACATCCCATGCCCTTCTGCTTCCAAGTCCTTAACCTGAGTTCATTGGCAGCGTCAGCCTAATTGTAAGGCAGGCTGGGAAATGCAAGTGAGCCAAAAAAAATCCCTGAAACCTCTGTATTTGTAAATGTGCCACTGAGGCACAAAAAGCTTAAATAATTTGCTAGTGACCGTGTGCATGGCTCATTTGAACATGTGGATGCAAGCGAAGGTTCACATGCACATTTAAAGCTATTGCTGACCTACATACACAGTGTCTGTGCCACCATGGATGCCTGTCCTCTTGCTGATCCTGGAGAGCCCCAGGGAGTTGACTGAGAGCATAGGAAGCTTAGTCTCTGTAGCCCGGGAAGGAGGACCTCAGCTGCTCATGGGGATCAGCAGTACGGCCCATACCTACAGCCTGGGCAGGACACTGTAATGGTGCCAACCCCAACCCACACCCCACAGGGCTCTGAAGCAAGTTTTTTCTGAAACTGAGACCTGTGACACTCAGTGTGCACAAATGCTACCCATATTCCTACACAAATAGATACACTCAGAGAACACAGAGATGGGGGCAGGGCTTCAAAAGAAGTCTGGATTATTCACAAAAATGGCAGAATGATGCTGTCTTTGCAGCCACATGCCTGAAGTGGAAAATGCTATAAAAATAAATGACAAACTACACTTCAAATGTATCAGGATCATGCACGGTGGTGACACACGCCTTTGGTCCCAGCACTCAGGAGGCAGCGGCAGGTAGATCTTTGTGAGCTCAAGGCCAGCCTGGTCTATAGAGCTAGTTCCAGGACAGCCAGGGCTGTACAGAGAAACCCTGTCTTGAAACAAAGTGTCAGCATTGAAGACCGGATGGCTCAGCAGTTAGGAACGCTCGTTCTTCTGGAGGACCTGAGCTGAATTCCTGGCACCCATGTTGGGCGACTCATAATCCCTTTAGCTTTAGCCCCCACTCCCAGGTTCTTGTGGTAGAACAGTTGGTTCCCAGTTGGTGATGCTGTTTGGAGAGGTAATAAAACCTTGGCCCCAGTTCTCGCCAACCCTTCTGCTTCCTTAAGTAGGTGCAGTGTGCTCAGCTGCCTCATACACTTACCACCATGCCCTCCCTGCCGTGATAAACTTTGTCCTTCCTGTCAGGTGTTTGTTCACAGCAATGCCCCCGCACCTCCAAGAGTTGGGATACCCTGCGCTTCAGTGCAGCTGTGTCAACAATTACTCTTTGCTCTTGTAACTTATCTATTCCAAAACTCAGTCCTCAAGGCAACAAGAGAGAATCCCTGGACAAATCCTGTAGCTTCCCTTCATATCTGCTGTCCTCTGACACCTTCTAGATTCGGAATCCCAGATGTACTCAGTCACTCACACAAGCATACGTACCACCCCACCCCCGACTCACACATGTGCACATAAGTGCACACTTATCTGATGGCTCTGGTTAACCCCAGCTGTTAATATGAATTCTCTTCACTAATAACGCTTCTACTTCCATTGTCTTAAAGGCTCCCCTGCTGTCCTCAGCAAACTGTACCCCAAGAACATCACAGTCCTTGTCCATCCTGCCTGGGCCCCATTCTGATATGCCTCCTCAGGCAAGAACCTAGGGGACCAGAGGCTGGGCCTGATGCCTTCTCTCATTCAGTCTCAGGCTCCAGCCTATTGGTGGTGATGGGTTGAGCTACTCTTGAAGGAGGATGGTGGTGGGCAGAGTAAGGTCCAAGTGAGTGTGTACTATTGACAAGAACCAAAGCCTCAAGCCATTGGGGTGTCCAGTCCTCCCCCAGACAAGGCTCAGGGGTGTAGTAAAGTCTTCCTCTTGCCTGAGAGAGAGTGCTCACCTCACAAACTATTGGCCAGTGTGTGCAAACATTAGCAACTGCTGTTTCCTCTTCTGGCATGGCTGAAACTGGAGATAGCCCCCCAGGCCTCTGTCCCCTAACCCAGACTCCTTGCTGCCCCCCCCCCCGGCCTCTGTCCCCTAACCCAGACTCCTTGCTCCCCCCCCAGGCCTCTGTCCCCTAACCCAGACTCCTTGCTGCCCCCCCCCAGCCCTCTGTCCCCTAACTCACTACACTTAAAGGAGCTGAGAGGTTCCTGGTTGTTGCTCAGTTGATGTTGCTCAGAGGGCGCAGGTCCTGTCTGACCCAGCTTATGTGTCTGTCTTCTCTTCATTCCCTCATTACCCCATCAGGTTTGCATGACTAAGTTATGCAGGATGTGACAGAGGCTCAGAACTGCAGTGGCCATTGTGTGCTTACCCTGAAAAATACCAGGTCTCCTAAATGTGCTCACCCACAGTCAACCCTGAGCAAAGGCAAGATTAAGTGAACTGGAGGCTCAACCTCCTCCAGGAGTGTGTGGGGCCAGTCAGAAACTTAGAAGGTGGGAGCCTTCCTAGGAGTAATGAGGCTGGGAGGGCCTTAGTTGGTATACCCCTCCTAAAGCCAGCTTCTCAGTGAGCTGAGAATGTACCAATACATTGCCCTCTGTTCCCTTCAAATTCTTTTGCTCACCCCAACCCTGTCCCAAGAGGACAGCAGAGGAGAATGTGCTGCTGCCCCGATGGACCCCCTTAAGGGTGTCACTCTCTTCTCAGAGCCCTCTCAGCCTATTCATGCCAACCATGTACACATGAGCACATATACATACACACTCCACACACATACAGACACATACACACACTACACATACACACATCATACACATGCGCATACACACGTACACATATATACACACAGGCACGTGCATGCACACACATACGTACACACACTTACATACACATATGCACACACATGCACACACACACATACACAAATACAGACACATACACATTCATACACAGACATACTCACAGAGAGACACATACACACACACAGACATACACACACACAGACATACACACACACAGACATACACACATACAGACATACACACATACACACATATACAGACACACAGGCGTGTGCATGCACACATATACACACATACTTACACACACATATGCGCGTGCACACACACATACACACATTCACACACACCACACACATGCACACACACATACATATGCACACACAGATATACACAAACACCACATACACATGCACACACACACACATTCTAATGTTGAACCCCCCTCCCCCTTTCTCAGTTAAGGGGAAGTGAAGGAGGAGAGAACATGTACACATTCTAAGCTCTAAGATGCAGAGGGGCAGGTGAGAGGGCTGGTTGGGTCCTAGGGTCCCCTCTTCCAAGCAGTACTCTTGGTCCCAACTACTAAGACACGGGCAACATGGCTCATGCTGTCCTTCCTCAGGAGAGCTGTTCTGAGTTCAGATGCCCTCATCTACTGAGTGACAGGTTGTCAGGAAGATCTACAGGCCAGGCCCATAGGAGTCCAGGTGCCACTCAGATACTAGGATCCTCTCTTGGCCTCATTTCTAGGAGCCCTACTTAAGAAGGTACTTCTGTGGTTGAGAACTCACCCCTTAGAGAATGAATATGGATATTTGGACCTATGGGTTATGGGGCCTAAGGTGATGCTGATATTGAGGGTCCCAAAGAGCCTGCACAAGCTCCCAGGCAGTAAAGCATTGCAGTGTCAGGTCAAAAATAAAATCCTGGGGTCTGAGGAGGTGGCTTAGGCAGTACAGTCCTCAACATGCAAGCATGAGGACCTGAATTCAATTCCCAAGATCTACATAAAAAGTAGTTTGGTGTCATACATCTGTAATTTCAGTGCTGGAGAGGCAGAGACAGGCAGATTCCTGGAGCTCACTGGCCCGTCATCTAGCCAACTTGGCAAGATCTAGGCATAGGAGGCCCTATCTCAAAAGACAAGGTATCTGAAACCAAAAACACAACACCTAAGGTTGACCTCTGACCTCCATCACAAACACACATACACATATGTTCAACATATACAAAATAAAAATTTGGGCCAAGAAAGTGATGTTCATGGATTCAAAGGCCACTCCAGGGTCACTGTGTTGGAAGGATCAGAGTTGGCAGATGGAAGAATACTACCTGTGAACCTAACTGAGCAGTGTGAGCTCATTAATAGAACCCAGTGGACACCCCTGCAATTCCCTACCCCTTCCCCATCCAAGATAAAAAGCCATATTCTCAGCCAGCACCCAGAAAGCTGAGGCAGGAAGGCTGAGAGTTCTAGGCCAGCCTGCTTTATATGGTGAGAACTTGTCTAAAAAGTTTTTTTTTTTTTTTTCAAAATTAATCCAATGGAAAAGGTAAAGATTATCACAGCCTCTAAGATTTAAAAGAAACAGACTATGATTGTCAATTCCACCAAATCCACTGTCTGGGAGAGCATGTGACAGCTGCGGGGGGGGGGGGGGTGCGCCATATATAAGAACCCTGCACCTGGTTTTTGGGTGCCATGTGAAGTAGCCAGGGGGAGGTCAGGGACAGGGCTCTTCAGGAACCCCAGGCCTCAGAGGCAGCTCCTGTCTTCCATCACAACCTAGTTTCCTGATGTGATTGGCAGATTGCATCAGACCATCCTCACAAGGTCATGGCTGTCATGTTGGACAGGAAGGATGGGAGAAGAGCACATTGTCTTTAGGATACAGTGTGTAGCAGTTCACTGCAAATGGAAGTATTCCCTTCTAGATAGAGGATGGGGCACTGGGGACTTGGGAATAAAGAAAATCGCCAGTCTCAGAAGCTCTAGAAACTGACAAGAGACATATGACCTCTCCCCCAAGGAGATATAAGCAATAGCTGTTGCTCATGGGTGGGCAGAACAGCCTGTGGTTGTCCATAGAACTCCTGAGGTACAGCTTCTGTAAGCTGTCACTCAGGTTAAGGCACACTTTCAGTGGTGCCATGGCCTTTCAGTCACCTGTGCTCCTGTAAATGGCCCAGTAAACTCACTGGCTTGCTAAGCTAGACCTGGGTAGAGTCAGTCACTCCCTTGGCCTGTCATTGTCCTGTCTGGGGTGAACAGATCTTTGCTCATGTCTCCCTAGGAAAAGTCATACCAAGGACAGTGTCCTCATGGGTCTAGGAACTGAGGTACTCAGGATCCGTGGCCCTGGTGGTCTGTGCATAGTACTGCATCCATTAAGTGTTTGGAGGGTGCATAATTAGGGGGAGAGTTGGGGAGCTGAGTGAGATAGTCTCACTAGCTCAGATTGGCCTGGAACTCTTGATTCTTCTGACTGACCTTCCCAAGCACCCACTCCTGCTGAGGGATGTGTGTTCTGTCTACCAAACGGGAGTTTAATGAACCTTTAATGAACCTCTGTGCAGAAAGACAAACTCCAAACCACCTGGAAGCAACAGCCACACTCATCGCTAACAGTGTAGCGTGGGACCAGCACCCAGACCTCCTGGGAACATAACTTCTGAGCACTAGCTCATGGTTAACATCTTCCTCCTGCATACCCAGGAAGTACTTCTACACATCTATCCCCACTGCCTCGTGCTGAAAGGGACACCTGTTTTAATTCCCAGATAAAAAGAGTATAATTCCTTTCCCAGAAAGGCCAGCACCAGGTCTGTGGGACAATTCTGGGATCCCCATCCCGGAACTTCTCATCCCACCAGCAGAGAAGTTGGGTGTCCTTGTAACCCTGTTGTTCCCTTCCCCACCTGGAAAAGCTAACCCTTCCCATTTCCATTTCATGATCAGCCAGATTTCCCTTGTGCTTAGAAGAACTGATATGCAGAAATAAGTATGTAAATCCTTTGTAAATGTATGCTAATTACTTATTTTTAATTATAATGTAAATAAGTAATTACTGAATAATTTTAAAGTATTTACACGGGGTGTGTGTGATTTAGACACTAACTTGTTATAAGATATAAAAACTATGAATTATACAGTAATTATGGCCCAATTTACATGCTAAGGCCAAACACAATTACGTAAGCAAGAGAAATGTAAACAATCAGGTGATTCTGCTGTAGTTACAGGGTAATAAGTGAGCTGCTTTTCCCCCACAGCCTACAGCTGCTGTGTGGCCCTTGGCATCAGGAACAGAAGCCATCTTTAAGAGAGAAAACAAAAGTCACAAACAAAATAAGGAAAAAAGAGGAGCCCCAGTGTGGTTCAGTGGCAGAGCGAGCACTCCTCCATATGCATGACCCTAGATTCCATTCCCAGCAAGAGAAGCTGCTGAGCCTTGCCTGGGTGGCCTTGGTGTCCAGAGGAAGTCCAAGCCTCAGAGTGTGGCCCTGTAGCCCTGTGACCCTTCTTTCTCAGCACTCTTTCTACCAGGCTCATGGTCCTGTGCCCTCAGTCCTAACCCTCCTGCTATTGCCTGGCTTGCCCCATGACACCTGGCATGCCACACTTTCAATTCCTACCTCTTCCTCCAAGAAGTCTCCTGGGCTGCTCTGCTCAGCCCTAAAGGTTTGGCCATGTACATACAGCCCCTCAGGTCTCTGATCATTTATAACCACCATAGTGAGGCGTGTGTTTGGCTACAAAGCCAGTTCCTTTCAGCCTGGAAGACCCTAGAGGTCAAAGCCCAACCCCACCTTTCTTTCACTGGTCAAAGTCAGAGGCACCTGGGCTGGAGTCTAAGGATGGTGGGCTAAGAGCCAGAACTGAGTGGGATGCCCCAAGACTGGAGAAATTACCTAAGATGATAGCCCACACTGCAGGTGGAGCCTGGGACTTTGGTTTTTGGCCCCCTGAATCCTACTGATGACTGAGGGCCACCTGAGAAGAGCCTTCCCTGCATGTCTTTGGATCCTTCTCTCTGAACCTATCATTCAGTTTTTTGGGTGTCTGCCCTGACGTGGCTCCTGGCCAAGGCCTTCCCCTGCAGGGTGGGTGCTCACTCTCAGGCTGCTGGAATTAGGCAGATGCTGAGGGCATCCACCCTGAGAGGTCCCCAGGAGCGTGCCCACTGCCTCAGCCACCACCAGCTGTCACACAATTTAGAGCCCCCAGAGACAGATGAATCTATATAGAGATTCTCGCTCATTTTTTCCTCTTGCCCAGGAGGCCTTACTGGTCCATTTAGTATGGTCATTAGCTATGATTTAAGGGAGCCATCATGGAACCCAAAGGAGGGAAGGCCCGACTGACCAGCCTCGGACCAGCAGTTTTACAGAGGAAGGAGGTCATGTCAACCATCCTCCTGCCTCTGAAGCAAACAGTTCAGTGCTCTGTCATTCATGGGAAGTCTCTTCTCTAATCACAATAAACTAAAGACCTTGTTATTTGTCCCTGGTGGTTACAGCCTTGTGACTGTTCCTGAGACAGGCCTGCTCTGTCCCAGTGCCTACTCAGAGTAGATACAGAGAGGGTCAGCAAGCTTCAAAAGTCGCACAGCTTGGACTCTTGGGCTTAATTCCAGCTCTCTATCTGGGATACTGCTTCTAACTAGCCAATTTGGGTACCCCACACTGCAAATGAAAAAGGTCTTGGCCGACTCGGCCTACTAAGACTGGGGCGGAAGCCAGTGGCTGGCACAGAGAGGCCTTGGCAAGGGGGAGAGCCACAGACATGGGTATTGCCAGGACCTCGACCTCTCACACAGCTATTCTGCAGCCCAGGAAATCCCACAGTCCCCTGGGTCATATTTTTTTTATGGCCATTGCTGGGTGCTATTCATTTTATTACACGTTCGCTGTTATTCTCATCGTTGGCGCATAAGCAATGCGGTCAATTCCCTTTTACGTGCCCCAGCATTTCAGATTCATCGCCTGCCGGCGTGGCGCTGAGTGGTTACACGGTAGAGTGTTTGGCTAATAAAATACATAAAGCAGAGATAGGAAAATCAATGCCTTTGTTAATAATGCTTTGCCATCTCTCATGTAAGCTCAAGGAGGGGCTGCCCACTGTGCTGGCGCCAGAGACACTGGAGGGATGTCTGCCCTGGGTACTGGGAGCCAGTTGGCCCTGCTGCCTGAGCCCTCACCCAAGGGGACAGCAGACCACCCATTCCCTCCCAGTATTATTCAAATTCTAAAGTCTGGCTGCTGAACAACATAGGACTCAAAGAAATGTCTGTGAAGACTGGGGATACAATGACATTGAAAGGTCATTATATATGAACACACAGAGGACAAGCATGGATTCAAAACCAAACATGTAAGGAACTCAAGAAATCCCTGGCATTACTCACCTGTGTAGTTTCCCAAGACTTCACAGGAGCCTTGTTCTGAACACACAAAAATACCGTCACAGCTCAAAATGCAAAAACATCACTCCCTAAAGTACCTTGACTTGGACTCAAGACTGTTTTATGTAATATTTTGTAGCATTTATTTATTTATATTTGAGGGCCAGGGTGCACATGTGGAGGTCAGAGGACCACCTTAGAGAGCCAGCTCTGTCCCTCTACCATATGAGTACTGGTGGTCAGGTCGTCAGGCTTAGCAGCAAGCATCCTTACCTTCTGAGCCAACTCACTGACCCCAGCCTCTCGTATGGTATAAACTGCAATAGTTTTAATGCATAACATTTTCTTACAGAAATGAAATGGCTTAATTAAGAGGAACATGACTTTTATCATTTCCTACCATCATTCCACAGCATGTGTCAGTGTCTTTGGGTTGTACTGTGTTAAGATGTTTGATTTTTAAACACTCTTCAAGTTCTCTATTTTAAAAAAACGATGTATTGATTTTTGGCTTGGGATCAGAACAGGCTATCCCACAATTTCTGAAACAGCCCTAAACACACTTCTGACACTTTGTGGTACATATTTATGAAAAGTTGTATTCTCAGTACCGATGATGATGTAATTGAAATATTGATCAACTCTGAAAAAACATTGAACATGCTGCTTGTCCTGCAGTATCATCCAGCCAATATTTAATTCTTTATGGCAATGTAAACAAGCATGTACATTCTCATTACTATACAAATGTTTGTTTAATAAATCTTTAATAAGTGATAGAATTGTATGTATAACAAAGAATTATTTTACAATAAATCTCATTATAACTTGTTGTCAACAGATATTAGAGTCATATGCCTAGTTTTATAGTTATACATCAAAGATTGCACACAATTTCTCAGGTGTACAAGGCTGTGGTAGAAGAGTTTTAAGAAACCTTGATCTAGAGGAGTTGTGTTTTGACCCTTGGTTTTCTTACCTATAAAATGAGGACAATCAAATTTCCTCCTTTGAGAGTTGTGAGGGTCCGCGGAGAAAGCCATGCAACCTGCATAGCCAACTCGAGCAACATGTCAGGTCCCCAGGTTACAGCCCACTGTGTCCCGGTACATCTTGGTTCCCAGGCTTTCTCAGCCTCCTGCTTGTCATGTGGAGTCCATGCCAACCCTTGCTCAAAAGCCTTAGGGGCTCCTACTCCTGGCCCAGTCCTCTCAGCCTGGCACCATCTGGGCCATTTCCCCTAGCCTTACTCTGCCCCTTCTTTCTGTGGTCTTGCAGGCTCCTCTTCCAGCACACCCTCCTCCACCCCACCCGACTCCCGCTCACCCAGAAGCCAGTTACTGTCCCTGAGAGCTCGCTGTTCCACTCACTTCCTATCTGTTCTGTTTAGCTCCTTTCTGAAAGACTGTCTAAGTGTCAGACATCCATCACTGGCTCCTAAGGTGGTAGAGCGACAGTTTGCTTTGCTATAGCCAGCACACAGGGCATCTGGCTGGATCCTTCACAGTCCCCAAGGTTCCATGCCCACTCCCAAGATAAGAAACTGAGAGGGCCGGCATGGCCTCAGGGGGTGCAGCTCAGTGGCACTGCAGAGTCCCCCCTCCCCTGTACTAGCACAGGACACACCACCAGCTGGATGAGGTCATTGGTGGCATCTATTTCCTTCTCAAGCCCTCCTCATCTGCCTCTGGCCTTAGACTCTGTGAGTCTACCCCTCTAAAGCTGTTTCTTTGTCTCAAAGGCAGAAAGATATCAGCTCTGGAGATTCTGTGAGGGCGGTGCCTGAGATCTGAGCCATCTCTGATGAACTCCCCTCCCACTGTTGGCTGCCAGCGAAGAACCCACCAGAGATAGCCTTAGACCCAGCCCCACACACAGCCTGTCTCTCCAGCCCACACCAGCATCCCTCCTCCATCACCATCCTCCCAACCCTGGAGCACAAACATACGGCTTAATCCCCAGCACACCCAGGCCTGACACACGGCTTGGCAAATATTAGACTTTATTAATTTAATTTAATTAAACTTTATTAACCTTTATTAAAAATAAACCCTCATTAAAATTCTTGTTCAGGTCTCTGGCGCGGGTGGGGCTCTGCTTCCTTTTCGACAGGCACTGGAGGGGCCCTCTGGGAGTGGAGGTATCCAGTAACACCAATAGCTACAGGCTCTTGCTGCCAGGCTTTAAGCTGCATGGCAACTGTCCCCAAGAAGACTCCTGAAGAGACTTCTGTTCTAACACAGGCCTGAAGAGGAGCTTCCAGTGGGGAAATTTAGACCCTTCATCCAGCAACTGATGGAAGCAGATACAGAGAGCTGCTGCTAAGCACCAGGCCGAGCTCCCAATCCAGTTGAAGAGAGGGAGGAGGGATTATATGAGCAAAGGGATCAGGATCATGATGGGGAGACCCACAGAGACGGCTGACCCCAGGGGAGCTCACTGACTCTGGACTGATAGCTGGGGAATCTGCATAAAACTGAACTAGGCCCTCTGAATATGGACGACAGTTGAATGGCATGGAAGTTTGTAGGGCCTCTAACCGTGGGACCAGGATTTATCCCTAGTGCATAAACTGGCTTTTTGGAGCCCATTCCCTATGGAGGGATGCCTTGTTCAGCCTTGCTACAAGGGAAAGGGGCTTGGTCCTGCCTCAACTTGATGTGCCAGACTTTGTTGACTCCCTATGGGAGGCCTTACTCTCTAAGAGGAGTCGGGGGGTGGGGAATCTGGGGGGGTGAGTTAAAGGAGGGAGGGAGGGGAAGCAGTTGTTGGTATGTAAAATGAAAAAAACTTTTACATAAAAAACATTTAGAAAAAAAAAACTCCAAACCACACAGAATTCTCCAGAAGCAAAGTAGCCCTGAGTCCACACTTTCCTGGCAACCTAGGACATTCTAAGGAGTAACACCTACCATTCTCACCACACACAGGACTGTCCGGCCACTAGGGCCCACTCTGTGACTGCAGAGCAAAGGCAGCAAGCTAGCAGTGGAAAGGGAGTCACACTGCCAGCCCTCCTGGGGACACTGAGGGGGAGGCACATCCCACAGTCCAGCCTGGACCTTGATCTTCTCATTCCGGACTACTCAACCCACAGAATTCTTTTCTGGCTCTAGTCCTGAGTTTAATCTCCGAGAATTCCAGGGGAATGTGACTAACAGGCTCCGGTAGTGGGATTATGTTCTGTTACATTGTAAATAATTGTCTCACCTACTGGTTTTATAAAAGCGCTGATTGGCAGAAGGCGGACAGGAAATGTGGGTGGGGCTACCAGACTAAGAAAACTCTGGGAACAGGAAGAGCCAGAGAGACACCAGCAAAGATGCTAGCAGAAGCAGAGAAAAGAAGACAACCATGCTGCTCTGAGAAAAAGTACCAAGCCACATGGCTAAAAAGATTAATGGAAATGGATTGAGTTAAGATGAAAGAGCTAGCTTGCAATATGTCTGAGCCATAGGTCAATCAGCATAAAGTTAATGTAAGCTTTGGGGCTTTGGGACTGATGGTCCAGATTTTAAGGCTAGTCCGGGCCAAAAACTTATTATTACACTCTGCCTATTTTACAGAGAAGATTGAGACTGGGGAGTTGTGGGACCAAGGCCACTGGACTGTGACAGAGCCAGACAGAAGCCTAGAGCCAGCTCAGGTCATCTGTAGAGCTGTGGATGGGTCAGAGAGGTCTGCACCCAGGAGGGAGGGCAGACACAAAATAAAGAGCAGAATTTCCAAGCTCCCGTCTCCCACCACCCGTGAGGTCTTGGCCCCAGAAGGCAACACATGAACCCCATTTTGGCCAGCAGCCAAGCCACCCCAAACCCCTCCCCCATAAGGGATGGTCCACAAAAGAAGGCATGGGCCAGTCCGAGTCAGATGTACCCAAGGGCAGGAGAGGTGGCTGGGTGTTGCAGAGGCAGGGATGATGGGTTGGGAGAACACTAGGATCTGCACCTGGCATCCACACACAATCTGATAATCTGAGCCAGTGTTCCTCACAGGGTGTCAGGCGTCATAGCCAGGGCTTCCTGGCCTTGCAGACTGGGACAAGTGCTGTCATGAGGGGAGAGGAAAAACTCTTAAAGAGGACCCTGAAACCAGGACAGAGAAAGAGAAGCAGGGATCTAGGGGAGGGACAGATCAGCCAGGAGCCTCAGCAGCTGAAGGGAGAGTTCTGGGGGAAGGGGTATGCTCCAGGGAGAACCAGCCAGAGTGGGCCAGACCTACAGCCTTGGAGAATAGGGCCTGCTTAGTGTCTTCTGGGAGGTTAGCTCATGTTATGGCCACAGGACAGGTAGAAAAGAGACATGGCCCTTGAAAAGAGAAAAAGCCTTGGCCAGGGCAGGGTGCAAGCATCAGCCACAACCATTATATTATTCACTGTCGCACAAAATACCCAAAAACTACAACTTAAAGGAGAGTGTCTTTATTTCCAGTTCCCAGTTTGAGGATGCAGCTCATCGTTGATGGAGAAGGTGTGATGGCAGAACAGGAGGCACTTGGGCACACAGCTTCCACAGGCAAGAAGCAGAAAGATGAATGCATCACATCCCCCCCCCCTTTTTTTTTAATTCTGTTTGAGCCCCAAGCCTGTAGAGTGGAGCCACCATATGGGTTTTCCCACCTCAGTTAACCCAGTCTTGAATCTCCCCCAGATGTTCCCAGAGGTCTGTTTTTATGGAGAGTCTAAATCCACAAGTTGACAATTATGATTCTCCGTCACAGTCACAATCATGAAGATGTGTCTATGAGGACCTGGGGACCATCTGTGTACTTGTGTTCTCTCATTCATTCATTCATTTTCTCACTCACTCATTAACTCATCCATTCCCCCTTTTCCTTGATTCAATCATTTACTTGGTCGTTTTTTCGTGCATTCATTGTTTATTCTGTCATTCAGTTGGTTCCTTTATTCATTAGTGCAGTAGGCTCTAGGCCAGATCCCTAAGAAAATCCTTGGGTTCCTACCCTTGAAGGAATGCAGAACAGAAAAAGAAAAAGAAATAAAAATTATTCAGGGGCTGGAGAGATGGCTCAGTGGTTGGGAACACTGGCTGCTCTTCCAGGGGATCTGAGTTCAATTCCCAGTAGCCACATGGTGGCTCACAACTGTCTGTAACTCCAGTTCCAGGGGACCTGACACACTCACACAGACATACATGCACCGATTCACATAAAATAAAAATAAATAAATTTTTTAAAAAGTGATGACAAGTGTCAGGAAGGGAGTATTCCACAGCACGGATGGCCTCTCATAACTGAGAAGAGCTAGGCCAATGGCTCAAGTGTTAGAGAAAGCTCTCATGAGTGCAAAGACATAACATGGTCTTTCAGTGCTCCACCCTGACCCCTGCAGACCCAGGACCTCTCCGTACCATAGCAGTGCCAAGAAGTGACAGGCGTGACAGGCAGCTACTAAGGCCTTAGAGTCCACAGTAAAAACATGGTAACTGCTCATTCCTGAGGAGCTGACTTGGATCCCCAGGACCCACACGGTGGAAGGAGAGAACCAATTCTTGCAAGTTGTTCTTTGCCCCTCACACATGCGATGGCACCATGCTTCCCCACGTACATATACACACATGTGTCAAAATAAACAAACACATCTAATAAAAAAAGTCTTTAATAAGGACAACCCATTAAAAACTTTTGTCAGTGGAAGAGGTGCAGATCTTTACAGCCAACAGCACTTTGTGGAGGCTCTTGTGGTGGTCAGCACAGGAGGGGGGTGTCTATGACTTCAGGATTGGAGTCCACAAACCCTTGACAAAGAAAGGAAGACAGGATGGGGACCTCATGAACTATCCACGAGTGTTTCTGGACACTAACTGCAGTAACTTGGTTCTTGGTACACTGTAGGCCTTTTAGGACCAGGACCATGTTTCCAAAGGCACCACCGTCCTTGAGGCACAGGTGGGCTGGAAAAGATTTCTGTACATTTTTTGAAACAAGATCTCTGCACACAGGGACCCAACCAGTTCTCCCAGAGAAAGCCGGCGCCACTAGCAATCCTGAGGTGCAGCCACCAGTGATCCTGAGGTGCAGCCACCAATGAGGCCATGCTGGGTGGAGCAGGTCTCTTACCTCTCTCCCTGGTTTCTCTTTCTACCCTCTTCCCTCTGTTTCAGACGTCACCAGCTGACAGATGTCAGCACCCCAGATGCCAACAACCTACATTTGCAGTGTCCAAAGCTTCAGAGACCACCTAACATTCCAACCTCTCCAACCCAACCTTGTCCAAAGCCTCAGGATAGACAATTAGTCTCTGAGGGGCCTGTGAAACTCTACTCGTACTTCCTTAATTTCTTCTCTCTGCCCTGTACCATGCCAGCACCCAAGAGCAAACTTTGAGTGGAATGCCAGCACTCTAGAATTGTTGCCCCTCATAACACCAGTGCCTGGAGCCAGGGAAGACTGGGGTCGAGGGCATGACTCAGTAACATATCCCTTTCTCTGGCTTAATGCACAGCTGGCCACCCCAGGGAATGCTTCCATGGAGGAGGACCCAGCACAGTGGCTTCGTGTAGGTTCCAGCTCTAGACTTCCCACAACCCTGACTGTCATATGAACTAGGTCACTGACATAACCCTGGCCAAATTGGCCTGGCCCAGATTGGTCAGGCCATGGTCCCAGACCTAATTATCTCATATTTGGTCAATAAACCATTAACACGGCATCTTGGATGTTAATAATCGTTTCATGAAAAAGTCGGTATAATTTATGAGATCAACGCTGGTTAGCAAAATTAATAAATATTTCATTCAGTGAGATTTATCCTGGCATGCTTCTGACATGTGTACTGGGTCCCTTAGGCAGCCCCAGGGAGCCAGCAGCCAGGAGAGAAGGGCCCAGAACTCACTTGGCCCAATAAACATTTACCTCAAATCCTATGACTATAAATCCACAGTCTGGACGAGGGTGCCCAGTAAAACCTGACTTAACATTATGTGTGGGCCATTAACAATATTTATATAGATGTCACTTCGGGGAGGGTTAACGTCTTCAGGCTGGGCCTAGCAGGCGTGACGGGGACTAAGGGATGTAAGGCCAGTAAGGTTTCTTAGACACCCCCCCCCGGGGGGTTGGTATCTCCCTGAGGTGTGACCCCAACAGCTTCTTGCTTTCCGGGGCAATGGTTTCCTCATCTTGAAATAGTTAGGGAATCCCCAGAGTAGGGTTCATCACACAGCCCAAAGGATGTACCTTGTAAGCAGATTGCTTGAACACTTGTTCAAAGAGTCCCCGGAGATGCTCTAGGGGTGGGTACCTGACCTTTTTAACTGAGAGTCAGTCATCACGGATGAGCTGCCCCTCACTAACTTGTATGGTGAGGTGCTCATGCTGACTCTCCCTTGCCAAAAGAGGAAACTAGGCTTGGATAGCAAGGAGGTAGAGATTGGAGGAACAGGAGTTCAAGGTTATTCTCAGCTATACAGTAAGTTCTAGGGCAGCCTGGGCTACATGAGGCCCTGTCGACAAAACAAAACAAAACACAAACCAAAGCCATAGAGAAGAGAAGAGTGTCAGAGTGATGGTCCCAAGACATAGCAGAGGGACGGGTCATGGTGTGGGGACCTGGACCAGGCCTGGGAAGCATCTCTGCTTCCAGCCAGGCAACCTTGGCTTCTGCAGGAGGCCTTAAGCCCCAGGCCTTAGGCTAGCCTACTGGGACAGTGAGCTGGCACATTTGCCATTAAAGCTCTCTTTAGCCCCACCCCGGACCACTTGAACACCAAGGCCTGGGGTGGGAGGTCAGAGTGAGAGGACACTCCTCCTTCATCTGCCTTCCTGGAGTTTTTGCCCAGCACTCAGTTTGGAACAACCCAGGAGGGCATGTGGCCCAGCTCCCAGAGCATACTCAGTGCATAAGGCTGCCATGCCTCCCACCTGTTTCCCATACAAGGAAACTGAGGTAAAGGCTACTTTAAAAGGGGAAGAGCCAGACCTTAAGCCCAAATCTACCACAACACTAAAGTTATCTGATCAGGGAGGGTGGGGATGGACAGTGAGAAGTGCTGGGACACCTAGATGCATCTGCCTGAATGCACAGAGCAGGTTGTGAATGGTGCAGACCGTGGGGACCATGAGCCAAGCACCTACTGTATACAGGGACAGGAAGCTGTAAGAACAGACGACCCAAAAGAAACGTGAGTGAAACAAGGGGGGGGGGGAGCGTGGAAGTGTGGCAGGCATGCTTGGGGCTCTGTACTGGCTCCCTGAGGTGATCAGCTTTTCCCCAGATGACTCTAAACACCTGGAAGTGCTACTCTGATTTACCATGCCAGGTTCCAGGACAGAGGTGAACCTGGAGTGGGTGGGGTGAGGTGGGGTGAGGTAGAGAGTGCAGCAATGGCAGAAAAAGGTGAGCTCTAATGTCTGCATTAAGCTCAGAGAGAAGAGGGGAGGGGCCAGGGAGCGTGGCTGGGAGTCCAACACCCACACAGCGTGCAGTGCCAAGTCACAGAAGACTTCTGAGCAGGATCAGGCAAACACTTCAGTGACATCTGACCAGCATCTGAGGGAAAAGGGATTGAGGGCTGACGGGGTTAGCTGGAAGGAGTTAAGTATGCCAAGGTTAGGTATGCCAAGTGGTGGACCATGTGGACCAGCTCAAACAGGGCTAACGTTAGCCCCAGCCTTCCCTGAACCTCCATTTGTACATGTTTCCCAGAACCTCCAGGACAACCATGCCCCAGAGGCCCTTCATGCACAGCCCAGCCAGGTTCTGGCCCTTTCTCCAGGCCCTCAGACTTCTCAGAACATCAGCTCACCACAGTCTGCAGCTGCCAGTGGCAGAATCACCAGGTCCACATGCAAAGGCCCAAAGCCCATTAATAATTCAGCCGGGCACCCAGGGAAAGACAGATCGCCCTGCCTCTGGAGGTGTTTCCTGAGGAGTGTTGCACATCTGGATAAACCACTATCCCTCTCTGGGACTTGCAGAGTATCTCTTTCTGACAGAGAGAATCTAGTTAACAAGTAACACTGTTTTCAATGCGTGATACATGGAACACTCTCCCATGCTGCTTTCTCACCTCGCCCTGCCCCCCCCCCCAAAGGCAGAGTTAGTCACAGGTTTCCAGGTGGGAAGAGGGGGAATTAGAGAGAGAGGCAGACCCTCAGACAAGGTTCCTCAGCACAAGATGGCAGAGCCAGGAGAGAAAGGGCTACTGCAGGTTCTAGGCCTAAAACTGCATACAGCAGAGCCACCAGGGCCTTTTTTGGTTCTTGCTCAGAATCCCAGCAGGCAGGTGAGATGCTTCTGGCCTTTGGGGTGCCCCTGGGCTGGAGGGCCCTGGAGATAGATGAGAGGGCCTAACCTGGGCTCACATAGCCATGGCTCTCAGGTGGGAGCCCTTGTGTTCCCAGCCATACCTATCCAGGCCTGGCTGCCCTAAGGGTTGACCCTGGGGACTCTGAGCTGAGGAAGGCCCTGTGCTCTGTCCATGCCTGTGTGGGTTTAAACCACTCGTGACCCCTCTGTGAAATAGTTCATTTTATTAAGTGCCTGCCATGAGGCTGAGACCTTCACAAGGGACTGAATAAAGGCAAAGGCCCTGAGGCAGCCCCCCCCCCCCCAGCAGCTGTCTCTGGAGCAGGAAGAAGCCCACCTGTGTGGACCAGCTCAGAGGACCAGCATTCTCTCACTGTGACAAAATACCTCAAGAGATCCCTGTCTAAAGAAGAAATGCTTGTTCTGACTCATGGTTTCAGAGTCACCTGTCCTTGGGGTAGCAGCACTGTGGGGACACACCAGCAGTGACATCACTTCCTCCCACTAGACCGCACCTCTTAAAGAATCCACTACCTCCTAAAGGCCACAGGCTAATTAACCAAATAAGCTTTTGACCAACAGGCCTTTGAGGGAGGGGGTGTTCTCATATTTCAGGTCCAGGTCATAGTAGGCCTAGGGACAACAGTAAACCCCAGGGTGGCCATGAAGACCCTCTGGGGTTCAGTTGCAAGAATGAGACACAGTTCTTAATGAGATGTACAATTAGCATTGCTGACAGATTACTCCCAGGGAATTGTGGGCGTTGGGTTGCCTTGGGGTCTGGCATCTGTGGCCTGGGTTTGCGCCCCTCGAGTCTGTTCCTCTTGGCCTCCCTTCCTGCCTCTTAAGACAGTTAGAGACCGTCCCCAAGCCTCAGACCTTCCTAGGCCTTGGGATACAATGTCATTCAATCAGACCCCCAGCTCCGGAAGAAACCATACCATGTTAACACCTTTATTACGGCCAAGCTGTATTTGAGATATTAAAAGACATCCTGTTTCTGCCCCTGTGTCACTTCTGAGATGTAGCATAGATAAATGATATATCACGGCTCGAGATCTACCGAAACCATTAGTAACCGTGACATTTTGACGTCAGATTTTAAAAAATTCCTAAGTAATCTTTTTGATTTATGAAACGCTGTCTGGGTTCATCGAGAGAGATCTCAGATTTATCACCGCCTGGTTAGAATTATTAATGATTTTCAATTTGTAAATCCGAAGTTGAGAAAGTCTGTGAGCTCAGGGCGAAAACTCCCTCTGATGGAGGCCTGGTCTCTCCTCCTGCTGTCTTCAGGAGATGAGGGGACCGTTGTTTGTGCACCTGGAACAAAGTTACCCCAAATCCTGTCTGCAGCCTGCAAGACTGTGCAGAGGAGGAGGCATCCCAAGGAGGGGCATCAGGGCCACTTTTCAAAGATATCTCTCTCACACAGGCCTGGAGAGCTGCCCCAGATATCCTGGTCACAGATGGTCAGTAGGAGGTAGACATGGTAGGGGCAGTAGACTGGCCTTCCCTTGGATCTGGTTCAGGACCAGGTATCCTTGCCCATGGTAGAACTCTGGTAGGCTGAACCTGCTCCCAAGCCAGATGCTGCCTCAGCCACGAGCCATTGTACCTTCCCTCTTTATGAACTTTACCTCTGATCTCATTGATACCTCCAGAAAGCACCAGAAGACCATGGAGCCCAGGCCACATACACACAGGAGGTGGGTTCTGGATTCCACCTGGGACTCTTCTGTGCTGGGTGTTATACTCATTGGTCGCTTATACACATGGTGGTGCTGAGCCTTCACTCAGACAAGTGTGGCCTCTCCTTGAGGGGACAATGTTCCACGTATCTGACACAAAATCTATATGAGAAAATCTACAATGCCCTCAAAAAGACACTGAAGGAAAAACTAAATTCTTGGAGAGACAGTTACTGTTAGTGAGCGGGAAGCCCAGTACTGCCAGAACGTCCCTTCTTAGTTCTTGGTCTTTCTAGCACACGGTGACAAGAAAATACCACTAGGTTGTTTTGCAGATCTAGACTGATGTTAAGGCTCATACATAGAGGCAAAAGACCCAGAGTGGGCATCTGGATGCTGGAGGAAAAGGGTAAAGTGAGAGGGTGAACCATTTCCCCAACCCCTGCCAACTTACACAGCCAGCGTGGTATGGCGGAAGTCACAGACAAACACGTCAACAGAACCAGCATCCCTGACACATGGGATGCTGTCAGTGAACAGCAGACAAAGAACAAGAGCTGGAGCAGAGAACATCTACAATGAATCACATGGGAAGGACAATGTCCAGATGTGGACCCTGCGGCACAGACCAGATGAAGCCACATAGCTAGCTAAAATGGCCTGCAGGGGAGTAGGGCACGGTGGAACACGCCTTTAATGCCAGCAGATCTTTGTGAGTCCGCATCAGCTTGGTCTACATGGCAAGTTCCAGGCCAGCTGGGGCTACAGAGAGAGAGAGACAGAGAGACACACACACAGAGACAGACAGAGAGAGAGACAGACAGAGACAGACAGACAGACAGACAGACAGACAGACAGACAGACAGAGAGGGGGTCTCAAAAAAACGAAAGCAAACAACAACCTTAGGCAACATGGGAAGCCTAGATGAGCTTTAACACAGATGGATTTTTAGACACAACACGGAAGGTAGAGCCATACCACTATCATGAAGACCCTGCCCTGCAAACAAGTCACTAGAAAGCCAGGAGCTACAGACTCCAAGCAAATGTTTACAAGGCTCACATCTGCTAGCACAGAGTATCATTCAGAATATCAAAGGACTGTTAATATTTAACAAGAACCAGACAAGTCGGTTTTAGAAATGGATAGGAGACCTGGAAAGATGTCTCTCTCCAAAGTAGTATACAAACGGAAAATCAGCAAGTGGAAGCATTCAGCACCATGTGTCTTTAGAAGGTTACACAAGAGAAGGGGTTGGGAGACAGCCTGATCGGTAAAGTGCCTTTGTGCAAGTGCAAGGGCCTGAGTGAGAGGCTCTGCAGCGCCCCTAAAAGTTGAGTATGGGTTGTGCATGTGTGAGACCACTGCTGAGAGGCAGGCATAGGAGGATCTCCAGGGTTTGCTGGCTAGCCCTGGAACCCACTTGGTGAATTCCAAGTCCAGGGAGAGACCCTGACTCAAAAAGGAAAGGGTGGGAGTGTGCAGAGGAGATGTAGTCCTGAGTGAATTTTGTTGTTGACTTGAGCATGGCCACATTGAGGACGCCAGTACCTCAGACTAATGGGAATGGCAATATCGTCCCCTGATCTGAGTCCAGATGTTGGTGAAATGGATGATGTTTAACTAAAAACAGACCTCCAAAAGCTTCCTTGTTCTGGATGACTGCTACCCCAAGCCTACACTGAGTTTAGGTTGCTGAGTCTCCAGGCTGCTGCTGGTGTGTTTCCATACCGGCTTGTTTTATGTTTTTAAATCATTTGTCACTCTTAGTCAGGTTTTCAGGCTGCTGCAAGAGCAACCAAGGATGACACCAAGATCAACCTCTGGCCTCCACATACGTGCACACATAAACACACACAAGCGTGAACACATGCATAAAAAAGAAAATGGAATTTTGCTGTAAGCCACTCAGAACAGCCAAAATCCAAAATATCGACAACACTAAATGCTGGAAATGATGTGGAGCAATAAAGCTCTTCCTCCATGAGAGGTTGGGATGCAAATATGTTGGGCCTCTGCTTCAAGAATACACCTTCAGCAGATAAACCAGTAATTGCACCCTTAACAGTTGATCCAAATAAACCAAAAACTTCTAGCTACACAAAAACTATATCTATTTATATCAGCTTCATTCATAATTATCCAAACTGAGAAGCAGCCAAGACACCCTAGATAAATACAAAAATGATGGTATGTCCAAATTAATGGAATACTGTTCAGAACCACAAAGGGATGAGTTATCAAGCACATATTACATGGTCTCAACCATATAACATTCCTAAAAAATCAAGTGTATGGAAACAATGAAAGGATCAGTAATAGAGAAAATGGAGCGAATAGATGGAAGACGGAGATTTTTTTGAAACATCAGAACCATTCTCTATGGATATACTTGTGAGTACATGTCATTAGACATGTTAGAAAACAAAATACAGCTGGACATGGTGGGTCATGCCTTTTAAGTGCAGCACCTGGGAGGAAGAGCCAAAGGATCAAGAGTTCAAGGTCTTTCTCAGACACATAATGAGCTTGAAAACAACCTGAGCTATGAGACTATCTTGAAATACAGAGTACCAAGAGCAGACTCAATGTTAATATAGATTTAGGAGGTGGTAAGTTGGCTCAGTGGGTTTGCTGCCAAGAATGACAACCTGAGTTTTGATGTGGGATGTCTTTTTGTATGCTGTGAATAAGTGTTAATAACTGGTTAATAAAGAAACTCTGTCCTATGGTAGGACAGCTTACAGCTGGCTGTGAAATCCAGGAGGTATAAAAGAAAGAAGAAAGGTCAGGGCAGATGCAGCCATCTGCCAGGGGTGCAAGATGTAACAGAACACAAATAAGCCACGAGCCACATGGCAAAATATAAATTATTAGAGATGGGTTGGATAACTGGGAGCTAGAGAGATGGCTCAGAGGTTAAGAGCACTGGCTGCTTTTCCAGAGGACCTTAGTTCAATTCTCAGCAACCACGTGGTGGCTCACAGCCATCTATAATGAGACCTGGTGCCCTTTTCTGACGTGCAGGCAGAATACAGTATGCATTAAATAAATAAATCTTGAGAGAGAGAGAGAAATGGGTTAACACACAAGAATTAGCTAACAAAAGCCTAAGCCATAGATAAGTTTGTAATTAACATAAGCCTTTGAGTAATAATTTTATAATCAACTTTAGTGGGAGAGACTCATCTGAGCCATGCGGCTAGTTGGACAGAGAAACTTCCGGCTACAGAGTATGATCCCCAGAACCCATGTGGTGGAAGGAGAGAACCAACTACTGACAGCTGTCCTCTGACCTACACACACACACACACACACACACACACACACACACACACACACACACACCACCACCACCACCAACAACAACAACAATAAGCATAAACTAGGAGTGACTGCTGTGGTACCATGCTTTTCTGATGACCATGTACGTAGGCTGCTGTGAGGGAAGTTGCTAATGTAGACAGGGGCATTGGGATAGGGGAATCCTTCGTAAGTTTTTGCTCCAAATATGGAGTTTATCAGTTAAACCAAAAGCAAAAGGCAACCAAAAGGAAGGGATGAAGAGAAGAGGAAGGGAGGGAGGGAGGGAGGGAGTGAGGGAGGAAGAGAGAGAGAGAGGGAGAGAGGGAGGGAGGGAGGGAGGGAGGGAGGGAGGGAGGGAGGGAGGAGGGAGGGAGGGGAGGCAGCAGAGAGGAAATCCAGCGCACAGGCCAAGTCTTCTTTAGGACATCTCACCTTGCTGTGACAGCCTGTGCACAGCCCAGTGGAAAGCATTTTGGCAAAGGGAACAAACCACTTTAACATGACAGGGGCTGAGGACACTGCAGATTCTAATGGAAAAGACACAAAATTTTACTCATTTTATAGCTGTTCTTGGTTGTCAACTTGACTACATCTGGGACACCTGTGAGAGATTCTTAATCATTTGTAATGGGACAAAGCCTCTTCTAATCCAGAGATCTGGGGTGGGAAGATTCCCCTTTCGTCCGCCCCATCTTCTATTCTCTTTTTTTGAGACAGTGTTTCTCTGTGTAGCCCTTGCTGTCCTGGAACTAGATCTGTAGATCTGGCCTCAAACTCACAGAGATCCTCCTGCATCTGCCTCCCAAGTGCTGAGATCAAAGATGTACACCACCATGCCGGCCATATCTTCCCCATCTTCTTCCGGCAGCCAATATAAAGGACATGGAAGGAGGAGGCTCTCTTTGTCTACCTACCTTCCCTCTCATTTGCAATATATCTTCACTGGCACTAGAGCCTTCTACAAGATTGCAGAGCACACTGAAGGCCAGCGGAGACATCCAGCCACATGGACTGAACAACTACTGGATTCTCAGACCTTCCATGGGTAGACAGCCATTGTCGGAATAGCTGGTCACAACCTGAAATCTGTTCTAATAAATCTCTTTTCTATATATATATAGATTAATGCTATGTTTGTTTCTCTAAATAATCCTGACTAATACACCTGGTATCAGAACATCTGAACAAAAGGTGACCATTTCTCTCTGTGTTAGGACTCAGTATTTTAGGTTTATCCAGTATCTCTCTTTTTTGTATTTAAAAAGGTTTTTCCCTATACCCACCACTGCTCCCCCTCAGCCTCTCCCCACCTCATCCCCATCCATTCCCCAGGGAGGGCAAGGACTCCTGAGGTGAGTCAGTTTGGCCTGGCATACCCAGTTGAGGTAGGTCGCAGTCCCTCCCCCAGTATCAAGGCTAATTAAGGTGTTCCTCTGTAGCGAACGGACTCCAAGAAGCCAGTTCCTGCACCAGGAATAAACTCTGGTCCTATTAAAAGAGCCTCCACAGACTGCCCATATCATTTAAGTGTCATCTCCATTCAGAGCATTTAAGTTCCTTTCCATGAAGGTTCCTCGGCTGTCATTTCTGAGTCATTGAGCTCCCAATAGCTCAGGTCAGCCGTCTCCATGGGCCTCCCCATCATGATCCTGATCCCTTTGCTCATATAACCCCTCCTCCCTCTCTTCAGCTGGACTGGGAGCTCAACCTGGTGCTTAGCTGTGGATCTCTGCTTCTGCCTCCATCAGTTCCTAGATGAAGGTTCTGCAATGGCAATTAGAATGGCCATTCATTTAGGGGAGGCCAGTTTAGACACCCTCTCTACTATTGCTAGACCTCAGAGTCTTAGGCAGGGACACCTTGTGGCTTCTTGGGTGTGTCCCTAACCCCACAATGGCTCCCTCTATCAAGATATCTATTTGCTCTCCCTCTCTGTTGCTCCTCACTCAACCATCTCATACTTTCATGTTCTCTTCCCACCTCCCCTCACCCCCCCCCCCCGATATGATCCCAATTACTCAGGAGATCTTCCCTATTTCCCCTTCCTGGGGAATACATGGATGCCTCTCTTAAGTTCATTCTATTACCTAGCTGCTTGGGGATTGTGGGTTGTAGCATGGCTATCCTTTGCTTTATGTCTAAAATCCACTTATGAGTGGTACATACCATGTCTATCTGGGTCTGTGTTACCTCACTCAGGATGATACTCTCCAGATTCATCCATTTGTCTGCAAATTTTAGGATGTCTTTTTTTTCTGCTGAGTAGTACTCCATTGTGCAAATGTACCACAATTTTTAAATCCATTCTTCAGTTGATGGGCATCTAAGTTGTTCCCAGGTTCTGGCTATTACAAATAATGCTGCTATGAACATAATTGAGCGAATAACCTTGGGGTAAGAATGTGCATCCCTTGGGTATATGCTCAATAGTGGTATTGCTGGGTCATTGGGTAGATTGAGTCCCAGTTTTCTGAGGAATCACCATACTAATTTCCAAAGTGGTTGTACAAGTTTACATTCCCACCAGCAATAAAGGAGTGTTCCCCTTGTTCCACATCCCCTTCAGCATAGTCTGTCATCTGTGTTTTTGATCTCTGCCTTTCTGACAAGTAAAAGATGGTATCTCAGAGTGGTTTATTCATTCTCTTAACTTACTTTTACTCAATGTGATGTCAAATTCTCACTATAATTTTTATTATTAAATTGATTTATTTGTTTTTGTGATGCTAGGAGTTGAAGTCAGGGCCTCTCATGCATAGGCAAGTGTGCCTTCACTGAGGCACAACCCAAGCCTCATAGTGTTTACCTTTTCTAAGACAAGGTAGCATGTCCTGGTTAGTTTTTATGCCAACTTCATTCAACATAGAGTCACATGGGAAGAGGGAACCTTAACTGAAGAATTGCTGTCACCAGATTGCTTGTAGCTAAGTGTGTGTGGCTGTTTTGATTGATGAGTGGGTGGGAGGGGCCAGCCTACTGTAGGCAGTGTTACCCCTGGGCAGGGGTCCTAGCTGTATGAGAAATCAGACTGAGTAAGCCAGAGAGCAAATGAGTGAACAGTGATCCTCCACAGCGTCTGCTCCAGGCCCTGGTGGACTAAAGCCTGTCAGCCAAAACAAACCCTCTCCTCCCCAGATGGCTCTAGGTAGGGGGTTCATCATGGCGATAAAAGCAAGCTAGGACACACCATTCCTACCTTAGCCCAGGGTGGTCTCAAACTTGTGATCCTCCTGCCTCAGTCTGGGATGATAGGCATATGAGGTCATGCTAGGCTTCCAACATTATTCTTCTTGTTGTTTAATGTGAAACTTTACAGATTTTGAAATTTATAGAGAAGTGCACTGAGCCAAGAATAGCCAAGATATTTCTGGGGGAAAAAAGAAACTCTGGAGTCAGGCCAGTGTGGTAGAGTCAGCAAACCAGCAACCATGAGAGATCAGGGTAATGGAAGGACACATGTGTGAGGAGAGATGGCACCACAGATCTGTGTGGGGCCATAAGATCACGTCTCAGACAACACAGGAAGCACTCACAGCACTCACAGAAGGGGAAAACATGTTCAATGTAAAATGAAGCAGTATACCATAGCTTATAACAATGCTCTATAAAGGAGCAAGAAAAAGACAAGTGACATAGGAGCCATAGAGGCTTTGGGAGATGGGGTGGGTGAAGTGCTTGCCACAGAAACCCGAGGACTAGAGTTCAAATCCCAACCCCTAAAGGAAAGCTAAGAGGCTGCAATCCTGGCACAAGACCTGCTGGGTCTGTAAGCGGGTTCAAGCTCCTCAGTATACCTGACGTTGATTTCAGATCTCTACATGCTTGTGTACAGGCATGCATGCACACCTCCACACATGTCCACCCATACAAACATGTACACACACATACATACTCTTGTGCCACATACATACACATGCAAAAAAAAAAAAAAGGTACACAACTTGAAGATACATTTCACAGAGGCAAATGCATAATAAACACCCACATAGATGCTGCTATTATTGGCAATGACAGGAATTCAACATGATGATTTATTGTTGTCTGGACCCAGGTTCTTGAAAACAGCAAAGTTGATGTCTATGAGGCATTGGAACTATTGAGACAGTGACTCCACTCTGGGCCTGGAAACTGCCCCAGGCACCTCAACCACGGGTGATCAGCAGTGAAGATCACCATCCGTCAGGTACAAACCCTGTGGTGTACAACAGTGACCTGCTAGCAAGGCATACTGGTGGGATAAAGGCACAAATGTAATGGGAATAGCCAACCACTTTTGCTTGGCTATAAGCACCATTCTGCAAGATGGAGCCCATACCTAATACTGCTAATGAGACCAAGACCCAAGATTAGATAGGACATGAGCCCTGGGGAAAAGCCTACTGCCGTTACTCTGCTAAATGAGCACAGCAATAAAAAGACTCCCAATGACATATTGCTATAGCCAGAGATGAGCGCCTTGTTCAATCAACCCTTATTAGAGAAGCCTCTTCTTGCAAGTAGATGGGAACTAATACAGAGACCAACACGTGGACCGTGAGCAGAGAGTGAGAAACTTTGAAGCACTCACCCCCGAAGGAGACTCAGCACTCAGTCCCCTTGTGACTTCAGGATCTGTATGGGAGAAGAGGCAGAGAGATTAGAGCCAGAGGTGGAGGGTGACTCTAAGGAAACAGCGTCCTCCAGACACAGAGATTGTGGCTGCATGCACAAGACCTGTACAGGTTCAAACCAGACAAAAGCTCAGCATGGAGAAGTGGACACAGAGTCTCAACAAAGCCCCACCCCTAGTTGCTGAGAGCGGAAAACAGTTTTCTTCAATGGAGTGACCCTAGGTATATCAACTACACTCCCCGGCAGGCTAGACTCTACATTCTTCCCAAGTGAGCCCTTTAAGTTGAGGGGCAGGGTTAATCCATAGCATCAGGGGCTTTTCCTTGGATAGCTTTTGACTACAAACTTCACAAGGTAGGAGGGCATCAGGCCCTCAGCAGCAGCCTTTGTGCGGCCTTCCTTTCTCAGTCTGTCTGCTGCTGTAAGGGTGCAGTAGCACAGGCTGGGTAACATGTAAGTGATACGAGAGTGTTGGCCGGAGGCTGGAGAGTCAGAAGTATGGATCAGTACCCAACAAAAGCTTTTGTAACAGAACGTAGCAGAGCGCTGGCAAACACAAGTGGGACAGAGCCAAGCTCGCTTCACTGAGAACTTCTTACAAGAGTCGGTGCTAACTCATTCCAGCGATCATCAGTCTACTCTTAGGATGCAATCTACCCTCAAGACAGATATCTTATCCTTGCAGTAGCTGGGCCATTCTCTCTCATAAAACTAAGCCCTTTGTGCAAAGCAGTAACTGCACCTCTCCACCTCTCAAGGGCCCCAGCCCTTCATACTGCTGTATAGCAATGAGGGACTTTCTCATGGGCATCCTGGAGGGAACTTAGCACAAGCCTCTCTGAGCACTCATTCTCCTCCCCTCCCCTCCTCTTCTCTCTTTTTCCCCTCCCCTTCTCCCTTCCCTTCCCCTCCCCTCCTATCTCTCTCTGTGTCTTTCTGTCTCTCTCTCTCCCCTCTCTCTTTCTGTTTGTTTTTCAAGACAATATGTAGCCCTGGCTGTCCTGGAACATGCTCTGTAGACCAGGCTGGCCTTGAACTCACCATGAATGCTGAGGCTAAAGGCCTGCACCACCATAGTTCAGCTTCCTGAGCACTTTAGAGAAAGTGTGAACATGGCTGACTCCTAGAGACAAGTATTTTCCTGATCCTGCCACACGGGCAAAGCTTCCCTTCCAGACTTTCTTCCTTCCCCATCATATGGGACAGGGATGGCACATACGCCATTGGAAGGCAGCAGTGAGCAGACCCAGGAATGGAAGGTCTTAAGGACACACTCTCCACTGACCCACCTGGGCCTCCATTGCTCCTTGGTCCTCAAACAGGCCATATACCTCTCCGTGCCTGCAGAGGTCCCCTTTCCCTCAGGTTCCCATCCACCAGCATTTCAACAAACATTCCCTGAGCACTATCACATAGAAAGCATTGTGACTGTGTGTGTGTGTGAGTATGATCATGAAGAAAGTCAACGGGTTGAGTATCTAGTAGGGAAAAGACTCATCCAGCTTTATGGGAGGAGAAAGGTGAGAAGACCATGTTGACCAGCACATCCCAGAAACCAGCATGCTGCCTGGCACACAGTAGGCACTCAATAGATACCACTTGGTCACTGGACTGAACAAATGAGGTACAATCAGCATGCGTATACTCAAACAGCCAGCTGATGTGCCCACATTTCTGTCCCTCTGTTGCAACTGAGGCACACACACACACAGCACCCACGAAGCCTCACTCATGGGTCCATCCAGTGAGCATCTTCACACCCCGTGACACTGCTTCCCACACAATTCCTAATTTGATTTATGAATGTTATAAAGAAAAACCTGTCTTTTGGAGGATTCTGCTATCTGACTCTGGTCCCCACAACATTGCTTCCTTTTCTTAGGTAGCTAAAATTAGCCGAGTAATTCGGAATCTGTGTCTTTATTTAAAAGAAAAAACTGTAGGTGCAGAATTATAAAAATTTAATATGCTCCCAGGAAAATGAAAAATGAGAGGCTGTGATCTCGTCTAACACTTTCAAATGTGTTTATTAATTCATGTTTTAAATCATAAGTTTCATTCGGTGAAAGCCATGCACAGCAATAAGCCTGTTTTAAAATATTAATGAATAAACAATATTTCTCTATTGAAATATAACATGCTTCTTTGAACAATGGACCGCCAGTAATAAATCAAAACCAGAAGAAAATTGCATTTCATATTTAATACAAGTTGAACTCTGCCTTTTTATAAATGATATCTTTTTTGTTTAATTGGCGTCAGTTCAGATCTAGCAGATTGCTAATAAAATTCTGGATTTCCATATTTAATGATGCGTACACTTTCTGTTGAAATTTAACCAGAAAAATAAGAACCAGGCTTTTATTATTTCCTGAAATGGCACAGAGGTGAGGCCTCTGCTAAGGCCTAGCCTGGAGGTGTGGGGACAGCCCGTCTGAGCTGTTGAGTTAAAAGGACAATCCACAGAGCATCACTAGGTAGCTGACTCTTCCTGATAACCCTGCTGCATAGTTAAAGTTTCTCATGGCCTGCCTTCCTCATTGGATCAGTGGGTAGCTGTGAAAAGAGAACCATCCTGCCTTACACACCACAGCACACCATATGGGTTCACTCCGTCTTTACTTACCTATGAGGCTGGCAGGAACCTGATAATCTCTTGACTAGGAAACCAAGGCTTCAGAGAAGGTGTCATGCCTAGGTCACACACAGACGCTGAGTAGTAGAGCTCAGCCAGGCTCAGGTGCCCTATCTCTCTGTACTGCAGGGTGGTGTCTGGAAGCACAATGCATCTTTGCATTTAACAAAAGTGTGGAGTCAATATGAGGAGGAATTTGAGTGCATATCTGCGCTGAGGTTTCATTTGCTACAAAGAGACACCATGACCACACCATGACCAACTCTTATAAAGGAAAGCATTCAATTGGGGCTGGATTACAGTTTCAGAGGTTTAGTTCATTATCATCATGGTAAGAACCGTGGTGACAGGCAGGCAGACATGGTGCTGGGCATAGCTTGAACATATAAGAGACCTCAAAGCCTGCTCGGACAATGACATACTTCCTCCAAAATAGCCACACCTACTCCAACAAGGCCAGACCTCCTAATTGTACAACTCCCTATGGGCCAATCATTCAAACATATATAGAGTCTATGGGGCCATTGTTATTCAAACCAACACAACACCTCTTGCCCTGGGGCAAATCATAGACTAATAGATATCGGAGATTATCTGTAGGACACATACCAATGTGCCTGACCATGCCATGCAGGGGGTGTGTACATAACCACTAAGGAAGCTGATGCACAGGGAGGTTATGTGACTTGCCCAGAAATTTCTGGTCCAGTCTAGCCCCAGTGTCTGGACCTGCAGTCCCACAGTCCTATTAATCTGTGTATTGCCACAAGGCTCCACGGCTTTACCTCTGTTTCATTACATCTTCCTTTCTGGGCAATAGCCTGCAGAATCTCCTTGAATCTACTCCTCTTCCTCTTTTATCTCTGCTTGGATTCCCATCTGCCTCTAAGCTGCCTTGCTATAGGCCAAAACATCCTCTTTATTAACAAATGGTAACAAAGTATATTCACAGTATACAGAAAGACATCCCTGATCAAGATAGTGTCCCTTGGGAGCACAGATTCCTGGGTGCTAGGTCTTGGGGCCCTATTGACCATGCATCTATGCTGTATTTCTAACTGGCAGCACCTATATGACTGAGGGAACAGGCTCTTAGCTCTGCACTTGGGCCTGATGGAAGTAAGTTTCCTGCATATCAGCCAAGTCACTAGGCAGAGAGCAGGTCACTGAGACCCAGGCTAACTAGACTCAAACTGCAGGCCTGTCATTGGCCTCAAATTCCTGTGGAGCCCAGCTCCAGCTCTATTTCATTGACATCTTTGGCTTAGCAGAAAGATCACAGGCTCAATGTGACAGGAACGAGACACTGACAGGAATGGGGTTTAAGATGTGGGTTGGGGAGCAGGGAGACTTCTCAGTGGATAAAGAGGTCATTGTGAAAGTATAAGAATGGGAGTTCGCAGTCCCAGGACTTAAATAGAAGACAGGTAGGTACAGAATCCATGATCCCAAATAGAGGCTTCAAGGAGAGACCCTGCCTCAATAAATGAGGTGGAGAGTAATCAAGGAAGACACTTGATGTCAACTTCAGACCGTCACACATATATACATGAATAGATGTAGATGCACCTGTGTACATATGAGCAACCGCACACCCCAAAAATGGCCATAAGGACCAGGATATACCTCTACCTTTAGTACGATGGAAAGATTCTATCTTCTTCCAATGGTAGCCACCAGCCCCTGCTGATTCAAGGGAAAGGGTGTGCTTGTGTTTTTCCTCAGAACACCAGTATAATAATATGGGTCCCAGCGAGAGAAGTGCACCTGCCATGGATCAGCATGCTTCCATCAAGGAGGAAATAATCCAGGATGGTAATGCATATGCTCCCCTTTCTTGCTCTCATTGCTCCCTAAAAGCTGAAGATGTGTGGACCCTCACTTTTCCTCTTTTCGTATGATGCCCTTTGAAGTGAGGAACGTTAGTTTAGGACTCTGGGAGCTAGCTAGATATATTAAGGGTCCATGGTCAGCTAAGTTTCTATATTATTCATTACAGCTTCTACATGCAATTTTCCAATTAAATCAGACAAGGGCACAGATTATATAGCCTTTGGCTTTTTATTTTTGAAAAGGTTTGACATAATATAAAAAGGCTGTTTGATCTCCCCTAGATTTTCACTTATGTTTTGATTGGCATGGTGGTGTTTTTAATGTTTCTTGTAGGCATTTTTGAGGGAGACTTCAAGGAATAGTTTTGGGATCTTGAGGACTCTAGATGGGGCATGGCCAGCCTCTTCTCTGAAGACCCTGTTGTACACTACCTGGCTGTTTTTTGGGTTTTTTTTTTTTGCCTTTTGGAGGAAAGACTGATGTTGCTGTTGCATGGGAAGTTTTAATTCTCTAAAAATTTTCTTAAGGTTTAATCTTGTATTGGTGAATGTCCATATAACCCCTTAATAAATATTAATTTTCTTACATAATAAATTGTTAATAAATAATTTATACAATATCTGGCATCCTAATGTGAGTTTCCAGACCTCAGTGCTAAGGCTGGGCCAGTACTGCGGGCCTGTGCTTTTAAGTGTCTCCTGCAGCACATCCAACAGCATCAGGCAACAGCTAAGGTGACTCTTCAGGTTTTAATGGCTCTTAGACATCCTGCTCATAGCCCTTCACAGGAGGTTATGCATGTCTGGTTCTCTGAAATTCAGAAGGCTACTGCCTAATTCTCTCCACCTGGGCAACTCTTCAGGAATGGATATTCTCAAGGGCTGGTAGTCAGTGACGGGTAAGAACGTGTTAGGCACGTCAACCTAAGACAAGCACAGTCCAGTTGCTGAGCCCTCCTCAGGAAGATCAATATGGACAGGACAAAGAACTCTGAATCCCAGTGAGCACCTGCATAATTAAATGAAAAATGTGGATATGTAGTATGTCAAGTCCATAGGGTAGAGAAAATTGGCTCACAGCAGTTTCCAAGGCATGCACATAATGTACTTCCTTATGAGCCAACCTGGAGTCTGCCCAAGGGTCTAGCAACAAGCTGTCATAAGTCCTAATTGTGTCCAGCCAATGAGGAACAGCCATGTAATGTCTTCGGACCAAGACACAGCCTGGGTGTCAGGAGGGTATATAAGGCTCTCCCCATTGTTGAATAAAGGAGTCTGCTGTTTGCTTTTCACCTGACTCCTGGGGTCTATGTCATTAGCCCTGCCTCTTCTCAGCCCCTCCCCCAGGGAACTGTTAGGACTCACCAACAGACATAGATACGTACACACCACACACATACAAAAAAAAAAAAATTAAGTTGGGTTCAGATACACCCAGACTTAAAATCTGTTTTTGGATTTGGCCAAGAGGTTTTCAGCCTTCACAGTCCTGAACTTGTTGTGGTGGTGTCTCTTCTTTGAGTCTTAGATCCCCTTATAAAAACAGACAGCTTAGCAGTAGCAACTCTAGTGACCCTTGTATACTAAGGTATGAGAAGCACATTACAGATGTGTGTGGTACTGCTTGTGCTCATAGTAGGGGAATAAAGGACAAGAGCCTGGTGGGCTATAAGGCAGAACCATCAAGGAGGCAGGGGCCAGAGCTGGACAGAGCCTGGACTTGGACAGATACCATGAGCTTATAGAGCCCAGACACAGAACCCTGCAGTAATAAAGTTCCCACAGGGGCATGCTCCAGCCTTGTGCTCAGACACTGCTTTAGGACATCTAAAGACATCTGCCTTAGGAAAGTGCTCTGTCTATCACTAGTCATGCTGCTAGGCCCAACCCAGGCGTAGAGCACTGTGGTTTCTTTTATCACTCATCCCTTAAATTGGTGATACAGACATGCGGAACCACACAATGTGTTATCATCACATACTCAGGCCTAGGGGGACAGAGGATACTCCTGGCCACACTCCAGAAAGGACCTCACCCTGGAGGCATGATGGCTATCAGTCACTGGAGAATCCTGCTCCTGCTATCAGTGGTAGCTGGAAGGGCGGCAATGCTGGCTTAGGTATAAAAAATGATCAATAACTGAGGCTACACGTCCAGGATGGTTCCTTTCCAAGGAAGGTAAGGTGGCACACATTTACCCCTCCCCAAACTTAGGAATCCATACTGACATCACTTTCCACTTAGAAGGGCTTCTCTGGTATACAGTTCCTTTAACTCAGACAAAGGGGACAAGAGGCCCTGGTTGTCTCCATGTAACAGGCACCCTGTTAGAAAGGAGCAGCTGCTGGGGTACTGGGGCTCCAAACATTGAACACATATCCATCCACAACTGTGCAGGGCCCTTTGCCTGCAAGTGGCTGGCTCAAGTGACTCCTGCTGTTACTTATTACCTTTGGTTCCACGGGTAGGTCTTATCTATGTTCCCAATACCCCACGAAACACTGGCTTCCAGAATCAGCAAAGACCCCAGGGATCCAGCTCCTGTGGGGGTGGGACTGAGTTCACTGTCTCTGGATCTGTTCCCAACCCATTGTTTGATCTAGGAAAGGTACTCAGATGAAATCTACCAAAAATTCACCACTAAATCCACATAAGACCCTTGGGGCCAATGCCCACATGCTCTTCTAGCCTATAAACTATAGCTATCCCAGTAAGCCCCAGAGGCTGGTGGGAAGGCCACTGTCCCTCCCAGAGGTGAAAAGCAAGGAGGAAACTGAACAAGCATCTTCTAAGCCAGCACAGCTGTTTATACATCAGTGTCCCTGGAATATAGCCACACACTCTTCCCATAGCCCCGCCAAGTACTAGGAAATCCCCAGTAAGTTCTAGTGAGTGTTTCTTTCAACAGGCTGACCCAGGACAAAAGCTAAGATTGTCCTTGGGTGTGTAGGGATGCTAAGGAAGATGAAATGTGTGTGTGTGTGTGTGTGTGTGTGTGTGTGTGTGTGTGTGTGTGTGTGTGTGTGTGATATTTCCACAGGATCTAGCTTGTAAAACCACACAGCCTAGGGACTATTTTATGTACAAAGATAAGAAAGGCCAACCTATGAACTAATTGAATCATGCAAATAATTGTTTAGCCATGGGAGAGATTCCTATGGGCAGGCTGAGCACTGGCATGAGGGAGGACAGCTGTGGAGGGCAATCTATTTTATAAAGTTTATCTGCACAGAATAACTGCTGCAAGATTAATGGGGGCAGCGGCCCCAGCCCTTGTTCTGCCTGGTTCTACCAGCTGAAATAGGGAAAGAGATATATTTATCATAGACATTTGCTGCAACTGATTAACATTAATCTGATTTCCTGTGAGTCAATTTCCTTGAGATATAGTAAACAGGCCAATTATCTGCAATGGGCCTCTTTTATTATAAAGATTTGGACATTAGTGACAGGCATGTATGCAAATATATGGACTTTATTACAATCTGAGTAACACAAAAATAATGCCCAATCTGTTAAAAATGTCTAGCTGGTTGTACATATTGCAAACTAAGAATGTTAAGACATAGGGAGATAAGGGGTATTGTTTGGAAAGTGTGAGACCCACTCTTTCCAAACCTTTGCTTATCTTCAACAAGTTAAAGAAGTGAACAGGACAGGCTCTTGCTATTCAAAAGGCCAGCTAGCAAGTTCTAGAGTTGCCATTAGGTCAGAGAAATGTGCCAAGGGCAGCAGGCCTAGGGTCAAGGTGGGTCTTGGGCTGTCCCAGATCTGTGAGATGGTCTAGTGGACGGTCCAAACCCTCACCAGGAACAGCAGCTAATAGCTTAGTGCCACTGTCACCACATCCCCACAGACCATGCATCTACTGGTCCTGTTCCCAGCAAACACATGCCCCCCAACCTCCATCCCATGCCTGTGCTGGCTCAAGGAGCAGAGACACACATGGCGTCCAGTTTTAATCAGGAAAGCAAAGTTTATTCATGTTTGAAACTACATATAACTACCACAAGGAAGACTTCTCAATCCAGGGTGTGAGCCAGTAGAAAGGAACACAGAACGCTTTTAATACATCAGAATCACCGCCACAAATTATTGTCACGACTCAGTCAGTTTCAGAATCGCATACAAAAGGAGAGGGCCCGCCACACAGGGTGAAATGTACAGAGCTGAATACTGAATCTGAACGCATCACAAGAACCCGCCTTTTTTTTTCTTCTTTTTTTTTTTTTTTTTTTCTGTATTGATTAGTAACAAGATGAAGGACATTCAAAACGCTTCTCAGTATTTACAACAGCTTGGCTGATCCTGTGTTAAGAGTCAGACCCAATGTTGCCGATCTCGGCTTTTTAAGGGTTGCAAATACAACCCTGAGTTTTCTTTTAAAAGATTACAATGTACATTACATTTTGTGAAGGGAAACAAAGAGTTAATTACAAGATGCAAAAAGATATGAAAGAGACAAACTACAGCGTGAGTATTGTTTAGAGGTAGTAAGTGAGCGCTCTAAGCTACAGAACATGTTGGGATTCTATTGGTTTGTATGAGTTCGCATGAGGTAATAAAGCTGTGTTTTGATTGGTGGGATGTATAAATACTCTTTTGCTACACTATATACAGCACTCCCGACAGCAAGGCCTTTCCAGGCTGCCCAGAGGGCGAGCACACCTTGACAAGTCTGTGCAGTACCTAGCACACATGGTCAAACCCAGACAGGTCATGTTTTCACCTCTGTAGCAGCGAGATCTTCATCTCAGGGTAATCTGGATCCATGATCTCTTCAGGGCAGACTGTGGGCTCTGGTGCTTCAGAGGGAGATAGGAGGCCACCAGTCTGAGACCTAGTTACAGCATAAGAGATGGCAACCCAAACATGACGAGGGAAGTTCAGAAACACACCTTCCTTAGGAGAGACAGGCAGACAGTGCCTCCCCTTCAAGCTCATCAGTGACATGAGGAACACAAAGAGTCTGCATGGAAATCTGCAAGGGTTTAGCTTAGGCAAGGTGACCCTTGCATACTCTCTAACTGGGGTCTAGCATAGATGGTACTTCTTACCCTTAAGGCCAAGTAACTGGCAACTGTGGAACCATTAAAGAGAAGACTGATAATAAATTATGATGAAATAGTCACAGAACTGTCAACAATGTTACATCTTGGCCTAATTGGATAAAGTGCTTTCTTTTAAACATGTCTTAAGTTTAAATACAAATGATAATGATTCCTTAAAAAACAGGTTTCCCAAGTTCTCTAAGAAGGGGTTTACAGTAAAGCTGTAGGTGGTGGGTTACAAAAAACCGCTTTCCTTCTCCTCCTATTGCTCTGAATGCGCTTATCAAGGCGTGTCAGCTGGGAAAGCCCCGGGGATTAGTTAGAGGTATCCGAGTGCACGCTGCCCGGGCCTTCTGTAGGAGAAGTCACAGAAGATGGAGTTGTTGCATCCTGCCAGCCTCCATTAGCCTGAAAGGAGAGGCACACAGTTCAGTGGGTGCATGTCTACATATTAATTCTACTCCCCAATTTAGAACACCCAGACGACAACACATGAGCAAAGATGCATTAGCAAAATGTATTTTCTGAATCCACTTGGCAGGAGTTGGAAGCATGTGTTAAAGTGGGATTGAATGTATGTAAAAACAAATCCATCCCATCAAGTAAAGACTGGGTGATAAATCAGCTCGGTGAAGATGACTTCAGCCAGTCCCAAGCTGGCATGGAGGGTGGCCTTTGATTTGCTGGTAAAAATCACTACTCAAAAGCAGCCTTTCAAAAGAAGTAGTGGAGAAGCTCAACATGATGCCTTGGCATAACCTGGAGCTCCAGGAAGCAGACAGTCCAGCCAGCTATATCACTTTTCCCATGGAGAAACTGCCCACACTTCTCCCATACACACCTGACGGCCAACTAATATAACCCTGGAAAATGAAGGCCAGAATTTCCCTCCAAATAGTATCTTCCAGAATGAAAATGTATGAACTGTAGAAGGACACACGCTATTCAAATTGGTTTTCCAATTACGTGAAGTGGAGCCCTAGTTGGAATGGTGCACATGCCACTGGCCTTTACCTGCCTCAAACCTGCACCAGCACTAACAGTACTCAGAAACAAATTTGCCTTGTGCCTCACCTATAGAGGCAATTGCTGAAATCAATGTCTGATCAGATTTCTGCTGTGGCAGACAACTTGTCACTATGTATTTTTATGTCAGCCAAGAAGAGGGAGGTGTTGGACTTGTGAGTTGGGAAACACTGAGCAGAACTGATGGGGTAGGCCTTTCTGAAGGGAAGGCAAAAGCGAGCTGTCTGACACCAGACCCTGAGGCTCCAGCCAGCCTGAGCTTCTATACTGCCTAGCCCCACACCAACACTGCACAGTGCCCCTCGGTTCTCACCTCCCTCCCGTCCACCTGTAATTTCTCCAGAGAGTCCCTCAGAAGGTCTTTTGGGTATGGCAACTGTTTCTTCCCTGACAACAATTGTGTGTGATTGCTGTTGCTTCCTGAAACTGGGTCTGGAACCCAGGGCCTTGAGCATGCTAGGCAAGATCTCTGTCAGGGAGCCACATCCTAAGCCTGTGCTGTCCTTAAAGGCTCCTTGTCTTTTGTTTCACTGCCTAGTTCTGCATATAAAGCCCCTTCCATCTCTCATGGTTCTCCACCTCCCTAATGCTGCACCCTTTAATACAGGTCCTCATGCTGTGGTGACCCTCAGTCATAAGATTATTTTTATTGCTCCTTCATAACTGTCATTTTGCTATTGTGAATCATAATATAAATATCTGATATGTTTCTCATGTGAAAGGGTCATTCAGCCCCCCCATAAGGAGTCGTGACCCACAAATTGAGAACTACTGCTCTAGGATCAAGGGTGAGGGCTAGAGAGAGGGGTGGGAAACCTACCCCTAGATAAAAATAATAGTAATTTTCAGCTTTAGATATCAAATTCAGGGTAAAAACAGGAAATAAGGTAAAATAATAAGCCATGGCACTGCTTTTGAAAGCTTCAGTCATGCCAGGTTGGGTGGTGACAAGCCCATGTGTGTCCCCTATCTAAAAGATAAGCTGTTTCCCCTCAGGTCTGAGAATCTCCTTAGGAAAAGAAAACATCTTACACAGATCCAAGTCTAAGGAGATCCCATCTGAAGTAAACATCAGTCTTCTTTTATCCAAATTTATAAACAACAAATGTACAATATTTCTCCCCTGCATGGCAGCTGCAGGAGAGGTTGTCAACGAATATTCTTTTTTTTTTTTCCCAAAATAAATTAATCCTTACTCTGGTGGTTTGAGATTATGCAGTGTATTATACAACAGCATCTTATCAAGCCTCATCAGTGAAGATGGAATTCATGTCTGAAAAATGCTGCAGGCAATCACGGCTTCATATTTTATCATGTTGATAAGGATATCGCACATTCTCTGAAGCATTTCAAAACACTTAAATGAAAAAGGAGAAATGCAACTAAAAGGCTTTTTATATGGTTTGTTGTGGGTTATTATGAGTTATTTATAAACCCAAAAAGAAAGATCTGACACTTCAAATGTAAAAGATTTGAGTATTTAATGGTCCTTTTTTCCTTTACAATTGAGCATCCTCAATCACTTAAGTCATTAATATTTACTCTCAGAGCCCTAAAAGGGAGGCCATTTTCCTTCCTGCTAACAGGAGTCCCAGAACAGGGTGCTCCTGACACCTCCGTCCCAGAGCTGGTGCTTGCCATTTCCCGTCCATGTCAGGGTATTAAACAAGGGAAAGTGTGTGAATCAGCAGCAAAGATTACTCTATCATTAAAGCAGAGAAGCCATTAAACTCACAGGTCACATTTTGTACCCCAGGCCTACAGCCCAGTCAGCTACCCGAAGAATGGGGTTCTTTGTCTAGCATGTTGTTGATATACTGGGTCTCCAAGGCTACCTTCACCTGCTCTGTGCTGGGGAATTTTCCTCCTGCTTGACTCTAAGATAAATGACCTGTTTACCACCATCTCCCAAACACAGCATGGCTACTAGAAAATGGCGTCATAATGGGCTGGTATTTAAGTCCCCACTGGTAATAGGATACCAGCCTATTTTGGGCATCTGTGAAGGACGGCTAGGTAATACTAATGTCCATAAAATGAAACCATAAAAAGATACTGCCACCCCCAACTGCCAATAAGATGTGGAGCCAGTGACTATTAACTTGCTCATTCTCATAGTTGGCTCCTGGGGTACTCACGTTTAAGTTATGTGGACTATACAGTGAGTTTGCTCCAAGGCCATCACTGTAGCCTCCCGTCTGATTGATAACATGACGGAGGGTATCCACCTAGAAGTGAGACAGAACAGAATTCATCACCTTAATCTATTAAAACACCATCACTTACAAAAGGGAACAATTTGAATTAAGTGTGCCACAAGGGTGGAGCATCTTCAAAGAAAGACAAATTTATCAATCAAATGTGCCTGGAGGGATTTCAAAGATTCCTTGCATATTTAAACTCACACACCTTTGTTTTTCACACCAGCCAAATAATAGCATCTTCATAGTAATATAGAATTTCCATCTACAGCAAGCCAATGTGTGTGATTATGAGTGAGAATCTACTCACAGCTAATGAGTGCTGAATCAGTCTCCCCACCCCACACACCCATCCCTACCACCAATGCAGAAGACCAAGACCACTTGTTCTCAACTAAGAGGACAAGAAAGGGGTTGAACCTGGAACCTACTTTAAGATTTCAGGTTTCAGTTTCCTGACTTTTGCAAAAATACAAGAATAAAAGCCAAGTATGTTCTCTTGTTCATTCTTTTCCTCTCCCTCTCTCTTTACCCCTTCCTCTCAGGCACACACCATCTTCTGTTCTGTCATAACAAAGACCCTCCCTCCCCCATCTCCATGAGCTCAAGCCAGAGCCGAATGCATTCACAAAGTTCATCAGCTTTGAATCATCAAAGGCATTGTCCACTTGACTTCTCATTGAATTAAGAGGTGGGCAAATGTGTCCCGTTTGGTTGCACACAGTACAAGGTCTGTATGGATGTGCAAACTACTTCCATGGGTCAGAGTGGGGGGAGTTTTGAGCCCAAACCCTACCCTGCCAGAAAGGCCCCAGCTGGGGCATTTCTCCTACCTGTGATTGCACATTGGCTCCGACTTGGGACCCTTGGTAAGAATCCCCATTCAGACTCTGCATGTTCATGAACATGTCCCCAGAATTTGGGAGGTTAAAAGAACCAGAAGAACCTGGAAAGGAAAGAGTTAAGTAACTGAATAACAGAGAGCTACACACACACAATCCCCAAAGACCTAGAGGCAGGAAAAGGAAAAGAGATACAGAAGGGAGAGGCATTTCCAGCTCTAGAAGTACAGAACATTAATAAGAGCTCTAGAAGATTCCTGCTCATGTTACACACAGGAAAAACCTTATGGACGGCAAACCCAAATGAAAAACTGGAGACAAAGCAAAATAGACAGAAAAGTACTCAGTAGCTGGCCCTAGCCTTCTCCCTGTTTCCATTTCTTTGCAGACTTAGTTGTCAAGTGAGCTCTCAATATTGCTGTCATGGTGGAGAATCACCTCATAACTCTACCCTTCCATTCACTAGTGTCCGTGGCCCTTAGGATGATGGGAGTGTGAGATCCGGACCTTTAAATGTGCATTTTACAATCTTCTCAGGAAGACTTCCTCAAACACAACGGTTGAGACTAGCTGCACCTTTCACTGTCAGTCAAGCTTCCCATCCTTGGGGCTGGAGAGATGGCTCCGCAGTTAAGAGCAGTGGCTGCATTTCCAGAGGACCTGTGTTCAATTCCCAGCAACCACATGAAAGCTCACAACTGCCTGTAACTCCACTTGCAGAGGATCTAACATCCTCACACAAACATATAAGCAGGCAAAACACAAATGCATATGAAATTAAAAAATAATAATAAATAAAATTTAAAATACATTTTTGTCTAACTCCATTGTAAATGCCACATAAAATTTCAACAGAATGTTCTATCAAAAGTAGTCTATTTATTGCCAGCTGTGGTGGTATACACATGTAACCCCAGTTATCTAGCTAAGGCAGAAAAATCACAAGTTTAAGGCCAGATGGAGTTAAAGGCCATTCTGGACAACTTAGTAAAACTATTTCAAAAAATAAAATTAAATTAAAAATTAAGGGCTAGTTACGTAGATAAGTGACAAAGAGGACTAAGCTTTGCATATGCAAAGCCCTACGTTCAATTCCCTACTGCCTACAGACACAGACACACACACACACACAGTAATGCATTCATGAGTTCAATACCATGTTCTTATAGGTAAGTCTAGCAAGCTACATGGCACAGATAGAACCTGCAGCCAAGTGCCCAACATCCAGCAACCAGTACACATTTCCACCTGCTGATTCACTCTGACAAACCACCAATGACACTAAGGTGATACACAAAACAGTATGTGACAGAACTTTGCTTTATCTGATGAACTAAAGACCACGATTAAGCAGAAACATTCTAGAATCTACCAGGAGCAGGTAGCATTCACTGTGAAGAGTGGATACCAGCACACAACATCTCCATAACAAGACTTCAACATAAAAGTTCCACTGTGCACTCAGTGAGGCTGTGGCTTCAGTCTATGGGATGGGGCACTGTGGCAGAGGCCTGTCTGGCTGAGTGAGGGTGCCATACGCACCGGAGTTCGGCGTAGTGGGTGAGTTGGTCTGGTTGTTCTGCACGGCTGCAGCCACTGCATGCGCAGCTGTCACGGCTGTTTTTGCAGCATAGAGATTGGCCTCCTCTTGAAATTTTCCGATGTTCTTCTTGTACCTGATTCGTTTGTTGCCAAACCAGTTGGACACCTATCAAGTACAGGAAGATGAAATGCAAAGGATAGAGAAGTCACAAAGAAAAACCTAAAATTCCTGTCCTTACTGTGGAATAACAAGAGGAGCTTCTGGGTGACACAGTGCCCTGCCTGCCACTTCACACCAAATGGGTAATGCAGAAAAGCTTTAGGTTAACTTTCTATTTTGGCATATTTTTGTACTCTATTGGAAGGACAAGGCTTCCTGGAACTGGCCATGAGGACACTAACATGTCTGGGACCACCACTTATAAAAGTACCCAATATGTCATCCAACACAGTGATGAGACTACAAAAAGTAGCAGAAAAGCTACTAGAAGCATTTGTTAAACTAGGTATCATCAAGTCCACTTGAAGAAGAATGACTTATTGTTCTTTTGTGGACCTGGAAAAATTTTGGCAGCTATATAGTAGAATCATGTTTGGTCTGCTGAAGAGGGATATCAATTAATAATGGATGAAAAATCCCTTTGTCTCCTGCCTTGTAAGACACTGCCTGTCTGCCAAGATGGCTGCTTAGGCTCTGCCAGTTACTATGTGGGAAACCTCAACTTGGAAACTCAAGCCAACTCAATAAGGTCAAGCAAATGTAGAGGACTGGCTGATTACATAAAGTAGAATACATAGTTTTCCTTTTTAAAAACCACTTATGATATCAGCCAGTACAAACTTGAAAGAGGATGTTGACGGAAGTCTGACTTTATAACAGCTTCATAACAAAACCATAGCCAACATTCAGTGCTCAGACTCACACCATGTGCCCAGGTATCTGTACTTGAGTTATGTGAAAACACTAAAAGTCACACAGCCATACATGAAAGGTATGTCCACTGCTGTATCCTAGGAGTTTGCCTCTCTTTTGTTAAAGTGACAGTTTAGAACTATTCCCAGGAACTGCCTGCTAACTTAGCAGAGAAACTGCTGGTGTGTATCAGGGCCATTGTTCTACCCAAGGTATTATCCATACGAGCTCTTCAGGGGCCCTAAGCAGAGCAAAAACAAGGAATGGGATGCAGTTCAGAGCCCTCCAACCCAATTTTCTACAGTGGGCAGCCCTGGTGGCCACCTCTGCCAAGTCTTTAATTGCTTTGGAAATGGTGCCCTCATTCTTCAACTAATGGCACTCACCCTTCTGGAGAAGGCTAGAAAGCCCTGGCAGGGGACCCCTGAGAGGGAGATAGCACTGGCCTCACTGCTGCCCATATGCTGCCCTAGGAGCACCAAGTACACACATATACACACACATATGATCACACTTTCGAGGACATGCTACAGCACAGGCCCCCAGACAGAAATAAGGAAAAATCCACCCCAAATTGAGGCAATAGAGATCTATACCATCTGGGCTGTTTCTGTCAAGTCTTGAGAACAAGGCAGTTGCCCAGGCCACTTAGGTGTCCTCAACCCAGTGTTCAGTCTCTCGGCAATGTCTGCCATCCTGCCAGAGCTTATTCTTTCCATGGTTCCTCCACATTTTGTTCCTTTCTCTTCCAACATCTGCATGCTGTGTGTGTGTGTGTGTGTGCGTGCGCGCTCGAAGGATCACCTCTTGGGCGTCTTTTCTTTCTCTTCGTTCTCTATGTGGACAACTCTGAGGTTTCACTTTCTAGTCTAACTTCTATGAAGAATTTATATATCTGTGTAGATTCGCATAAAACCTTACTCCAGCGCACCTGGTTTAGAGGAAGGGCAAGTGCTTCTCCTGTTTTCTCTCTATGCTTCTACAGTCCCCACCCCTAGATGTGATGCCAACAGCAGAGTCCCTGGCTCCATCCTTGGATAGTCCTGAAGGGACTTTACTTTATTGTGGACAAAATAAATAAACAAATAAAATAAAATAAAAATAAAAATCTGGCTCTCCTCATGCACTCACTGGTCTTATTTCTGACAATTAGAAATTCATGCAATGAGGTCTACATGCTTGGTCCGTAGGACCTAAGCCCTCTCCCTACTCTTCGTACAGTGCAGGCCTGTAGCAGGTATGCACAGAGATGGCCTGGCAGGCAGATACTCTGAAAAAGGAACAGGCACAGAGTCTGGCAAGATAAACTGGAGCTTGGAGAGGGAAGACATAATGCTGGTGTAAGGCTCAGCCCTGAAGCAGGAGACAGAGGTTTAAGAGAGACTTCTGTGAAGAAAGAACCAGCATCCATAAGCCATTTCATTCTAAAGATGAATTTATTTTTTGTGTCGCTATGTATGCATGTATGTATACCTGAATGTGTTTGTGTGCACCACATGTATGCAGGAGCTTGAGAATTTGGGTATCAAGACCCCTAGCACAGGAATTAGAGGTTCTAGGATTTGAGCTACCTGAGTGGGCACTAGGAATTGAACCTGAGTTCTCCACAGGAGCAACAAGAGCTCTAAACCACTAAATCATCTCTTCAGCCCCAAATTTTGTCATTCTAAAACCAGAACAACGGTCTGAAGTGTAGTTTTGGTACGGTGCTTGTCTTGCATACACAGAGCCCTGGATCTCACCCACAGCACCACACAAACCAGGCATGGTGGTGCACACCTACAATCCCTGCATTCTGGAGATAGAGGAAAGGAGACTGAAAGTCCAAGGTTATTCTTGGCTATATATCAAGTTCAAGGCCAGCCTTTAATGCATGAGACCCTGTCTGTAAGAAAGGAAAGAGGAGAGAGGGAGGGAAGAAAGAAAGGAAGGAAAGAAAAGAGGAAGAAAGGAAAGAAAGAAAGGCAGGCAGGCCACAAATCCAACCACAGGATAAAAACAGTACCCAAAGGTACTGATACTGCTTATTAAAACAAATCCTCTTGGAATCCACCTCACCTACAGTTCACAGCCTCAGCTCAGGAGGTGCACTCCAGCTAGCATGCACATGGTTGCTTTCATACAGAACAGCCCTCTCTGGCCTTCTGGAGTTAGTCTGTTAGGCCTTAGAAAGAGTTAAGTATTAAATATATTGCTTATAGTATAAAGAGAAACAGTTAAGAAGGAATTTTGTATTTCTAAAAAATAATTAATGAAAATTCCCCAACTCTGAATTTAGCAACAAAGGCCTATCTTAGAATTCTCTCCTCAACAATTCTCTGTTGGATTCAGTACTTTGCAGTTAATATTATGTTGACAGTCACAGAAGCTATAATACATTAATGAAACCTACCCTAGAAAATCAGATTACAGCTTTATTAACAGTTTCATAATTGAGGAATCTCTACCATGGAAGGTCTCATCTCTGGATATGTAAGAATCCTCTGTTTATGCACACCCCTGGACCAATCAAACAACAGTCATCACTAATAAAGGTTTATTTAATTCTCACAGTAAAATTTTAATATCACCAGCAGCCTGGGGAAGCTTTAGCAAGTGGGTTTGCTTGACATCAGATCGTTTCCATTCTGCCAGTCCTAATACTTCTTAATCTTTAATATCAAGGCAATTAAAATTAATGGCCACTCATCTGCAGATACTGTGGGCAGTGTTTCCTTGACATCAATTGTTTGATGGGATTACCTAGAGGTTAAACTAACAAGCAAGGTTTAATTGGAAGCAATGAAAGAAGCAGTGATCATACGTTATGTTTAACCTGCATAACCACATCTAAATGAATATCTAGGAATGTTAAACTATTTCTCAAATTAAAATATGCATATCACATAATCCTGATACCACAGATTTGGGTATTGTGGTAGTCGGCTAGTTAGTTCACACAGCGCAACCAAGAACAGTGTAATTAATATAGAAATTGGCACTTAAATTCAGGTATAGTTTTCATCTTTTAAATGGATACAATTACTTGAAGAAGACCCTTGGTTACCCAGTAGAAAGCATTGAGTTACAGGGCACATGCCCTTCTTGCAACAGTGCTTACAACAGGAACAGGCTGCAGAACTGGCCACTGAGGATGGCCTGCTCTACAGCTGAACCATGATGGTCTGTATATCAGTCCCACAGTGGAAAGAAGCAGGAAATTGGTAAAAGGGAATGGAATATGCTATCCTGTGCTTCCCTTCTGAGCCTCACATCAAAGATCCACACTCCTGGCTGTGAGGAGGCCAGAGGGCCAGGCAAGAATTTTAAGATAATTAAAAATGAGAATAAAACTCAAGCACTCTCCTGTTGACACTCAGAGTACCTAGCCCCAGATGGAGCCTCTGGAAGTCAGAGGAGAAGGAAGGGGATTTCGTGCTCACTGCTGAATTACTCTCTCTGGAACTTTCTCCCAGGCCAAGAAGTGACAAGAAAAACGTCCAGTCTTTTCTACATGCTATGACCATGCACGTCCCCCACCTACATCCTGCAGATCATCACTTTAAAAAGCAAAGCTGTTTTGGGGTTGAAACCATGGCTAAGTGGTGCCATGTGCAAGACCCTGGGTTTAATACCTGGCATCAAAACAAAATGACAAGAAAACCCCCACAGTGATTTACTGGCTGGAAAGCTTTTCACCTTCCTTCCTGATGAAGCACCTCTCATCCTCTCATTTTAAACTTTCAACTCAGATAGTCAATTCAAATGCCGGTGTGGCCATATGAAGGCTAAATGGTTAGGGCTCACACTCTGCTTTCAAATCCACATTATGCCACTTATAAGCTGAGTGACTTTTGACAAGTTGAGTCCCATTCAAATGTAAAATGAACATGATAGTCACACACCCTCCTTGCAGAAACAGTTGAGCGTGTTGGCAGTTTAGGTTCATGCATTATCTATTATATCATTCATGTTTTATTGGTGACAGAATAAGGAAGCTAGAACATTCATTCACAAGTTGCCCCAAATTACACACCAAAATGTGATGGATGAAGAATTCAACACAGGGCTCCCCATCAGCATTTTCTGAGAATGTTTATTGAAGATGTTATAGTCAGTATTGCTCTAGGTGCTGTGGAAAGATAAAAAAGTAACCACGTGGCTTCAGTCTAACTTTACAATATAGCTGTGAAAACAATGCCAGTCCCTGAAAACAATTAGCAAAACTTGGAAGGATGGTGATGAGGTCACATAGAACCACAGAGATGTACTAATAGGTCTGAGAAATTAGAGGATACTTCCTCAGTAGGGAAGAAGCTGAACTGGGCCTTGCCTTCAACCCACTTCTTAGTAATTTTACTAAGTCCTAAATGCAGTGGCAAAAGCCTCCAAAAGCTCACAGCAACACAAACAGCCACAGTGTAAGCTGGCTTTCGTTTTGCAGACCCTAGGGAATAGTCACTTCAACCCTCCCCCCATCTCTCTTTAGGTAGTGAAAGAGGCAAGGTCTGAGGGGACAGTCAAGGAGTAAGCAATATTTGAGGGGAGGGAAGGAAAGGACCAAGATCTCTGAAACTGGGGCACCTGTGGTTGAGGAAGGGACAGGTGCCCATGTGCCTAGAAGTATCACCACTATAGCCGGCCTGTCCAATGCTGGAAGTCTGTGGACATATTGACAGAATCCTCCCTAAAGTAATTCTGAAAAATCATGTACTGGCTCACACATTTTTTATTCCTTGCACATTTTTAAAGTTGGCATCTACAATTTTTCATTATAAGTCTTAGAGTTATAAACAATGTTATTCAGTATGTCATAAATGTTGACATTTCAAAATAAAACTGCAACACTACTCATTAAAACGTAGCCAAACACAATAGTACAGCAATTCAACACCACTATCGATGGTGAAACATGATAAGCTTGCTTTCTGAGGCTCATAATTTTACATTTTTTTGTTCTTAAAAGTATTATTTCCATTTTATTTCTCTCCCATATTATCCTAATGCAATATACTTTTATGCTTAGCATAAGAAATATATTGACATTTAAACATTTAAATTGTTTTTATTTCCTATAATTATAAGGTTATAAGTTTGGTATTTCCTTCTGGATTAAGCTGTCACTGTACTTAATCTAAAATTGGTCAGAGCAATACAAATACTTATTTTGGTAAATAAAAGTACTCATTTTTAACAATAAAGTTTATTATACATTCATTTCTTGATCAGAGAGGCAGGGATTATAAAATTCTGAATGAAACATAGGTTATTACCAATATATTTTATATCATCCCTTTCTGAAGGCCAAAGAGGGGCTCATACTTTGGGGCAAAAGACTCTGAGGTACTGGGACAATAATTCCTTCTTTCAGAAAATGGGAGAAATGGAGATGGGAGGAAGAAAAAGATGAGTAACTTGAAGCTTCCTGCAGCAACCTTGAGCTGGGTTTGAGGAAGGAGAACACACACTCATACAAAGGCCCATTAGTGAGGGCTTAAACCTCTGCATGGGTGCCCTCAGAAACATCAGGGCCTCCCTGAAGAATGCTGCCTGAAGTGGTTGGGCTAACTCTAGCTAGGAGTTAATCTCTCTTGTGACCTGGAGAAGGCACACAGCTCACTTGGGTAACCACTCCCATGGGACACAAAAAACATCTTCAGTAAGATCAAAAACAAATCAGTCAGCTCCAGGAAATCAAAGATATGCTGAGTAAGGAAAAAAATTCTGTATGTGTGTGAGAGACTTATTATTTAGTATAACTTTTTCAGAGACTATCATATATTCATATATAACAAAAATATATATCATGTGACCAACACTATTAAAAGAACTTATCTTAAGAAATTTATAGATACTTGTACAGAGATATTTACCACACTCCTACTTAAAATAGCAGCAACAACAACAAAAAAATTATAGGAATCTGCATGATGGAAAACAATCATTGATTACAGATCATGTTGAAGAGAAATACTTATTGACATGGCACTATTCATAATATACTGCAAAGAGGGGGAAAGTTAATTTTTTTCTTTCATACAATATGAAGTCTGTGTGTGAAAATACCCACAGATAGACATAGCTGCACACATGCATAGACTTGTATTTCTGCACAGGAAGAAAGTATAATCCCAACCACAGAGTGGTCATGACTAAGGGTAGACTTTGTTGGCACATATGGATTAACAGATAGGAATTCTATAAAGTTCTTCTATCTGGTGTCCTGTACACATGTTAGTGTGTGTGTTCTCATATACACCAAGACAGCCATGTCAGTGGGCAATCAACATCCAATCTGCACTTCACTGTCAACAAAAATGTCACTATGCAGCTTTGGTTTCCAAAGCGATTACTGAGAACTGGACACAGATAGTAGCACATGGCTGTAGTTTCAGCACATGGGACATTGGTAAAAGGATTGCTTGAGCCTGGGTGGTCATCAGTCTAGGCAACATAGTGATACTAAGTATACACCACTGAAAAGTCATACACATGAATTTTATGCTGGCCCCAGGGATACAGGAAGAATCAACTCATTCCTTGTTTGAGAGAGATTTCAAGTAGCAGGCCTGAGAATTCTGAATACAAAATTAAAACTATGTAGTAAATCTTAAGCCATTAAAATTTCCCAATAGTACTGTGTGTAAGAAAAATTCTATGTTAAAAAAAAAGCTGGCCCATCTACAATACCTGTGTAGTCACCAATAGAAAACTTATCAGCTGGTTTTAATTGTATCATACATTTCCATTTCTATCACGTTAATAACAACATTAAATAAAGGAAAAAATCATCTTCCTCACCACAAGTGAAGGGTGCAAGCTCTTCCTTCACAGTGCTTCTGCACAGACTTTGTCAGGGAGAACAGTCAGCTAACACTGAAGCATCCCTATCAAAATTAACAAACTGAAAATTTATGAAGCACAGCTCTTGACAAACTTGCCACTGTGTCTCCTCGTGTTTACTTGTGATGCATGCTTTATGTAGTGTGCCTAATTAAACAAACATGAAATGCTGAAATGGGAAGCTATGTAAAATGGAACATGGCAGTGTATCTGCACAGTTAATATTTTACCTCTATCAAATAGTTTCTCCCTAATCGATATGTTCTCATCCCCATGCTGTAGCTCAGTTTTAAATGAAGGATAGAAAACCAATCTGTTGAGCTTTTAAAGTAAATGTATTGGTAAACACTAAGCCTCAGCTTATTCACTCCTCTGCCCTGCAAGGCAGGTATCTGGTAGCTTCTGAAGGGCAAAAAGCCTAGACAGTCACATGGTATATGTCCCCAGAGGCTCCAAAGGACAGCCAGATAAATGGGCCTGAAAGTTAACAGAGCCTCACAGCTCTGCAAATTCCTGCCTACCTGACTATGGACCAGTCATGAAAGTTAAAGCTTGCCTACCTGTCCTGGATTACAAGAGGGACCATGACACCCAGTCACGGGGCTGCCATAAAAATTAAAATTTCTAGCATAAAGCCCTTTGGAATCAGGTTAATAATACTAATCTTTTAATTTCCATTTTAGAAAATAAACTCCAAATTTATAATAACTGACTTGAAAACCAATTTTTGGAAAACAGTCCATTTCTAACAGAACTGAAAAACTTGAGATTCTGCTTCCACATTATTTGAAGTAATTTAAAGCAGACCTACTTGTTAAGTACAGCATTTTTTGTTTGTTTGCTTGAAGCTGTGAAAAATTTTATCACTATAATGTGCAGACACCCTTACAGTTTGGCTTTGCCCTTTCTCCTCTACGAATGATAGACTGATAACCACTTGTGACATTTACAAAGAGGCTTATCTGTGAGCCCATAAACCACCAGCCTTGTGGCCACAGTGCAGAGGATGACACCGCTCATCTCCTAAAACATGTGCTGAGAGCAGCTTCCACAGATGGTGTGTCCTTTGAGATTACTTCTCTTTCCTCCCCCAAAGAAAATCATTTCTCCCACATCTAAAAATAAAACCAGGTTAGGTAAACACTCCCTGGCTTCCTTCCTAGGCTCTAGAGATGCCAGGACATCTCACAATGGGGCCATCACAGCTACAGAGCTGCTCTGAGTAGTGGAACTGCCACTGGGTAACACAGCATCCCAGAATCCGAACTCAAGGGTGCTCTAAATAATAACAGGGCAAATTTTTACCCTGAGATGTCATATAAATCTAATGCTAGTAAGGAAAAACATAAAATTGTATTCAGCCCAAAGTCCTAGCCAAGCCTTGTTTATTCCAGCACCACTACCTTTCACAAACATGCTTGTTTCTTTTGAAAAATCCAGAAAAATGTCATTGACTTTCTTTTCTTCTCTTTATTATTATTTCTTACAATGCTGGAGGTCAACCTAGGGTTTCCCACACACCAGGAACACTAGACCCTGACTAACTTCATTTAAAGGGGGATATCTAGTCTCAAAAGGAATCCTGCCCCTGAATATACATAAATACACCTCACCAATACCACATCACATCCATTGAAAGAGTAAAAAATACAAGAGGTCCGTGAGAGTCTAAGAACAGACACATTTCTTCTTCACCTGGATCTAGATTTTTTTGGAGTCTGTGTATTGGGGTTAGAACCCTAATTTGTTGGAGGTCAGAACCTCTAGCTCCTGTTCTACCCCTACATGATGGCTGAATGGACACTGAAGTAGCACTGACAGGCCCTCCTCTGCATGCCAGTCTACACACATGATCTCACAGAGACATCAGCAATCCTAGCTTATACAAAAGCATGACTTGATTAACTGCCCACTCCAGGTCCCGGCACTACTAGACAGTGGGCATCTTGGTCTGAAATTCTTCTGCATTTGTTATACTGACTGCATTTAGATCTACAATTGGACTGTAAATATTGTCAAAATATATGATATGAAAGGGCACTGCCTCTTTCTATTATGGGCTATGAGCAACTGAGATGAGTTCTGGCTAGGAGCTGGTGTACTTGCAGAATAACAGTTTAACAGGTTGAATGAGGCAGGAGAAAAGGAAAATTACTACTCTAGGGTGTCTCTCCTTTGGTCCCAGTTAGGACAACCAAGAGTTTTTAAAGCATGTTCTACCTCCTGGGCTCTAAGATCTCCTAGTGCAAATCACAAGCTCAGGCCACTGACAGGCTTTGCCAGTGACTCTACCTTTGGCCTCATCTTCAGGCAGACAATTCATCCTGTACATCTTGGGTGTTGGAAAGGCACTGTATACCCAAATAGCCCTCCTACCATTGCTTTGACTTCTTGCGTGCAGTCTTAACTTCACCCTCGTTCTGTTGGTCACACACACCCTCTTATGGTACCAAGAGCAAACATTTACAAAGGCTTCCTAAGTATTGCCATGCTAAGCACTATGTGTAGCTGTCAATCCTCCTAACAATCAAGTGAGGTAGGTTTTATTATTTTCCCTATTTTTTAAACATGACAACAAAGACATAAAGTCTTAATAACCTTTCCAGGCATGCAACTAGTAAGTGGTGGGGTACCAAGCAAACCAGGCTGGTCTCAGTTCAGAACAAGGCTATCCATTCACCTCCTTTAGGCTCCCATGTTTACTTAGAAAGTTGTCTTTTCATTCTATCTCTAAGAATGAAAACTACACATACATATGATGTGTGCTAAACACTAACAGACTGAGTACTCAACTGTTTACCTACATGTATATGTCTCTGTGTGGGTTTGTGCATAGGAATGTAGATGACTATGAAGGCCAAAGGCATTAGACACTCCAGAACATACATATATGCATACATATTCTATATACAAGTGTATTTGAATTTATACATTTATCTATAAGCAAGGCCTTAAGAAGTAAGTGAAATTTTGATATATTGTATTTCCTTTATCATTTAATTAAAATGTTAGCAAAGCAGATTCTGTATTAATCCAGAGGTTATTAAAGCTACTGATATCTACTTCAATTCTACTGTAGTTGGAAAGCATACTCTGCTTTAACTTGTTCAAAATGTATTAAGAAGCCACACATGATAGACTGTGACTGTTATTCTGGCACTTGTGGGGTAGAAATAAGAAGATAGACTTGCACAGCAAGCTCCAGGTTAGCCTGGGCTACCTGAGTCCCTGTCCCTTCCCAAAATCTAAGTAAATAAAGAGAAAAATAGCATGTATTATAGGTGTTTCATTAGCCCAGAATATACAGTCGATGTCTATAACATACATATATATATATGTTGTTAAATATACCATTTTATATAACTGAAAACTTGTGCTCAAATGTTCTCTATCTGTATCACTTAAAATGCTCCAGAACCATCAACTTTAGTATTAAAGTAGAATCTACAAGAGATCAGAACCATTGCAGATCCTTTGGTTCAGAACTTACAGAAACAGGGTCCTGAAATCCACATTCTGACAGGTGTCTAGATCATTCTTATGCATACTAAAGCTTAAAACACACTGTTTTGTGTCCGTGCTGAAATATGCATGTGTGTCTATCTGCTGCTCAGTAACAGAATGACATGGAATTTTCCTATTGTGATTTTTGGGTTTTAATTTTTCTTTGGAATTACTTAAGTTTTGGCTTTATGGTTCTAAGTTGATGTTATTGGGTGCTCATAAAAGTAGAGCTGCTATCACATTATTTGTATTGCCAGTACAACCTTTGGTCTTGCAGGATTCTGAATCTGGCATTGGTTTCTGTTGGCTGTTGCTTGCCTGTTTGTTGCACGAATCCTAATTGATCTTAAAATAAAAACCCGGAGCCAGATATTGGGGTAAATGTTAAAATCAAAGAGACAGAATAACAAGTAACTAAAGAAACTTCTCACCACTACTGAATCTTCACACCAAAAGAAGATCCTGTCTCCATGAATACTCAGACTGAGTGCTTCAAGTTCTAAGCCAGAAGGGAGAGAGGGAAGAAGGGAGGGAAGGAGGGCGGAACTCCTGCCTCTTCTCGCCTTATATTACTTTCTATGCCCATCCACATCACTTCCTGTCTCAGCCCTCTTAAGAGTGGGATTAAAGGTGTGTGCCACCACTGACTGCTTGGCTATTTTTCTTTTTTAGACTGGACTAATCTCGTGTATCTTACTGTGACCTTGAACTCACAGAAATCCATCTGCCTGCCATCTGCTAAGATTGAAGATGTGAGCCACCACTGCCTGACCTCTATGGCTAACTCTGTGGCTGTCTCTGCCCTTTGATCTTCAGGCAAGCTTCATTTCTTAGAGGATACACAAAATATCACCACTATCATCATCATCACTGCTCTATGTTTTTTAGGTTACTACTCTTGTTTTTCCCATGTCCTTATATTTTAAGTATGTCTTTTAGAGAATACCTAATTTTCATTTTATATCCTATTTGACTAAGTTTTTGTTTAGACTATGTGATATTAGTATAATTATTGATATATTTGGGAATCATATTATCTCATAAGCACTTCCAACTTGTCTAACTTACTCTGCATCCTGCTCCATTAAACCCTCTTTAGATTAGTTTTTACTCTATATCTCCTTGCTATTTATTTGAAAATTACACAGCCCTTCAGCACTCTTGAAGTGACTAGATTTCACATTCTTGACTTCTAAAGTTCAACATTACTTGGCACTTTATTGGTTGGTATTTTCCAGAAAAATGCAAGAGCCTTAAAATATCCCCCTTAATCATTTACAAGGCATTATCATCATGTATTTTCACTCTATGCATGGTATAAAGTAGGACATTAGTATCCTTATGTAAAAGATTTTGATTCAAACCCATTCAGCTACCTTATGCTTATCACTTTCTACATCTGCCATTCTGTCTGAAATTTTTTTACTTTCCTATGAAGAATTGCTTTTAAATATATTTTTTAAAGAGAAAGAGATACAAATTCTTTCAATTTTTGATCTAAAAAAATCTTTATTTGACTGCTATCAAAAAGTATGTTTGGCAGGTATGGAATTCTCAGCTGACATTTGCTTTAAATCATCTTTGACGATGCTGGCCCTCCCAGTCAGTTTTACTAAGTTGTTAGTGGATGGTGTAAGTGCTGCTTTTTAGCAGTCTTCTTTTTCCCTCTAGATGCCTTTGTTTTGACTGCTTAGTGTGAATTACTATTGATTTATTTTGTGTAGAAACTACAGTTTTTCCTGAATTTGGGGCTTGGAATCTGCCAGAAGATTTACAAAGCATTCATTTATTACATTTAAATTGATATGCAATGCTAATGCTAGAATTGTTTTTCACAAATCTCATCATATATCTCTTCAGAATACTTCTTCTTATTCTATGGGATAGCCTTCACACTACATAAGATTATATACATATAGCCTAATAGTCACAACCTTTTCATGGTATGTTATATAATATCTCACACAATTACTTATACTTAAAAGCAATTACATAAACTATATTAATATGGGTCATACCACATACACAGGTAAAAATCCAAGTATGTGTGCATATATGTACATACACATAACTCTTCTTTCCGAATTAGAATGTGAGCTCCATAAGGCAGGATCTCTGGGACATTCACTGTTCAATGACTCTGATGTTGCTAGTTGAATGTTACTGAGTAAGTTAATTAATAAATGCAAGTAAGACATCTAAACTACTCAATCTCACAAGTGCAGGCTCTCCCAGTCAGGCTCAATTTTGACTTTCCAATACAACACCTACTATCTTAAGCCATGTACCCAACAAATATTTTTTGTGTATGGGTTGGATGTTTGCTAGGCATTAAGAATATAGCACTGAATAAGATCAGCAGTTCCAACCAACATGGAATTTACCATCTCTGAGTGAACACCACTGAACAGTTCAATACTTGGAATTAATTATTATAAGAGCTGCAGAAGAAAGGAGTTATGAGAATAGGCAAGGGAAGGCATAAACTAGCACCAAGGAAATATAGCTGCTTTCTGCTATTCTACTCTGAAGGAGCAGAAATTGGTGCACTGTTTTTTTCATGGTTCTTGTGGTAAAGATCACAAGAGAAATACACACATACTTATGACTTACTCCTCTAATGCTGATGACCACGACCACCTATATATGACTTTTAAGTTTTTTCTCTCTGAAGCACCCACAGTTCTATTTCTAGCCCAGTCATACATGTGAAGAAAGCAGGTGGAGGTACAAAGCCTCACTCAAGGCCACAAGGAGGATAAACATCAAGGACATGGAAGTAGAGCTCAGGCTGACTTTGGAGTCAACAATGTTGATTCCTAGAATATTACCTCTACGGGATAAAACTGGCTGTGGTCACTGACAGACCAGTCATGATTATGACAGTTTTCACTGTTTAGAATGTCTTTCCTCCCCACTTTCTTTCTGTGGACATCTTATCCATATCATTTTTCTTACAGGGCCTTTCCGGTACTGCCAGCAGGAAGCAAACCTCTCTCTCCTCAGTCTGTCTGGGTACAGCTGATAGGTGAGCTGGGACAGAGAAGCAGCCAATAGAAAAGAAAACACAGTCAAGGGCACCTTTGGAGAAGGCTTCTGGGAAGAAGCATCACAGAATTGTACAGAGGGATGCCAGAGGGCCTGGCATCATCCTGTACTGATCTGGCTCTTTGCCCTTAGGCTACCCATCCATTTTCTAATCACTCCTACCTCATACTCTCCTGCCTGCTGCAGGCCCTGGGGCTGCCCTCTGCCTCAGGCTTGCCAGTTGCTGCAGGCTGGTAGAGAATAAGAGAAAGGAGGGAAAGTAACTACTCCCCTGGCATCCTCGCTGTAAAGCTGCCTCTTCTCCATGTAACATCCTCCCTAGGTTCTGGAAACCCTTCCTGTATCTCTTGGGGCTAAGGAGCATCAACAGAACCAACTGCCAACATCATCCATTGTTTCCCTACACTCTGCCCAGTTTTATAAATAGACATTTTATTAAAACTGTCTCACATTATTCTATTTTGGGCATGCCATCTGTTTTCTGCTGGGACTCTGACTTGCAGATTAGCCTACTGCCCTGACAAGCCTCACAGAAGTGAGGCACTAGAAAGGTGAGATGCAGTGATGAGAGATAGCATGCAGAGGGATTGGAGGGAATACACATTTACACAGAAGAAAAGGACTGGGTAATGTGAAAGAGGCAAAGCTACAAGGTCCACATTCAGATGACGATTCCTTTAGGGTAAAAAAGTTCAAACTCACTTAAGACTACCATGGCAGACTGCTCTTAGGTCTGGGTATCTCAAGGAGTAGTAGAGGTTCCCTTAGCAAAGTCTGATCTGAAATATGCAAATTTGACATCCTGGAGCAAGCCCTACTATCCAGGGTAGACAGCCTCATTCTCAGATCACTCAGGCGTCCCTGGTCTGCACTAGGTGTTGCAGCCTATTCAAAGCACTCTCATGGTTTTACATCTGGCTCTTTTATTCTTCACACATTGTTTAATGACAGTTTCATTGCCACTAGGATACAGAATAGGATCTTTTAGAACATGAGCGTCTGTCTTCTTTTAAAACAGTGTGAAAGAACCCCCACAACACAATAGCAGCCATTTTCTTCCAAGCTGCTTTTGGTTATCTACAGCACACTTACAGTCAAAATCCATTTCTGCTGGTGTCTGCTGCCAAAGCAACTGAAAAGGCCTTTATGGACAGCTGAAACAGATATGGTAATTTGATAGTCATCTTTTTTTTTTTTTTCTGTTCTAATAATTACTTTAACGGTCTTCTTGTTTTAATAGATTTTTTTAATAAGGAAATCTTACTTACAAATTTTAATTAGCTTACTGAATATTCACTGCTTTGGAATAAGTAGTTTAATGAGTAAGAGACCTCAGACTACTAACTAGCCTAGCTTCTCCACAGCAGCTTAGGGAAAGGATGCAGCTCTCCTGAGAGCCCAGTCTGTACACAAGCCAGACACTAGCCTGGGCCCCTGGGACACAGGAACCACACTGCCACTGGCAGGAAAAAAAAAGATAACAATTCACTTTCTTCCTTCTTATCAAGCCTCTCTACTCCAGTTGCACTGCTCTCAAAGGCCTGCTACAGTCCTTGTGAAGTCACTCTGGGCCCCAGTCCCCTGCTGTAAAAAGCAGGGCTGTGTTCTCTGGACTGTTAACAGACGGTCCCGTGCACCAACAGAAAACACTTTAGAATATGCCAATGGCATGAATGACGAAATGGATCCAATGTCACTTCACCTCTACTGTTTCTGGTCCTCAACCTTTCATTACAGTGCTTTTTGGTATGATAGCAATGAAGAATAAGTTAACATTTTCCATTCTAAAAACACCCAACAGAGAAGACAGACTCAAAATTGGGATCAGGAGAACAATGGAGGCTTTGTGTCTTAGTAACTTGAATAATCCATGTGGGTTATCTCTACTCCAAAGTAAAAGTATATTAATCACTGCTCCTCTAATTAAGAATATGTGACAACTTAAGTATGAGTCTTGGTGCATGTGAAATTCTCAGTAACAGTTTTTGTGACTCTTCAGGTTACTGTGTGGGAATTCCAGCTTCTCAGTTGAACTGAGTCTCAGAACAGGAGTCCATTCTAGTCCAGCTGAACTCTACACTGAGGACTTGCATTTACAGCCACTGTGAATGCATGGAGGACTGATATGGGTTTTGTCTCCACTCTCCTGTCTATTTATGTTTCAGCACATGTGCGCTTTGAGAGCTACAGCACAAACGTAATACTACAAGAAGAAATTCTTGTTCTTTTCTTCAAAACTTCTCTCCCAAATCTCTCCCCACTGTTCTTAAAAGCAACTCTATCCTCCTGATTCTCAGGATAAAAATGTCAGCCATAACTGACTTTTCCTCACCTCCAACTGCCAGCAGACACAGCAAGTTGTACCTGCACAGTACATTCAGAACCCAGTCTAGCACATCATCTCTACCACTGACACTTTGGTATAAGTCACCATCAATCTGTCTGGATCACTACAGCTGCATGTGGGCTGGTGTCTGCTTCCACTCACCTCCATTATCTGTTTTCAGTACAGCACCTATGGTAATCCTGCTAGAACAGGTCAGAGAGCCATTCTTCTACTTCTCATCTGACTCAGAGTAAAAGCCACAGTGTGGACATCACAGACTCTTTAGTAGCTTCTTGTATTCCCCTTAGCTCAGGCTGCTGTGCCTTTGCTGAGGTGTTCCTCATCAGCTGCACATAGTGTCCAGCTTTCCAACTCTACAAAGACTCGTCAGGTGGTGGCTTCTTTCACCCACAGCATCCATCATTTTCTAACTTGCTATGCTCTTCATATTATCTCTTGTTATATTTTCCCACAAAGGCTTATATAATCAAGAGCAGGTTTATTGTCATGTAAACGTTGGGTGGTGTGAAAAATACACATACAAAAGAGGCATGCAATCTAAGTCTAGAGTTTGACAGATTTCATAACATGAACATATCCAGGAACCCAACACTCAGATCAGGAAGTTTTGCTTCTCTCTCCACTCACTACTTCCCCAAAAGAATTGTTACATTTATCTCCAGCACCTAAGGGTAACATGGCCTTGTTATAATGGAACTATGATTTTGTAGCATTATGGAGATACACAGACCTGTGGTTCATTCGGACTGCTGAAACACAGTCCAAATAAACCACACTGATGTCCCCATTTGTTGATTTGCACCATGTCTTGGCTGTCATGACTACCACAGTCATACATTCAAGTATAAATCTTTTGGCAAATATCTATTATATTTCTATTATATATCTATATTTCTATTAGGTCAGGCTAAGTACCAGTTAAACAACTGACAAAGACTTCCTTGGCTTAATTTTTCTGGGGGTGGGGGAGTGAGCACGGTCTTACTATGTAGATTAAGCTGGCCTCTAACTCAAAGAGATCCACCTGCCTCTGCCTGAGTGCTAGAACTAAGCGTGTCCCCACCATGCCTGGCTTTCTTCATTTATATACATAGGTTTATAGCGAGGATAATTACGTCAGTTTCTTGAACACTCACCATTCAAATGGAAACACACTACTAACTGCAGTGAAGTGCTCTGAACGTCCTTCCACTACACTTCACTAGCGCTCCCTTTTCTCAGTCTCCCCTTCTCCACCTCTGACTTCACAGAACATGCTCATACATGCTCATACACTCTGTATACTCTACAATCGGCATTTTTACTTGGCATGATATTTCTAGGCCACACTGGAACTGACACACATAAAAATCCACCCTCCCACTGGTGTGGGTGCGCCACTGTGGGAATCCACTGTGTTTAACCATGTTTTATGCAAGTCTTCAGACATTTCAGTGTTGCTGACAGTACTCTTCCAATGTCTCAATACACCTTGTAGATGAGAGGTTTTCCAGGGGAATTTCATCTAGATGTGAAACTGGGTTGGCTGGCACCAGCATTTCTGCAGTAGATACAATAATCTGCCCCCTAGCAGGAAATAGGGCTCTCTATTGCTATACACAGGCCTAGAACCCTTGACGTGGTTAGACTTGACTTTTTGTCAATCTAGGAAATATATGTTAGCTCATTGTCGTTCTTCAATTATATTTTCCTGACTGCTATCGAAAATGGGGATGTTTTCATCTAACTGAGCACTTGTATAGTTTATGGCATCACTGAGGTCTTTCCTACTTTTCAAATTGGTTGTCAGTGGGAAGGTACAGAGACTGCATGGCCTCTTTCTCATTAATTTACAGGAGATCCTCATATACTGGGACTGCATGTATGGGTTGCCATGCCTGGCTACTACTGATTCTTAATTATTAAAGTATCTTCAGACATAATAAAATTTCAGTTTTACAGGCAATACCAAAAATTATATTGTTCTTGTCATCTGTTTTCAGTTATTTAAGATAGATTTGTATATGCTCTGATGTCCAAGTATAACTGTGGTTCATTATAATTCTAAGTTAGACTACATCATTCTTTTTTCTGGACAGATGACCTATTAGACCTGAAACAGAAGTTCTTTGCTAAGGTCTAGAGAGAAGGCTCAGTGGTTAGGAGCATTAGCTGCTCTTCCAGATGACCCAGGTTTGACTCTCACCATCCACATGGTAGCTCACAGCTGTCTGTAATTCTAGTTTCGGGGGGATGTGTAGTAAAACACTCATATTAAAAAAAAAATCATTATTTGCTTTTACTTCTCATGAACTTGAACTAAAAACTATACAGATAGAAGCCAATGCTTTTAACAGAATAACCATTTTATCCACTTTAGAGATATGGGTAGTTGAATTTTTAGACAGGAAGTAGGTGAATTCAGGAAGCTGTCACAATTAAAATGAACACATACAATGACTGCTGAAAGTCTCTGATGAAGAGACAAGATTGGGAAGTGTGTCTGTCTTAGAATGGTGAATATCTGTGTTATTTCCATCTCTTCACCCTTTTCCTGAAAAATTCGTAGAAGGATTTCAAAATATAACCTATAGAAAATGAATGGCATGGCCAGGTGTGAGGGTGGACATCTGTGGCTCCAATTACTAGGAAGATGAAAGCATAAGGATCATTACACCCATAAGTTCAAGGATAGTCTAAGGAATACAACAAAGCTTCATTTCAAATAAAAACAAGAAACATAAGAACCAGGTATGAACTGGCAAAATGCTTCAGTAGGTAAAGGTATTTGCTTCCAAGGCTAATGACCTGAGTTTGGTTTCTGGAACTTACATGGTAGAGAGAATTGACTCCATGCCTGTGATATTGCGCATTGCATGACCACACCTGCATGCACATAAACAAATACATAGTTAAGAAAAAAAAAAAAGTCAGGTGTGGTAATACATGCCTAAATCCCCACATGGAGGTGTGGGCAGTAGGCAGTCCCAAATTTCAGTCTGGCCAGGCCATACTGAGAAATGCTGTTTTGATGTTTCCCAAAGCATAAAAATAAATGCAAACAGATATGTTAAACAATGTTTTAAAACACTTATTAAATGGGTTCCTAGTCTGCGTTAGAAGTGAAATGTGTCAACAGGCAGAAGAAACCATTTATTGATAATCTTCACGTATATACTGAATATGTTCTAGAACTACATCCAAATTACAACACACTACAGCTATCAAAAAATCTGGATTATAGAGCTTTTGAAAAGGATATAATGTACGATATTCCCCAGTGTTAGATATAGTTAAAAAGTTACAAAGAATGGAATAGAAAAGCACCTTAAAGGACCCACAACATTCAAGCAGGAAAGCAGACCGGGCATCAGCTGGCTTAGTATATGATCTCTTTCATAAGCATTTGGGAACATGCTCTGTGCTGTTTACTCTTTATACTCAGCTTGGCTACGTTTAGAGTCACCTATGAGTGGCACCCATGACTGTCTGTAAGGTAATTTTCAGAAGTTTACAATTTTATATATTTAAACTTTATGTATGAGTGCTCTGTGTATATATATGCAGGCCAGAAGAGGGCATCAGATCCTATTATAGATGATTATGAGCCACCATGCGGTTGCTGGGAATTGAACTCATGTCCTCTGGAATAGCAGCCAGTGCTCTTAACCACTGACCCACCTCTCTAAGCCCCTTTTCAGAGAAGTTTAATGGAAGAATAAAGTCTACCCTGAATTTGGACTGTACTAATCCATGGCCCAGGGTCCCAGACTTAATACAAACAGCCAGAGAACATAATACAACCCAGAGTCACATACTCCTGCCGCCATGCCTCCCACCATGAAGGACTGGAGCCAAAGTAAGCCCTCCCTCCTTTATGTTGCCCCTGTCAGGTATTTGGTTAGAACAAGATCAGCAATCCAAACACCCAGACCCCAGGAAACCACCTACAACTGAAACTTTTGGTTTGCTCTTTTCTGGAACCTAGCATGTTATACTCTAGTGTTTCAAGTGGCAGTCAATGCTACCCAGCCCGGAGAGAAGCACTGTCTACCAGAAATAACTTCAAACTTGATTTGAAACTGGGCATCCTGAAGACTCAAGCTATAGCCCTGCAATCCAGGAGTTAGGGGAGGACCAACTCCTGAAAGTTGCTGTCCCATCTCCACAAATATATAGTAGCATATATAGGCCTGCAAACACACTAAATAAAACATTTTTAAAAGAAACTAGGCAGGGATCAAAACACTACAATTTGTGTAAGCAAAAGAAATTAAGCCTTTGATAAAATCCTAATTACAAATCAAAGTTGCTCTGGAAACAAAATTAAAACAAAAGTTAAAAATTCAGTCTAAGGCACAGGCCTATAATCCTAGAAGTAAGGGAGGCAGAGACAAGCAGATTTTAGTGATTAAGTTCTAAGTCAGCCAGCCAGGATTACACAAGGAGACCCTGTATCGAAACACAAACAAGAATAAAATAAAATCAGTGTAAACTCAGGCTATTATTTTCTCTTAAATAACAATCACATATGACATTAATATAAGTTCTTCATTAGGTTCCAAAGAGAATTTTTTTTTTATGTCTTGGGTTCAAGTATATAGAAGAAATACATTTATTATATGAAGGATGTGGTAGTCTGAATGAGAATGGCCCTCATAGGCTCATGTTTGAATGTTTGGTCCCTAGTTGATAGCACTGTTTAAGAGGGACTGGAAAGTGTGACTTTGTTGTTGGAGGTGTGCTACTGGTGGTGGGTTTTAAGGTTTCAAAAGCCCCCCAAAAGCCCAGCTCAGTCTCTCTCTCTTTGCCTGTTGCTTACTGATGAAGATGTAAAGCTCTCAGTCACTACTTCAGTGTCATACCTGTTTGTTCCTGCCATGATGATCATGAACTAACCCTCTACAGCTGTAAGCGAGCCCCAAATTAAATGCCTTCTTTTATAGCAGTTACCTTGGTCATGGTATTTTTTCACAGCAATGGGACAGTAACTAATAATATATTATTATATATATTATTATATTATAATATATTTAACATGTAGCTGGAGTATATTGTTTTAGAATTCTGATCATTGGTTCCTACTGAATACTGAACTTTTGGGAGAGCTAGAATTTCTTTGTTCCTTTCTTTTCTTTTTTTGGGGGAGGAGGTCGTTTTCGAGACTCAAGGTCTCACAGTGTAGCCCTGGCTGTCCTGGAACTCACTCTGTAGATTAAGCTGGCCTTGAACTCAGAGATCCACCTGCTTCTGCCTCCTGAGTGCTGTAAGTAAAGGCATGTGCCACCATCACCCAGAAAATTAGCTTTTTGTTAAACTCCACACTGCCAGAACTGGTACACTATCACTGCTCATTCCAAAAAGAAGCATTACTTACATGACAACCTATAAACAAAACTGTGAAAATTTGAATAAAATTTTATTTTAAAGATAATTCCAGTAAGACATTTACTGCCAAAATCTCTCAGGAACATCAAAATCAGAAGATACTTAAGTTACATGTATGGCTTAGTATTTGCATCTCACCTATACACACCCTCCTATATAATAAAATCATCTCCACAGTACTAATAAAATCTAATATAATAATGTTATGCAAGTAATTACTGTAATATTTAGAAAATAATCACAGGTCTATAACTATTAACACAGATGCACTGCTTTTCATTGGATAAAGGGTGAATAAATATTTTTAAATTAATCAATTAATTAATTATTTTATGTGTATGAGTGTTTTGCCTGCATGCATCAAGTGCCTGCCTGGGGCCCACACAGACCATCAGATAGCATTAGATGTCCTGGGACTAGGGCTACAGAAAATGATAAGCTCTTCTTTGGGTGCTAGGAACTGAACCCAGGTCCTCTGGAAGAGCAGCAACTGCTGAGCTATCTTTCCAGTCTTGAGGAAGACTATATTTATAATTTTAAAGATGTAGTTTTCGTCTGTTTCTGTAGTATCTCAACCTGCAATGTGACTTCGAATTAGAAGGGAAGAAAGGAAAGAAACCCACAGGATTCCAACGTTAAAGTACATCAACCTACATGAGGCTCTCTGAACTCCTCCTATAGGCTTTCACCCAAGACTCAATTTCCTTTTGGCAACAAATAAACATTTTTTTTTTTTAAATTGAAGCAGCTTGGGTTGGTTATCCACGTCAGGGAATCAGGCCTACATGACATATACAGGAAAGTGACAATGCCTCTCTTCTGGGAGCTGGAAGATGGATAGAATCTTCACTCCTTGTCAGTTAGTGATTTTTAAAAATCATCTAAGCTTTGATTTCTTGCGTTAATTGAGAAACTATGGACATGTTAAAATAGTTTCTCTGAAGATGACTATTTGGTTATGACAGCAGAAGAGACCCTAAAGGAACAGATATCCTGCATTCCCAGGAGAACACAGCCCCATGGGGTCCCTCACCTGTGACACTGTGATGCTGCATTTCTTGGCCAGCTCTTCTTTGGCTTCTTCACTGGGATAGGGGTTGCTGAGGTGTGAGTAAAAATATTCATTCAAGATTTCTGTGGCCTGTTTACTGAAGTTCCGCCTTTTCCGTCTATGAAAAAGGGAGTGAGAAAAAAGTAAGTCACAGCTATCAGAGTTACCCAGAGGAACAGTTACTTAGGATTGTATGAGAAAGTGGGTTATAAGAGCTACAAAAGACTCCAGGCAGCCTCTGGAGCATGGCCCGGGCCTGTATAGCTATAGCATCACTCAGAAAAGCACAAAAATATGAAGCACAATTCACCTCATTCTTTATTCAAAACGTTTATTTGAGACCTAATGTGAGCCTGGCACTTGGAAGGCAGAGGCATGTGGATCTCTGTAGTTCAAGGCCAGCCTGGTCTACAAAAGAAGTTCCAGGATAGCCAAGGCTACACAGAGAGACCCTGTCTCAAGCCCCACCTTTCAAAAAAAAAGACCTAATATGTTCTAGGTAGTAAATGAAGACACACGGGGAATGAAACATATTCTAGAGAACTTAAAGGCACCTTAAGGTCAGGAAGAGGGTAGACAAACACAGAAATCAACTAGGCAATGGCAGTGCACATCTTTAATCCCACTCCTCCCTCTGTCCCTCCCTCCTTCCTTCCTTTTGAGACGGGATTTCTCTGTGTAGCCCTGGCTGTCCTGGAACTAGTTCTGTAGGCCTGGCCTTTAACTCACAAAGATCACCCTGTCTCTGCCTCCCAAGGGCTGAGATTAAAGGTATGTTCCACCATATATTTTTGTTTTGTTTGTTTTTGAGACAAGGTCTCACTATGTAGACTTGGCTTCCTAGAACTTGCTATACAGATCAGGCTGGCTTTGAACTCCTATAGATCTGCCTGCCTCTGCCTCCTGAGTATTGAAATGTCATGATTTAAAGGTCATGCTGACATTGAGAATAGCTGGAAGAAGACAAAGGAAGGAAGTGAAGAGGCTACTGTGGACCAGCCTTGCCTGTCAGCTGGAGGTGATGCTAAGCCGGTACATGGTGAGGGCCACAGAAATAAGATTCAAAATCCACTTAGAAGACAGATATAGTTGGAACTGATGGAGAAGTGCAGGAGCGTGACAGGGAAAGAAAGGAAGAAAACAATATACACCAAGGACGATTTAGGGGGTTTTCCACTTAAGCAACTGCCTGGACTTCAAGTTCCTCACAAGGGAAGGAGCAGAGGAGCACACTTTGTTGTTTTAGCTGAAGCGGTATATGTAGGGCAAATATATCAGAAAACCAAATATTTATTAACAACATATTTGGGTAGCAAAAAAAAAAAAACAAAAACAAAAACAAAAAAAAAACAAAGCAAGCAAACAAAAAAAACCATCGCTTATATTTGGTGGTTATTATTTCTGTTTTGAAGAATTCCTGCCTGAAAATGAACATCTGTCAGATTTCACTTTAGATTAGCTACTCCGTGACTGGAAAACGCCTTCCCTAGATAATTCTCTCAACACTCACTTCCAAATCATCTTAATGACTTTCTCAACTGTGATATCCTGCACTCCAAAAAGTGGGTGTAAGGGTATGATTAGCTGGTTACCATGGTATCACTAAGGTGGCAGTTAGGCACAACCCAGCCACCATAGCACGTAGTCAGTGGATGGATAAAAACATCACAGGTTTCTGTTCTGAAGTTCCTTACTTCACTGCATCCTCAGGGATAAGGGATTGTCAGGATCTATCTGGTGATGAAATGGGTAGAAGAAGAGGAACTAAAATAAAGAAAGAGAAACCCACCAAAAAGAATAATTCATATTTGCATCAATCACATGTGCCTCGAAAAGAAAGACAAAACACTGAGGTGAAACTACTGGAGGGGTACACCCTGCTGAGCAGGGGGTGGAATAAGCATAGCAAAAAAGGTCTAGAATTAATACTAACATATCAAGCCTAAGGCATTCCCTGTTGAGAGCTCACAAGAATGACATGCACATAAAAACCTACTTTTGAAGAGGTATGTAGAAAACTGGAAGACTAGCCACACCAGGCAGGCTTCTCTGTTAGAAGATTAACAGCCTTCTTAGATGCCAATCTGTCTGCCCTAACCTTTCCTACTCCCACAATGGCTATATCATGAAGTCTAGAAACAAGGCCAGGGTTAAAGAGAGTAAATTATAAGCAGGTATTTGTTTGGGCAATGGGAAAATGTAAAGGGAGGAATGGAAAGAAAAATCTCTAGGAAGTAAAGTTTGACTCAGAAATTTTGTCCAGAGAAAGTTTTGGCAAAACATCAAAAATCATCAGAGAGCAGATTACTAAGATCCACAGACTGAGCTCTATGTAAATTACAGCACAGTAACAGCAGCCACACAAACTTAGTCCTGAATGTACACTGACACACACTTCAGGCTTGTCTAATGAGCATGGTCTTCCAGAATGGCACACTGAGCAAAGGGTCACCTGTCTGGGTAGGCATACAGGCCTGGAGCACACACTTGACTTGTTGGCACAGAGGAGTCACTCGGGTCTCACATCAGTGAAGGACTCAAGTGCAGGATCTTCATTCACTGGAAAGCCCAGGCCAAAGAATGGTCCTGTGCTTTACTATTCTTTAGAAAAACCTCCTGTAGAAAATGCCCACTAAGCATATTCCCTGGGTTTCACACGCCTAGGGTGCCACACTCTAAATGCTGTTATCTCAGGACACTGCACTGGGGTTGGGAGTTTGGGAGCAGGCACAGAGATCAGGAGCACCCTCTCTTCCAGCTCTGCCATTCTCTCATTCTAACACATAATAATAACACATATAATAATAATATAACATATAATGTATACATTAGGTGTATACAATATAAATGCAGTTATGTAAAAACCAAACATATATGCAGACAAAAACAGAAAAGCACCCAAGGAAGAACAGATAGTGCATTAACAGAATTCACAACATGTGTGTTTTAAATGTCTTATATTTTTTTCACTAAAATGCTCAAATTTGATAAAAAAAAAAAAAATTGAGCATGTTTCTTCATGCCACCTCCCAAACTGACTTCAGCTGTTAAAAATATAAAATAAAAATAACCATTTATATACTCAAAATACTTTGAAATTCTCAAAAAATAATAAAAATATTATTAAATCAAACAAACAAAAAGTGTGGTGGGCAGGTCTGGAGACTGCTCAGCAGTTAATAGTCGTCATTGATCAGAGGATGCAGGTTCAGTTCCCAGCATCCATCAGGCTCAGAACCTCCTAAAACTCCAGCTCCAGAAGATATAACACTCTCTTTTGGACTCCACAGACTGCATGTGTAGAATACACACACACACACACAAATAAATATGCAAGTCATTTTAAAATGAACATATACACATAGTAAAATATATGTTCACATACACAAAACCACATTCGGACATGAACATATACACATAATAAAAAATAAAAATAAAATCTTTTAAATCTCCTGTTCCAACATTTAACGTTGCAAGAACTTTACTGTGCTAATGAAAATGAGCTTTTATTGTAATTTTAAAAACTTTTTTTTTTTTTAAATAGGAACACAAGTCATTTATGGAAAGAAGTATGTCACATTTTCAAATATAATTCTGTAGTATTTTTTCCTTGATATGTTTCTAATAAAATAAAAAGTAGACATTCACATGGCCCATCAATAAATTAGGTTTTATAATTAATAACATATAAGGAAGACATTGCTATCATTTAGACTGCCTGGGAGAGGACAGGTGATGAAAAACAGGAAGAAGAGGGAGTAAAAAGTATCCACAGAAGACAAATCAAAGTCAAAAGATCAAGTACAGAATAACCCTTTATACTGTCTCCTCTGTTCCTCTGTCATAGGACATATTACAATCACTGGATCATCAAATAGAACACTGTCTGTTAGTTTATGTGACGCCTACTTACTATCTGTCTCCTCAAGCAGAATGCGGGCTAAATTGGTACATAGATTGTTTGCCTGTTAACTGTCTCCACAGCACAAGTGAGGAACTGAAGAAGGAAGAAGGAAAGAGTTGGGAGCAAGCTATAATGTGAACTAATGAAAATAATTAAAATGCTAAAACATAAACTATGGGTCTGGGAGTGATGGTACAGGCCTTTAATTCCAGTCTTGGGAGACAGAGGCAGACAGATCTCTGTAAGTTCAAGGCTAGCCTGATCTACAAAGTAAGTTCCAGGCAGCCAGGGATAATAGTGAAACCATATCAAAGCAATAACAGCAAAACCAAATAAATGAGGAAATACACTAAAACATTTGTAACTCTTTTTTTCAGAACAAAATCATGGATGTCCTCTTTTTTCTACTTTATGCATTTTCAAGACTTTCTACAATGATCTTGGTGTCTTTAAACCTAGAGATAATAGTAAACCTTAAAACAGTAGAGTGTGGTGACACCTGCTATAATTCTAGTTCCTCCAGAGTTTGAGGCAAGACAATCAGGCAACTGAGACTTTATCTCAAAGTAACAACTGCCAATGGGCTAAGGGTGTAGCTCACTGGTACAAAGCATGCCTGTCATGTGCACAATCCCGTATTCTATCCTCAGCACAAAACAAACCAAAAAAAGTCCAACACAGAAAATCCTCACAGTGACAAAAGAACAGACCACACACATGGCCTTAAACACCGAGTGGGGTGCTTATGTAAACTAAAAGTAATCAGCAATGACAAAGTGTGGGCTTGTTTTATTTACTTATTTATTTGATACTTTTGGTATTGTGATAAAGCCCAGCATCTCATGCATGCTAAGCTTTACAATAACTGTACCACACCCCAAACCTACCAGGCTACCATAACAGAGCTTTAAACAAAGCATGGGGCACCACAGTGGGACTGAGGATAATGAATGATGAGCCTGGGGACAGAGCGGCCTGGAGAAAGGTCTCATGCTAGCGTGGGTACAAAAGGACAATCAGGATCCACTAGACCAGAAGGGGAAAGCAAAGAGCCAGTAGGAGAGCCTCCAAAGGAAGAGTGGGAGTTCTGATGACCAGTTCCACAGGACTAGGGGATATAAACTTTTGCTTAATTAGGAAAAGTGTATAACAAGGTGGAAAATGTCTCCTGTTTGAATCTCAGACAGGTCCTTAGTTTTCTGGCTGAAACACTGCCTCACATATTTGCGTTAGTATTATGAGATTTAGATAACAATGATGGTTCCTGTCAGAATCTAAGGGGAAAAGAAAACAAGATAAAATAGAAATTCTTTTCCAAAGCTGGACAGACTTCTGGTCTGAGAAATGTCCCAGAGGCATCTTCACAGTAGGTGTGTACTAAGTTCTTGACAGTTCTTTTGTGTCATTCAGTAGGTCAACACAGAAAATTAGCTACCCACGCAATGCATATGTCACTCCACACAGGAAACTAGTAGGCTTTCTCACTTGGCCTTATAGACTAGCATTTTATAGTAATGAGACCAATCAAATAGGCTGCTTCTCAGGAGTACCACCATCTCCAGTGTTTTCAGACAGTATACACAATCAAGGTAAATGTTAAATTCTTTCCGAGACTGAAGAGTCAGCTCAGCAATTGAGAGCACTTGATGCTCTTGCAAAGCACCTGTGTACAGTTTCCAGTATTCACATGGTGGCTCACATGGTGGCTCAAATCGTTCCCAACACCAGTTTTAGGACCTAATGCCCCTTCTGACTATCATGAGTTCCTGTACACACTGGTACACAGACACACAAGCAGGCAAAATATTCATACACAGAGAATAAAAATAATCTTTAAAAATTATTAAAAACAAACTTTTATAAAGTAGAGTTTCATGCAAAATAAAAAAATCAACCTTAAAAACTTTTGGTGTCAGAATGGAAAAGATGTAATTAGTCCTAAGGCCTCTAGCAGCAGTACTAACCCAACTTACTTCCAGAGTCACTCACACCTCAGGAACAAGAAAAGGCTGCCTGATGCATGGGTACCATGAGGTGGATCACAGAAAAGAGCTCATATAATCAATTTAAGATTGACCAGCCAGTTTCTCTGAAAATATACAAGGAATGAAGAGGAAAAGCCATGTATAAGATTCATTGTCTCACGTACCTGGCATCAAGGAACCTTGATCTTAAAATCATAACTGCTTCACATGTGCTTTGCTTGAGCTGCATCTGAATGGAACTAAATTTCCGATGGATGATGCCCACCATCCTTTCAATCTCTTTTGGGGAAATGGGACGTGTTCTACTCTGTTCTCGAAGAAGGTTCATCACATGTGTTGTGAATTCATTACATGCCTGTAACAGGGAAAAAAAATAACACTCCTTAGAAAACTGATACTTTGTCACACCCAGGCATTTAACCATTTGAATTTCCACCTCACTAGCAATAGTCAGCAGCACTAGGCAGTTTAGTAGGGAATGTGTAAACTAAGCGGCTAAGGAAGTAGTGGCATAGCTAAAACAGCAAGACTTCTGAAACTGAATGGCCAGAAATACAAAGAACTAGACCCTAACTGCCTTTTCCCCCGGCCCTGCTCCATGTCCAAATAATGTTTCCCATTGGAATGTACTGGCTGCTATCTCCTACCAAATGCACCCTCATGCCGGATACTAAATATCTTTAGTGTGTTGTATTTACTCAACAAATGTTTACTGTAGGATCATGAAGAACTGCCAGAACACAGAAATGAGCAAGAGTTGGCCTTCAGAGATGAGGCATCATATTATTTATCACATAACCAGTGTGAAGGCTGATGGGAAACCAATTAAGTGTTTCATCAGTTCCAGAGGAGGGTCACCTAGAAACTTCATGGTAGAAGTGATGCTTGGGCTCTAAAGAATGGGAAGGTTTATTGCAGATGAAGACAGGCACAGGTGGAATAGCCTAGCAATGCAGCATGTGCTGAGTTCAGAGGAGTTATGGCAGAGAGAACAGGAGAACTCACAGATCTCTGTCTGGTTTGGTTTGGTGCCGGGGACGGTAAATCCACCAACCCAGGGACTCTAAGCACTCAAACCTGTACTACAAGCATCCTAGTAACAGCAGGTCAGTTATACACAGTGCAGGCTTCAGTGAATTAAAGTCACCCATGTAAAGTATCTCAGTTTTAAGGGGGGAGGCAGTAAGAGACCAAAAATCCAAATTGAGTCTGGAACATTTTTTTAGCTAGTAATCTTCAGACACTATCTCTTTTAGCTCTCTGCACTGTAGTGCATCTACAATGCTATGTAAGTGGGCCTATATTGGTAAGTAAACAGCAATCTGTACCCCAAATAAAAAGAGCATCTACTATCTTAAGGCCACAGAAAAAAACTCATTCTCAAGCTGCAGAAACATCCACCTACCTCAACACCACCTGTTACTGCTCATGGAAGAACCAATCTTGCACTTATTTATGTTCTGCTATACACTTTTCAAGAAGAGGTAACAGGAAGTCTTGCTCACCATTATTTGAAGTATTTTTCAAATGTTTTAAAATGTGAGAATTTGTTTTGTTGTGAGCAGTTGCACATGAAGAATCCTAAAAAGGATTCTTCAGAGTGTAGTTGTACAATATGCATAGCAGACATCCAGCGAACACCTACGGGTTGGTAGACTTTTGTACCACAATTCAAGAGTGAGAGTTAGGCTGGCTAACATCTATAAACCCAGCAGCTTGCACCATAAGCAAAGATATGTAAGTCGAAGTATTGGGAGAGGCTTAGGGTAAGGTTGTTAGGAACTTCCTGAAACTCACACACAAGCTGTATACACGTGTATATTTCTGAGGGGAAGACTCTGAGGGTTAGGTTTGCTTTCTTTTTAGAATCAAAGTTTTTAAAGGTCAGTAATTATTGCTCTAATATTCAACACAGTAAAATACTAAGGAATTCTTCATATTAAAAGCAGTTCTTATGTTGGTCATGGTAGTATACACCCTTAGTCTCAGCATTCAGGAGGCAGAGGCTAATAGATCTCTATGAGTTTGAGGTAGCCTAATCTACAGAGTGAATTATAGGCCGATCTGGGCTCCAAAGTGAGCTACTGTCTCAAAATGGAAACAAAAACAAAAAACCAGAACTTTTTCTGTTTTTAAGGAAACCAAACTTTTAAAAAATAAATTTAAGATTTCCCCATTACATTATCAATCTGGGTTTACATCAAGCTGAAAGCAAGTGGCCACATGGCCAAGAAAGATATGTATATTTTTTTTGTACTTTCCCTAAGGGGATGGTTATATCATTTCCAAATTGTGTAATATGACAACTTCAGCCTCTAGTTTTCTCCTAAGTAAAATAAAAACTGTTGAACGAATTCTCACAGGATTAGCAGTTCTATAGTTCCACAGACTATTGACAGATGGTCCAAAGGTACAGTATGCTTAGAAACTGATGAGCTAACTGATGCTGTGAAATATATTTTGAAACGCTCCTGGGTGTTTCTATGCCAACATATGTGTACACAAAATCCCTAAGGACAGTCGTTCTAACTTTATTCATAATTGGCTACAAGATCTCATATCCCTGGAGTAGTGCTTCCCAATAAGACATACAGTGAGCCACATAGTTTTTTTAATTCATATGAGCCAACAATCAAGAAATCAGGTAAAATTAATTTTAAGGATATATCTAGTTCAAACAATTCATGAATAACATTTCAATACATAATCAATGCTTTAAAACTAAGGTATTTCATATCCTTTTCTGTACTCTTTCAAATCCAGTATATATTTCACATCTCAATTCAGACTAGTTTAACGTGACATACTTCACTAGCTACCTGTGGCTAATGGTTCCTGGCTGCTGCATGAGACAGAATAGCACTAGAGAATTTTGTAACTTATGAGCTTGGTAATTCTTGGTATAGTTTGTCAGACAGACAGACAAAAAGCAACAACAACAAAAAACCATCATAACCCCACTGTCACATAAACACATAGGCTAGTCTTATTCAGAAATGTTCGTGGTGATCTCAGCCCTGAGTGTATCTTTAATATTCTGTGTGACAAAGAAAAAGCACACATAACGCTCTTCTCCTGCATATCAAAAGGTAACTGGTTCAAGAAAATCTATTTGTATGATTAAATTCATAGTTTAGTCACTTTCCCCCAAATGCTATTTTTATATGAAAAAACAGATAAATTATTATTTGGAGTTGACTATTTGGCAGATATTTTCTCAAAAATTAACAAAGTGACTCAGTCCATCATGTACACAGCCAGCAGAATTTGTGCCAAGGATAAAATTTTGGCTTTCAAATGAAATTTGAATTCCTGAAAACTTATGACCGTGATAGTTTCCCTGGAGACTTTCTGATAGCCAGTGTTGACATTAGGGAGTCTATTTTCTTACCGAATAATGATGTGAATTATCACACAAGATATTCTTAATCCAGCGAGTTAATACTTCCAAATGATCAATGCCCTATACTAAAAAGGCATGCATAGTGCATAGGGAGGAAATCTATTCAATAAATTAGACTAATGAGTTCCCAACACATTCATTCATACAGTTTCAGATTACCGCCTGGAAACTCATCGTTATAACAGTAACTTATCATATTTCGGTGTATAAAAGAAGATACCTACAAATATCTGAAAAAGATATTGATATCTAGCCATCTTTTCTCTTTTCCAATGTATATGCCCAGAAATCCCTTGTAAACCTCAACTGTATGACAACAGATTATGTAAGTGAAATCAAGGATAAAGCTCACTTCTATCATGCCTACGATTAGTGTCCGCAAAAAAGTAAAAAGGGATGCTCTTCTTCTCACAAATGTTTTTTTCTTGTTGTTGTTGGCTTTTGGGGGGGCGGGGCAGCGGGGTTCTTCCTTCCTGGAACTTTCTATGTAAACCAGGCTGGCCTCCACCACACAGGGATCCACATGCCTATTCCTTCCAAATATTGGGATTAAAGGTATAAGTCACCACACACTGCTGAAGGTATTTTTAAAAATAAAGTTTAAAAATTAGGCTAACTTATAATAGCTTGCTATTATTTTTTAAGTGATGAATGATTATTTTGAGTTCTTGTAGCTTTAATTTCTATAACAATAAATATGGATAGGTAGAATCTACCAGACAAAACCTACCAGGGGTGGGGAGGAATGGTCTTCAAAAGTATTGAATCTAAGCTTTGAAAATGTGAACTGTGAGAGCTGGAGTCTAAAGTAGTTCTAGTGTTTTCACCGCACTCTGAAAGTCCTTGTGAACCTACTCGTACATCATTGTTATACCCAGGCCAGGACATATGTAAGTATGTAAGTAATCAAGGCATTATGTGAATGATTCCTGAGATAATAGTTCTCTTTATTTTCATCTCATTTGTACCCTCTCCATTATGTATTTTTTTCTCTGTGATTCCTAATAAGCATCCAGAAGTTCACACAACAAAAAGAAAAAGGTTTTAAAAAAAACAGTTTTTACATTTAAAAACTTACAATTTCCTAAAACATTCTCTGAACGTTTCACAACTTATAAAATGAAGCCATCTATGAATAAAAATGCTGATGAGCAATTTGGCATTAGCCCAGTACTCACAGAACTCAGAGCTTTTCTTTAAGCTAGTAGTTCATACGTGATTAATTAGAACATCTCATTTATGTGGTATGCACTTTAGCTCATTACTCTAAGTAAAATTCGTTAAGTATTTACATTTAGATAATTAAAATCTGGGTACACCCTTAAGAAAGATGCATACACTTTTAGACAAAATGATATTTTTCCCCTACACTCCTGAAAGTAAATTACAGGCTCATTTCATCAACATCTGTACTGGTTTCAAAAGAAAGCACAGCAGTGCCCCATCATCTACTCTTTAGAAGGTGCACTTTCATAAAAATGTATAACAGAGTAGTGCTCAAATGATTCCAGATCTGTTTAGAAGGGCCACCCAAACAGATTCTGGCAACTGATGCTGTCCACACTACAGGATGTCCACATAACTCCCTGCACCCATGATTACATTGCTACAAAATACTATTACATAATATAGACAATTTTCATCATCTTTTTGTTTTTCCAAGTAGAATTATCAGTTAAAAACTTTCTAGTAAATGTTCATAAAACAGCTGCAAATTTACCTTGGTTAACTGAATATTTAGAACTAAGAGTTTTGGCTTCTTGAACTTTCTGATGAGCATATTGGCAGAAAAACCCCCTTTCCTCTCAATCCAGCTACTAAAAAAAGGATGAACAGCTGTGTTTGAAAACATACACTATATTCATACAATTTATCCAAACCATGGAAAGCTTCACCTGATAAGACATTTTAACCAATTTTTATTATAAAACAGAAACCAACTGATAATCTAGGATTTAAAATATTTTATACCAAATAATGTTCTGATGATATTTTTGACTAATAAAACTGTCTCCTTGATATCCAAATATATTTGAAATATTTATATACAAAATTAAAGTTTTAGTGTTTTAAAAGAATTTGTTTCTTTTTTTTTAGTTGAAATTCAAGACTGAACACTTTTATTCTTTTAAATACACATAACTATATGTGAAACTGTGAAATAAGACAGAGGACAAGCATAGATTTTAAATAAAGTTTTTAAATGGTTCGTGATCAATTCTAAAAATCAAATCAGTCTTTGCAACGATCGATAAGATGATTACTGGCAATAGTTCATATAACCCTGTGGTATAACATTATTTCAAGGTGTGTTACTTTTGTTTATGTTGCGTTTGTTTTACTCTGTGAAGCTTCGTTACTGTGTCTAAAACACATGATGGTCTAGTAAAGAGCTGAATGTCCAATAGTGAGGCAGGAGAAAGGGTGGGCGGGGTTGCAGCAGAGAGGATAAATAGGAGGAATCCGGGAGGACACAGAAAAAGAATGAGCAAGAGCAGGCCCAGCCACCCAGCCACACACCAGCCACAGAGTAAGAGAGAGAGATACAAGAATGAAAAAGGTAACCCAGAGGCAAAAGGTACACAGGATAATTTAAGATAAGAAAAGCTGGCAAGAAACAAGCCAAGGGAAGGCTGGGTATTTATAATTAACAATAAGCCTCTGTGTGTGATATGTTTAGGAGCCAACATACATAAGCTCTGTTCTAAAACTCACTTTTGATGGAAAGAATAATTCTCTCCTAAAGGTAGATGCCCATTCAGGTGTAATGTTGCATGCTTATAGTCTCAGCTACTTTTAAGGCTCAAGCAGAAGATTAATTAAGTCTAAGAATTTGAGCACAGCTCAGCAACATAGTGACACTCCGTTTCAAACAAACAGTAGCTGGCCCTAAAGTCAGACTTTAACTATTCAGTTTCTAGATGCTTTGATAACCTCATATGATCTTATTCTAATGTTATTGATTTTACATTCACTGAATGCTTACTAAATCTACAAATTCTTATTTGAGGATAAAAGTTAACATTTAAAGATCTTGTATAGGCCAACTGGAATGAAATCAATATACATTCAACCAACCAGTAACATAGCATAAAAGAGAGGGAAATAAACAAATATTCCTTTCAAGCAAGAAAATCCTTGGCATGAAAGCCAGTGGGTAAAACCTGGCTGTGTATGCTGGCACAGGCCTGTAATCCAGATGCTCAGAACGATGAGGTTGGTGAGAGACTCACAAGTTCAAGGCCAGATAGGGTAACTCATCAAGACCCTGTATTGATATAAAGTAAAAGGAGCAGGGGTAAAACACTTGCTCAGCACACCTGAGACCTTAAAGACACTTCCCTGAAGCAAGAGCCTTGCTAGGGAGACTGAAATACAAAATTTACACCAGTTAGTGTCCTTTATCTGCTTAACTACTACGAAAGGCAAAAAGGAACTAGGCATTTGTGGTAACAAGGCTAATACATCAACACTTTTTTTTTTTTTTTTTTTTTTTTTTTTTTTTTGCCATTACCACAAATTGAAGCTGGGACCACTTACATGCTGGAGGGCTCTTCTACTGAGCTACATCCCCCAATGGTAACATAGCATTTTTAACCTGATAAAACAAAATCCCTTTACAAGGATGGTGATTTTTGCCAGCAAATTTAAGTATATAATGTAGGGATACGCCAAAAACCACACACAGCCTTTACTGTGGCTTAAATTCTTCTACTCTTCATTTCCCAGGAGTCTCCAGAAACCTCAGTATTAAGTTCTTTGTTAGTCTTTTGCAATTGCCAAATGGTACCTGGCTTTGAACATATTCAGAGTTCAGGTCTGGTTCTAGTGCTTTATTGGATTTGGGATGAATTCAAAGAGCAGCTTTCCAGATGCTTAAGAAGGGTTGGGAACCTTACAATACTTTTGCCTTGAGCAAAAATGTATTTCAATATAATTATAGTAGATAGCTTTCAATGTGTCATCTCTATTATAGCAGCTGTAAATTACAGCATGAATTGCCTGTATACAAGCATTTCTTCTGCTACAAGCAGAGTGGGAGCGGCTGCAGTGAGCATGATATATCTTTTCTTCTTCAACTGAGGACAAACACTGAGGTCAAATCTCATTTACAAAAACCAGTGTGCCCACTCAGCTCAACCAAGAGCTTCAGTTCTTAAAAACAAGACTCATTAACACCAAGGCTTAAGTCCTCAGAATCCATCTATTCTAATAGCTGGGCCTCTAGCCATAGAAACATTGAAAAATGCTAATCAAAAAGTTGGAAGTTTGTCTCTCAAGCAGAAGAAAGCAATAAACTCAATTTGAAGTATAAAGGTCCTTGCTGCAAGCTTTGGGAAACTATCATATTCCAGTTCAGTGTCAGATCATCAAGACCAAAGGAGAACAATATTGTCTCCTTTTGGGTGATGGTAAGATTTAAATGTGTTACCATATATACCCAACATAAATATGTCAAAAAATTATAAGTGAAGTTGGATGACTATCTCCAAAATCATCAAATGTTCGAGTCTTTGAAATAGAGATGTATGAGCAAAGAACATTTGCTGGAGGGGAAAAAATAGGAGTCTAAAGACAATCCATCCCTAATATGTAAAACTGAGCCCTGTAATTTAGATGTGATTTTACTCCTGCTACAAAGCTAGCCTGCCCACTGTGAGGTTCTTTAATTTACTACAGTGGTGATGTTTGTTAACTTTATGGCAATCTAAATCCAAGCAGGCTTTAGATACATTTTCATTACAGCTTCGTTGCAAAACACAGCAGAGTAAATACCGTTTAAGATTCTGATGCAGTTTATTTCTTTGAGAATCACAGAATCTTCCAACAAAGCCTCTGCCTCAACATACACAGTCTTCCACTTCCTGAAAAATGCTGTCATTCAGCATTCCCATGATCACTTTTAAAATGAAAATACATTTTTTGGAAAGTCTTTAAGACAGTTATTTTCATCTGTTTCTGTTCCCATTTCAAATACAAAACAACATGGTCCAATCTGAGGATGTCTGAGTATGATGACATGCATTATTTTCCAGTTCTATGTGTGAAGCAATAAAACTCAATAGACAAGGATAGTGTATGATCAGGACCTGATTTGATGTCTGATTCTGACATTGGTGTGTGACACTGGGCAATCACCTCATCTAGAGAATGGAAATACAATACTACCTGTTTTGAAAATGTCACTCTTTGTCCTCGCTCAGCTCTACTTAACCATTCAAGTAACCAAAGCCCCTTGTTCTTGTGTCTAAATTGAGGAAAGCCTCTTCCTGTAAAACAGCACTAGCAGAAACACAGCTCTAAAGCTGTCAGAAGACAATTCGAGAGGTCAAACACCAATACGTCATCTGTAAACAACTGAGAACTTACGAAGTGTATAAAGTAGAATTCAGCTAAATCTACAATCATTCCATTGTAATGTGACTGCCCACAGTGCTGCACAGATTCCACGTGTCTATACATGTCCTTCTGAACATGTTAAAAATGAGGAAGAGAACATATATTGAAAAATCTATGAAGCCATTAACTATATCCAAAATATGACTCATTATGAGGTTAAATTTTTTTATTTCTCAATTTTATATTTAATTCAAATATGATAAATTAATTTATATAGAGCTTGTGTATGATGTGCATTTTTAAGGCAACACATACACCCTAGTGAGCTGATTCTGGTATTGGCTGAGACTGAAGCTACTAAAGTCTCATGGAAAGTTTTTAGGGCATTTATAAGATAAGGCTTGAGTCCTTGTCTTTCATTAATGTCAGCGTCACTCAACATCTAACAGGACATCTAATGAAGCAGTAGGTCTGCTGTCAAGGAAGAGTTCTGTGACAAGAGGACAGTTAGGAACAACCAAAACAGTGCAGCCATTTGGCCCCAATATACCCCGTGTTTGTTTCTATGCAAGGTGACTAGTGGCAGTTGCCTGGTAAATATGCATAGACCTATTTAACATAAAGTTATGCAATTAGGATTATACTACAAATTAGAACCATTCTCTACTGTTTATGCTCTGGGCAACCTTTCAACCATGACTTATTTTGTTTATTCTCAATTATTCACATAAAATCAGAAAGCTGGATTTTCTTCTGTACACACACACACAATTTTTCCAAATTTATTATCTGAACATTCTCTACCAAAATTTATCCTTGCAAATGAAACATAGTTTTGAATCCTGGAATGTTGTGCCCCAAAATAGAAAATTTTATAGTATTAGTTTACATTTCATTTTAACATACACTATATCTTTCTACTCTTTCTCAAAACACTCAACTCTGAGATAAAGATGCAGCATTTGTTATTCCATCATTCTCAAGGTGTAAGAAAAGGCAGGTGGTAGAGAAACCAGTGAAAAATCAGTACTAAAACCAGAGTGCTTTAGAGGGATCAAAGGGTAAGAGTGAAAGGAAAAAAGGGAAGAGGGGAGGGGGGAGGGGAGGGGGAGGGGGGAGGAGGGGAGAGGCAAAGAGAATGTACAAGGACCATTAGGGCCATGGGAATGTTCTCAGGTGCTGTAAGCATATACATTTCTCTGAGAGCATAGACTGCACGAGACCAGGAAAGCTCCATAACAGAACGTGGACTTGGGGTGCTGATTTGTCAATGTTGGTTCATGAGCTGTAACAAACAGACCTTTCTGGCAGGTGGTATTGCTAAGTAAACCATGCATATGTGGGAGCAGGAAGCATGGGAGACATCTCTGAGATAATACTGCCATGACCGGAAAACTGCCCTTAAATTTTTTTAAGGAAAAGGAAAGTTACCAAGAATGCCCCTTCACCTCACAAACACACACAATTACCACTAAAAATGTATGAGTATTATGAATAACTGCTAACATACAGTATCGATTTTATAGGACTCACCCTAACTCATCTCTTTATTTTCATGTATGTTCAAAAGTTGACATTATAGTGAATCTTCTAAAGACCTTTCAAGTAAGAATCCATGTAAAATGAGAAGTCCTTAATCTAAATAGAATTTTAGCCTTAAGTTACTAACTAAAATACGCTAAAATTTGACTCCCCACATTTTACCATATTATGTTGAATCCTGGAATCATTTATTTCCCTCACATTTTAACTACTATTGGTTTCTGGAAACCTGGAGTCACTTGGTAATCAATAGCATGCTAGAGTTAAGTTGGCATTGTGACTTTCTGTTATTAGCAGATATAACAATGACATAGCTTAAACTCAAAGATACCTGAGGCTCAATGTAGTATGGCTAGTAAGTTTGCTGAGATTTTTAATCCTTATTCTTTGCGATCATGGTTTAGCACACAATGCCTCTGGTCTTTCATCTCCTGGCACAGTTACAATTAATCAGGAATCTCATTCTCAATTCCTGAAGCTCCTTCCACATAGTCTAACACAGTCCATAGAATTAATTCCTAGGAGGGTCCTAGAACTCACAGATCAAGAAGTGCACTATGCAATGGTGCTTCTCTTTTTGCCAGTTTAACAGCTTATAAATTATAGCTTATGAACAAAGCCAGTGACTAGGTTGGATTCTACAGAGCTCTGCAGGGCACAAAGTGCAAAAATAGCAAGAAGGAAGGGCTTACAGGTATGGTAGTTAGGCACCATGAATGTGAGAAATGAGTACAACTTTAACAAAGGGATCTAAGGGTTAGCTCTGCCCCAAAAAAGCTCACAGCATCCTCTCTTGGTTTTGCACGTCATCTTTGTTTATTTTAGTCTGTGTTAACACCTACCCCTTCTGGCCCTTGGAATTGGTTAGTACAGTCTAGTAGAAGAGCAATAGAGGGTTTGTGCAGGACTGAGAGTGGCGGCTGCTGACCTGTTCATATTTCTCCAGTTCTGTGTGATAGATTTGTCTGATCTGGGTCAATTTGGCTCTGTAATCTGAGTGTTCAATAGAGTTATCTGAAGAACCTCCAGAGGCTGCCGCGGCTGCAGCTGCTGCCGCCGATCCCCCACCTTTCTCAGGACCTGAAACCCCTTCTGCCAAAAGCATATTGTCCAGTCTCATTAGCTGGGGGTCGGGAGGGTCTTCCTCCTGGGCTCCTCTGATGCTGAGACCTTCAAGGAAGAGAGAGACAGAGAGAAGAAGCAGAGACAGAGGACAAACAGTGTGAGTATTTTGTTTATTTGAGAAAATGATCAAACAACATCAGTGTACTACAATTCATGCTGAGAGTTTCATCACTCACATTTGATAAATAAGCGTGACTATGAGAATGGCTTTCAAAATACATTTACATGCATCCTAGGACTCTTTAGACACCCCTTCACAATTTAACCCCAACTTGGACTCTTAGAAAGAGGTAAGCTCTACTTCTTAGAATATTCTGACTATCTGAACTTCAGATTTAAATAATTCGTGTGTAAGTAGAAAGGAGGACCTAAGAAGAAAATAATGCAGAGATTATAAACAAACTCATCAAAACGTGATTAATCTGTCTCTATACAGTCAGAAAAATAGAATTGAAAACTCCCATAAAATAGTTTTAATCCACAAGCTGCATCAAAAATTGGGGGGAGGGAAACAGGACTATGTGGCTTTTCTACCATGCAAAATATACTCAATATAAAGTAATTGGCTAGACTTAAAAACATATTAAAAGGACATTGTTAGGCTCACACTAGCAAACTGCACAAGAACACCAAATACAGATTTTAAAATGTGCCCCTGACAAGGCAATTGAGTGCTGGGCACAATAGTTTCAATCTCATTCTGCTTTTACACCAAGAATTTCCAAGTGATGCCAGTCAGCACCCTCTTCTGAGTACGATAGATCACAGCTGACAATTCATAGGTTTAATCAGGTCACACAGGCTTTCTGCCAAGATGTTTGCAGCAACACAGAAGACAAAGTTTTAAAATAATTATCATGGTATAAAAAACACTGGATTCATGACAGTTCAAAATCAGCATTTTCATTAATGTGTAACACAATATAAACGATCCCAGCCCAATTAACCTCTGTAAATCTGTTCAGAAGCAGGTCCCCGCACTAGTCACAAGGCACGGGGAGGGCAAGCTGGCATCTCATGTTTGCATTTGGATTCTGCTTCTTGTGCGTGTGCCTGTTGTTTATCCACAGTGGATAAACTCTTGTGTCTGGTGTAACTTACATGACAGTAACATCTATAAGCTGCCAAGTACTCAACTGCTCACCAGCTCTGAGATTTCATATGCTAACCTACATGTACCATCAATTTTTTTATGAACAGACTTCATCCATAGACACCCTGAATCACACTCACAGCATGACAGAGCTCTTGTTGCCTTAGCTCAAAGGCACAATTTTTATTTCCTCCCCCAAAACATTTTAAAACTGCTACTGTCACTTTTGTTTAAAAATAATTTCAACTGAATAATAAAACTAAGTTACCATAATTTAAAAAAATACATCCGTTTCCTATTCATAGAAAAGTAAGATCTGAAACTTATACATAGGAAGGCAATAAATTCATTTAGGAAAATCAAAAGTTAGATAACTCTTTGAGCTAAAATCTCTAGCGACTCATCACTGCTGATGGTGTATTTGCTTGTTACCAAGTTTCAGTGTGAAGTTTCTAGGGCCTTTGATGCCATGGGCTGAATCATTCTGGCCTTTGCAAATCTAGGCTCATTAAAATGTTTATAGGTGCCCAGAGGGTGGTGTTGCAACTGGAAGCCATATGTGCTCTGGGGAAGTAAGAGACTAGTAATAGTGATGGAGAGGTAGGAAGGGTGAGGAATCAAGAAATACAAATACTCAAACTGAAAATAACTTTAGAAATCAAGTATATTATTTAGGCATCCCATAATCATTACTTTGCTTAATAGAAAAAAATATATTTACCTTTCAAACTGTAGTTTTAAAAATAACTTCATTATTGATAAACAATTGGTATTATCAACTCAACATTTTTCTGTCTTCTGATTCACTTAAATGTTTCAAGTGTTAAGACCTTATGGCAGACCCACTCCTGGCTTACACACCCTGCTCTCCATGCTTTGGTGTGTGTGAGCTCACTAGATGATTTCAACTTGCACTTCCAGTTATGTTTTATTTTTAAATCAAGTTAGGCTCTTCACGCCTCATCATCGTAAGTCAACTTTTGCTCACCTTTTATTTTTTTGGAGGGGGGTGTTCTCCTTTATTTCTAGATAACTGCACTTCTTCTGAAAAGGGAGAAATTTTTCTTTGTTGATGAGTGATAGGGTCTTGCTACATAGCCCAAGCTGACATGACTGACAGCCCCCACTAACTCCAGGGTGTTGAGATTTCTACAGGTATGAGCCACCATACTTGCCTGCAATGTGTAGTTTTGGGGGTTTTTTTTTTGTTTGTTTTTGTTTTTGTTTTTAATATGCCTTCAACAGGGGCTGGAGAGATAGCTCAGCAGTTAAGAGCACTGGCTGCTCTTCCAGAGGGCCTGGATTCAATTCCCAACACCCATATGACCCCAGCAGCCACATGGCCGCTTACAACTGTCTGTAATTCCAGTTTTAGGGGATCTGATATCCTCACTTGGACATGCAGGCAAAACACACAGGAATATAAAATTAAAAGTAAATAAATAAATAAATCTGCTTCCAAGGTTCTGTAAGGTTTCTAATTTCTCCTTTGTATTTAAACAGCCTGATCTGTAGTGCGATTATGTTACATTGTATATAATTGTCCTGCCTACTGGTTTAATAAAAATGCTGATTGGCCAAAGGCAGACAGGAAGTGTGGGTGGGGCTACCGGACTAAGAAAACTCTGGGAACAGGAAGAACAGAGCAGAGATGCCACAGAGACACCAGAGAAGCAGACACAGAGGATACCTATGCTGCTCTGAGAAAAGGTACTGAGCCACATGGCTGAACAGAATAAGAATCATGGGTTAGTTTAAAGGTAAAGAGTTAGCAACTTATATGTCTGGTCCCCAGGTCAATCAGCATAAAATTAAAGTAAGTGTCTGTGTGTTTCAGTGGGACTATGGGACTATAGGTCTACAGGTCCAAACCTCAATGCTAGGTTGGAAAGTCCCGGCCAGAAACCTAATACAATACTAATCTTTTCCTCATAGCATGTGGCAAGGTTCTTTAACAGTATATCAAAAGCCAGAGCCCAAACCATTACACTTCTTTGAGTTCCCTGCACACATATGGCAGACAGGAGTAGATGCTCACTGACTAATATACCAGAGATCCTTGTACGAGTATGGCAGACAGATGCTCATTGACAAATATACTGGGAAATAGACCATGAGAGAAGGAAAGTCATTAGGAATACACAAGGCAGAAAGTGACTGAGTACCTGTGGCTTTCTAATAACATTTAATATTGTACCACCCCTGTGCTACTAGGAGGCTCAGTCACAGTGGACATAAGAAAAATTATAAGTACACATTTTAACAGCTATAATACTTTATTATAATGCCTGTTTTCTAAAACCACAAGTAAATCAACATGTGTTTGTCTCGAGAACAAGAAAAATGTTTTAATGAAATCTGTCTCTATTTACTTTCTAAATTCTGTTCATCAAATCCCATGAGAAAAATCGTTTTCTAACAGAAACTTCATATTCTGTGAATAAAAAGGACTGGAGAGCATTATGTAATTAGGCTGTATTGAGAAGGCTGTTTATCAATAATGAAGTTATTTTTAAAACTACAGTTTGAAAGGTAAATATATTTTTTTTCTATTAAGCAAAGTAATGATTATGGGATGCCTAAATAATATACTTGATTTCTAAAGTTATTTTCAGTTTGAGTATTTGTATTTCTTGATTCCTCACCCTTCCTACCTCTCCATCACTATTACTAGTCTCTAACTTCCCCAGAGCACATATGGCTTCCAGTTGCAACACCACCCTCTGGGCACCTATAAACATTTTAATGAGCCTAGATTTGCAAAGGCCAGAATGATTCAGCCCCATGGCATCAAAGGCCCTAGAAACTTCACACTGAAACTTGGTAACACAACAATGTAAAAATTTTAATTTGAAACGTGTGTATCTAAAGAGGCTATAAAGTTTTACATCACAGCTTTCTGATTATCACAGGATTATGTTTTAAGAGGCAAAAACAAAACAAAAACCCAGAACTCCTGTTTACATTCTACTTATAGCCGTGACATTCATTTCAGTGTCCACATGATCCGACAATTCATACAAACACAGTAAAACATTGTTTAACAATGAACTTGGCTTTGTTATAAGCCCACAGTTTTTGCATATCTTTCAGCAAATCCTAATTAGCTGTCTTTCAACACGCTGTGCACCTGCCCCACAGATAATGGGAGAGAGCATCTGCATAGACAACTGCATCTGAGGGCAATAAATAAATTACAGGTCAAAATTATTATAAAGCTTTCTCGGAATACACACACACCCTTCACAATACTAAGCTGCAGATGTGAAAAGTACCTACAGCCCACTCAAATGGTATGATTATGGGGCTGATTCAGTTCAATAATCTGACTGTAATTCAGGCATTTTCAACAGCTCATTAAGGGTTCATTAATATATAGGCAAGCTTTTGAATTATAAATAAGCAGATTAGGAATCTGCATTGGCTGGATTGTGCAGTGCTAGCCCCTTGCATCACAACACTATCCACAACAGGGCTTGACCTGAGAGGAAGAGGTGCAAATTCAGAGCACTAACTAAGCTTTGTGGCTCTCTTTTCAAGGACAAAAGCCACTAGACCATGAGTAACCTCTGTTCATCCAGGACCAAAGAAAGAGTGGGTTCAGATCACAATATTGCAAATGTGTAGTTCACACGTTGAGAATCATGCTAAGGTCCAGCCCTATAGGATTTCACCCACAGTGTCTATAATGGTGATGAAACCACTTTGTGTAAGGAGTATATTACCACTATTACAGAAACTTGGTTTTCTTCCCTAATGAGCATTCTACAAAACAAAATTCCTAATTATTCACAAAGCTTGCCTATGAGATCTTTGGATTTTGTTCTAACACGCTTGTTTTTGGTTCATTTAACTACCATGCCACAGATGTAGCTCAAAAAAAGATTTTAGCCAAATTATGTAAACAAAACCAGATCAGCTATCTTCAACAGGACATGAATTCTTAAAACTTTAAAACAAATAACAATTCTAGCATTTCCAGCTGACCTTATCATTTTCCACAGATTTCACTTTGTGTCTGTCATGTAATAAGCAGGACTGTGGTCAGAAGTTATGAGTCTGACTAATGGCAGTACCAACTCCATTTAAAATTTCATGACAGCCAGCTTGAGAAGTCTATCCAACTTATAAAGATTAACAAAAACACACCTAATTTTCTTCCCAGACATGAAGAAAATAAAATATCTTCCTGAAACCTGTAAGAAAGCTGTAAAGTATGACATAGAAGAACTAGAAACTGAAAGATTCCATTTGAAACTATTAATTTTTTTTAAATTTGTGAAAACTGTCATATAATCTGGAAATAAAGTAGAGAAAGGCATTGACAAACTTTGTGTACCACTAACTAAATAAAGGAGACAGGATTGGAGGAAATGGAAGGGAGGGTGAAAAACAGTGAGTAGAGCAGAGCCAGAACTGAGGTGCCAAACCTATTGAAGGCCGACCCTCAAATGAGGAGAAAATGGAGAGGCACTGAGAGAAACGGGATTGGAGTGGGGGAATAAAACAGGAAAAGGAAGGGTTCCAGGGAATGGAGAACTAAGCAACATCAGCATTTCCTGAAATAATGTTTCACCTGAGTGAGCCTCATCAAGGATGGGAAGGCACATACACTTTCACAGAGACCCAGAGAAAATCAGCTAATTCTTAAAATATTATAAATGAGTGAATGACAGAATCCAGCTGCCTAGCTCAACCCTTGGCCCCAGTGCCCATTCCACGCCCACTCCAAACCAACTGCCTTTTAAGTCCGTGTTAGTGTCTAATTCACTGAATATTGTGGTCATATTACAAGCTAATGTCACTTCCACTCCTGTTTAAGGTGGCTGTGTGGCGTGTGCACGTTTCTCATGTCAGGTATATTAAATATAACACGGCAATGCACTGCACATTTCCACGCCAACCTAGTTGTCACTTTCGCTTGACTCATTCTCTATTGAGGAAAAATGCAGCACTGGGAATTTACAAGGCTTTTCAGTTAAATGGACATAAATCACAGGTTTCATTCAAACCGAATAATCACTGGCCATAAAGAGCTACTTGTCTCTTACCATATATTACAGTGAAGTTCCTGTGAGCAATAATGCAGCCATTCATGGCAAAGAAAAACAGAGCGAGACATTAAGAACTGACATGTAATCCTGTTAGGGCCTGACGTGGAGAGTGTGGCTGACATTTTTATCATATATGTCCATTTCTATTTGGAAAATCAGAGGAATAAAAATGATTACTTCACTGCCCAAATCTACCTTCCTAAAACAGCCCACTGAGGTTTGTTTACATGCTGGGAAACTGCTTACTAGAAATTCATAAATCTAAGATTTTGAAGCATTTCCCCTGATGGTTAAATTGAAGATATGACTAGAAAGATTCCCCATAATGCTTCTCCACACCTCCATTTCCTTCACTTTCAACACATAAACTGTCAATCTGTTGCTTTATTACATTTCTCCTTCATTATAAAGCTGTTGGCAGAATGCCTGTCTCTAACACACAGCACTGATAACTTTCCTCTGTGCACTGGCTGCAAAGCCATCTCACTCATGAAAACTGGCAACTAATGACCTTTATTAGAGGTTCGATGGAAAGCAGCTAGATGCCATAATGACATTATTAGTATCTTGGTCTGTACAGGTACTAGACTCCCGGGCAGAACATAGTTGTTATTTTCCTGCAGTTGCACAGAAACACTTTAAATGAGGGGAGAGAAACCATTTAAAGGCATTTCTTGAATCACCAGCGTTTTTCTTTGCCAGTGGAACTCCCAAGGCTATGACTCTGGTGTTCTTGCATGCTCCCAGCAATGCAAATGGCAACACAGGGGACAGGTGGGAATCTTTTCTCCCTGACTATAGCAATAATCCCAGCCACAGTACAATATTTTACACAAGAGCTAACCTTGAAGTAATGATAAGCATTTTGCTATTTGGAACTATCAAAAGTATCAGCTATACTACAAAACCACAGTGTAATTTATTCACGTGAAAACCTTTTTTCATTGTGCAGGAAAAGACTCCTCATGTCCTTTAGTTTCATTACACTTTCTCTTGAACCTTCAAGCTTATGTTAACCAAATGTTTACCAAAAAAGCTGAAACTACTGTTAGCTAGCAAAGGCAAATTTTGAAGACTTTCCTTTTGCCAATTAGATCTTGCCTCAAGAGACAAGAAAAAAGAGTGAGCCTTGTCACTGTGAAGTGAAGAGCAGCAGAGATGAAGGAGCAGATGGACTGTGCAATAAAAATGCAGAAAGAAGAGTTACATTTTTAAGGCACTTTTTTGTTAAATGGAGCTGCATCTTGTTGGAGGCTTGATATATAAGCACTGTCAGCTACAGAAGAAGAGAACAGGGGCCAGGGCAAGATATGAAGTATGCTATGCTTGCACAAGACAGTGAAAAAGGATGAGGAATAAACGGGGCATGATTCTCACACATATTAGCACCCAGGGTTACCTGTGTTCTACTCTTAAAGAAAATTATTACACGTGGTAGGGAAGAAAAAGAGGCATTTCCCTTTTATCTAAAAGAAAAGATGTTAAAAGAAAATGCTCTATAGAGGAGATTTTTAGGGTTGGTAATACGACAACTAAATTCTAAAAAGGAGAAAAACAATATTATTTAAAGAGAAAGTAGAATTTTCCAGAAACCAAGTATGTTTATGGGGGAGGCAGAATTATGATAACAAAAATGTTAGAGGCCCATATTTGGACTATTCTCAAACCAATTAGTCCTTGTATACTGGTGCATTACAAGCACTAGCTAGCACAGGGGTGGATTACAAGCTTCCCTCTCCACAGCACCGCACTCAGCCCCTTGCCTTTTCTCCCTGCAGAATGAGGTCGCCATGGCACTTTCATTTCCTGTCTTGTCAGTTAAGATCACTGCCATGCTGTGAATGGAATAACATTAGTCTATGGAGCATTCCTCTAATACAGAGGGCATCCTGTGCAGATCTACGCCAGTGTCCCTCCATGCTCTAGTGTTTGCAAGACTGCATCTTCCAGACAGGGAAGTTCATTCCAGAGACAGTTCATAATTCAAAATATTTCTGCCAAAAAGCAACATCTCCTGTCCCTTTGTTCCTGATGTAGACAAGTGCCAATGCTATTCTAACATAGGCATTAGAGTTTATTTCTTAGCCTAAAAGTTCTCCAAGTTTAAATTTGAATATGTATTGAACATACATATCACACATCAAACAACAGCTGTATCATTCACAAGTACTTTTGCTTAATTTTTAAATATCTTATCCTGGTAGATAGCATTAATCTTATAGATGAGAAAACTAAATTCCAAAGAGGTTAAGTTACTACAGAACCCATGGTCATATGGGAAGGCTTTTGTTTTCTATTTTAAATACAAATACAAAGCAGTCAAGATTATTAGCTGATTTTCTTCCAGAGGACATGAGTTTAATCTTAGCACACATATGGTGGCTCACAACCATTTTTAACTCCAGTTCTAGCCTCCATGGGAACCAAGTTCATACATGGTATATAGACATACATGCAGGCAAAACATAATACAAAGAAAAAAACAAAAGACTCAAAAAACTTTAAATACAGTTTTCTTTTTCTTAAATAAAAAGATATCTAAAGAAACAGATCATGATACTAAAAAGTCACGTTGTGGGGCTGGAGACATGGCTTGTCTCTTAAGAGCACCTGCTGCTGCTTTCATAGCTTAGTTCTCAGCATCCACATCAGGCAGCTCACAACTGCCTCGAAGTCCAGCTCCAGAGGATTGGATGCCCTCCCTCTTCTGGTCTCTAAGGGCACCTATACACAGTGGTATATATACACCCAAAATACACATACATTTAAAAATGAATGAATATTTTTAAAAATTAAAATAAAATTCACATTACAAGATAATTTAAATAAACTGCAGCACAGGAGAATATAGTTTTGGAATCAGAGCAGCCTAGATGCTAATCCTGCCTATCACTTACTGTCTTTGTAACTAGAAGAAATCTTTTGCTTCTCTGTGTAAATAAGGGTTCCAGCAACTTAGGAAATGACTGTGAAGTTCACATGACATAAAATATATAAAATGCCTAGTATAGCTCTAGCACACAACTGACACTTTAACAAAGAATAACATAGTCAGAAATAATTTTACTAAAATACTGCATTTTTCAGTCAGAGAATGAATTGTCTGGTAAAATATATAAAAGTGAAACATTATCAAAATACCAACTTATGCATATAAACAATATGGATATGACCTGAAATAATTCTACCCTACAGTTTTAAGAATTATATAATTTCTGATAGTATTTATTATATGGCCAACTTTGTCCATTATAAAGATTCTAGCATTTTTCTCTATCAAACTCCCTTATCATAGATTTTGCTGCCATTGTTCTCTAGCGTATTTTGATAGCATGTTCTTTTATTGCTTTTTGCTATCTCAATGTTATGGCCCAAGCTTCATTCCCCCATCACCTCTAGGAGTTGAGTGACACTCTGATGTGTGACAATGACAAGACATATGGGTTATTCGTTGGGAGTGAGCTCTGCTCACACCTTTAAGAAAGCATGAAGCTTTGAGAACAGCCCTGTGAAGGAGCACAGGGAAAGTAAATGGTGCTGCTGATTTGTTCTGAATAAGGCCTCTGCTCTTCCGGCAAATGTACTCATTAAAATGTTCAAAATGGCTACACAGTGTTCTTGTTAAGATTAGTTAAAATGAGGCCAAAGTTACATATCCTCTTCATTAGTATTTTGGAAACTTTAATCAACTATTTCACAGATGAAATGAATGGTAGTAGTAAAAAGCATGCATATCCATGTATTAAGTCAAATGTTTAGCCTGAAACTACTAATGGGGAGAAAGGGTTTTTTTTCCATTCATGAATTTACTCAAGTTAAAATACTAGACTCCAGGTGAATTTTAAAATCTTAAATATATCTGTATACCTTAAAGTGATCAATACATATCACTCATATGTCCCTCATAGCAGTAAGAATTCGGCCCTATCAGATAATTTATCTGTGTATTCAATTGTCTAGCTGCAGCCACCTTCCTTTTCTCAAAAACACAAAGTAAATTTATAAATTATAGCCACTTGACTTAATTAAAAACAGCAAATATCTATCCTTTCCTTTTCTCCCATCAGAAAAGAATGTCCACTTTGTTATTTTTGTAATACAAATGATCTTGATATACAGACAGTGCTCAGAAAGAATGCTAGTAAATATGGCATTAGGGTCATTGGCATTCCCTGTACATTCCAACAGAACAGCACCCATAAAGTTTTATCTGTACTATTACAAAGGACACAGGCTGGGTTTTATTGGAAGCTTTGTGAAGCAAAGCATGATTATAAGAAACATAAGCTTTACTAGAGTTACCACATGATTTTGTTTGAAAGTACACTGGGTTTTTAACATAAACACGGCATATAAATAATGACTGAAAAGGGCGTCTGTGTTTGCATGCAGCCTTCATCTATATGCATCTGGCTTAAGCGTGTACATGCTACTGTAAGAACTGCAGTCTCCGGCAACCGTAAATGCCAAAGCTCATACTTGGGTTCATGGTACCATCACACCATTGCTCCTTTCCATTAAAAAGCATGCATGTCTCCAAAAGAATAGCCATCCACATGACACCCAAAGACAACACAAAGTACTTTAAAGCCTCTTCAAAGAATATCGCTGTGAATAATGTAAATAACTCATTTTTCTAGAAATACAGTCAAAATGGTATATTCTTACAATAGAAACTGCAAACAGTAGCTGGCTTGGCAAAGTCAAAAACACTCTAGTAAATTTTTAACTGTCTATTTTATAATACCAATAATAATAATAAAAACGTTTAACTTAAAAAAAATTATCTGCCAACCTGCCAAACACTAACACTTTAAGGAAAAACATCCAAAGTCCTTTCTTAGACTGGAATGTAGCTGAGTGGCCCAGCACTTGCTGAGCATGTATGAGACCTTGGATAGATCCCTGTCAGACCAAAAAGAAAGATTTGGGCTTTTTGTTTGTTTTTCATAAATATTTGACTTCTTAAAGCATATTCCTTCTTTTGAAACTATATAAACTTAATATTTCTCTCTTAAGAAATAAGCTACATTTCCTATCCAACATATCAAAATCAAGGTAGAACTGAAAATACTGCCAATTAAATACAGTATTGGTCATTAGAACAATTAAGAAAAAGCTCCTGCCCTGGGCATCTCTTTGCCCTCGTCCAGTTAGGAGGGGCTGAAGGCACAGGGGTAAGAGTGTAGCACAAATAGAAACACCAACAATTCATTAGAAGAGTTGACTTAAGGAGAATGAGCACTCAGATCCTTTAAATAAAGTGTCAAGTACAAGCATCACCTTTCCTAGGTTCCTCAAAGGGCTGTGTGAAATGTGCATCTACCCTGGCTTCCTGCTTATGAAAAAATTCTTCATTATTAACCTACTTCTCTGAGGAGGAAATAACCATGACTACAGATTTATATTAGGAATCTACAGATTTCAAAATTGCCTAAAGAAACCTGTTCTGAACTGGATGTTTTAGGTGGTAAACCATGGAAATGTCAACTTTGATTTGAGCTAACAAAAAAAGAATTTAGAGGATGGATAAGCTCCAGGACCTTTGAATTAAATGAAAGACCAGAACACTCCACAGAATGTCTGCAATAACAGTCTCTACAGAAAATTATGAGGAACTACATAAATCCACCCTCTTCCTCTTCACACAGGCTCATTAAAGCTGTACTGACTCTCTGGGCAGCTATAATTCTGCTGACTGATACCCTGGAATCACCCTGTCAATACCCAGTGGTGTGCTGCCTCTCCAACTATCTCTGCCCCTAATATTCCTCTCTTTGATGGGATTTGCTGACCTTTAATCTGATGCTAGTTTACTCTCATCACTGAAGTGTAAGTCGGAGAGCAATAAAATGGCAACCTCACTGATTCAAAAGGGAGAGCTAAAGCCTGCTAACTGTGAATCTAACCTTTCGTAATGGCTCACTCTTAAAGGAAGAAGCATGAAGTGGAAGGCAGCTAAAACAAACACTGTGCAATGCTGAACACAAGATTTATTAGAATCCCTTTTTTGCATGAGTATTGCAAGAGAACATCAGGGCTGTTAAACAAGATACACAAATATTTACTGGAGAGACCAAGGTCCAAGTCAGAGCATCCTTCCACACCAATACAAATCTAGTAAGAGCAGTGGTATAGAATCAAGCAAATTCAGATGAATGAAAAGGGCTAGGACAATTCCAGGAGGAGTGGCAGAAACAACAACAGAGTAACAGAATCGCTAAAATTAAAGTGCTTTCCTGAAGTGGGATCAAAAACTCAAATTCTTATCAGGTCCTCAGGAATTAAAACAGTGGAAAATAAATGCTTCTGAATAATTTCCAGCATAATATAAAGATAGGCTAATAATAAGACCTCACATTTCTAAGAGCTTTCTACGTGCCAGGCACTGTTCACAATAGTCTATCTGGATTAATTTGAAGGTAGATGCTATTACTGTGCCTACTTTAATCATCATGAAACTGAGGCAGCTAGAAAGAGGGGAAGTGAGACACAGGAGGAGGGAAAGGAAATAAGGCTAACCAAGTCCTCACTCTCAGACCCTTAGTAAATTTGTGAGCTCATAATTTTTTTTTTTAACAATCAGACAATGAGTTTGAAGCATCAAAACTGAGAAATATCATTATACAGACAACACATTTCTATCACTTTAATGTCAGTCCCCAAGTAAAGCTCTTGAAGAGCAACGTCACCAGTAGTATTTTCCAAATATGTTAACCAGAAAGAGGTCGGCAGCTAAGAATCTGGATGCTACAATAACATAGCCCCAAATAGTTCACATTTCAAAGTACATAAGCATTTTTATGAATAAAAAACAAACCTATTATCCCATGTTCTCAAATGAATGCAGATTCTGGCCTTTGCTAACAGTCTGAAATTGTCATTGGCTTCCTTTGTTTTCAAATATCTGATCTTGTAAGATTAAAAACAATCTGAAAGGCCATACTTAAAAGTATATGTGCACTAAAATCAAGTAGTGATAGTGGCTGTTTTTACCTGCCTGCATACAGGCTGGATACGATTTTCATCTGAAGTCAATAGAAGGAACAAAGGAAGAGGAGGAGGAGGGTCTTTTAGAATGCAAAGCAAGTGACTTTATAAAATACATACTAGATGCCAGAGCATAAACAAAGAGTAAGTTACTACATAACAGATTTCTTCTAGTCCTGGTGGGGAAATGAGAGTCTGACAGTATTAGGTTCTAACAGGTGCAGATAGCAGAAGGATTACATATTCATTCTACCAGGGAGGAAAAGAATAATAAAAAGCATAATTTAATTTATAATTTATGCTTACAAGTGTTACTCTAAGAGTTACAGTCTGCCTTGCAGATTATTTGGTCTGGTTCAAGTTGACACATTGCATCATAGAACAAGCCTGAAGTGTCTTCACAAACATGTACAGTAATTAACACGTCATTAACACATTAACTAATACACATTCAACATCATCAATGTTAATAGCGTAATAATTAACTTATTGTACATAGCACATAGCACCCCTGGCACTTTTTGAAATAAATTTGAAAATGCATGCTTTCAAATATTAAAAAGGTAGCTATTCACACTGAAATATCTCACCAATAAACATTTTATATGTGTATTGTGTGTGTTTTAAATGAGGCATAGTTAGTGATGCTACAAATTAACTCTATCTAATTCAAGCTGAACAGTACAAAAATACAAAGAACAAAGACAAGCCTTACACTGTGAAAGAACTAGTAATACATTAAAAATTTAATACTTGGCAGGTCAAATCTGGATACTCTCTGCTGAAGACAACCAATATTAATGAATCAGGCCACAGAGTCATTGTCTAGGATCCCAGAGGAAACAATAACGTGAGTGCAAATTCCTCTTGGAAGAGAAAATCCTGCAAAACTACTTAGCAGAATAGCACTGGCCACTGCTCTCATACATAGGAAGCCTCAAGCCTCAAATAACGCCTTAGATATACATAAAACCTTAGATATACATAATGACTTAGATATGCATGCATATTGGGCACAGTTTCAATTAAACATTCAGTCTGATATTATATTCCAGTTTTCAGGTCCTTACAGTCAAAGTTTCTGCATAAAGGTTTGCCTCCCATTAGTCTCACTGAAATAAGAAATAATTATTAAAACTACAAGGTCCGTTAAATACGAGCTAGCTCTGAAATATACAATTTAAACAGCTGCTTCAAGAAACATATTTGGGTTTCTGTAACAATGAGAAGGAAAGGCAATTAAAAGGAAGACAAAGATAACAACACCAGGTTGTCAGAGCTTAAGCAAGGGTCCTGCCAGGTCAGGTGGCTACTTTTCACAGTTGATTTGTAGAATTCCTGAGTGGAAACAGACAAGAAAAAATACAAAAGGATAAAACAAACAAAAGAAACACATGGCAGATAGGCTATCAGGGGGAACTGATTACTGTCTAGTTATTTTTAAAATAACATTCTGGGACTGACGAGATGGCTCAGCGGCTAAAAGCACTGGCTGCTTTTCCAGAGGACCCAGGTTCAATTCCCAGGACTCATATAGCAACTTACACCTGTCTGTAACCCCAGTTCCAGGGCTTCTGACACTCTCACACAGACAAACAGGAAAAACACTGGTAAACACAAAATAAAAATAAATTATATGTTTAATAAGAAAGAGTAATTCTCACACAGCTTATGAAAGTTAGCCTAAATGGTTCAGCTAGCTACAGGATATTTACTGTGTGAAGCCCATTTCTGTTTATGTTCCCATCAATACATCTCTGTAAACACTTATTCTATGGAACTGTATCATATTAAAACTCATAATTTGTCAGCAAAAATTACTAATTATAACCAATTTTGGCAACTTCAGACTCCTTGAGGAAACAGTTCCTTGAAGAAACAACTATTTCAGAAAAGAAATTTTGAATATAATTGCTAAAATTTTAACTCAATTCACATGCTATCTTCTAAAACCAGTTGTCTAACAATACCTATATTTGTTTTAGTTTTTATATTAGTCAAGAAAGTAGGATATACAGCCAAATGTCATAATAAATCTACTAATGTTCACTATGAAGAAAATATTTATTTCAAAACCTACCATTCCCTCTTTAAATTGCTTGAGTTTTCAGCTACCATTGAGTATCCAACTTTCAAAAAAAAAATTAAATTTTCTTCTAGCTTTAAAATTGTATAGTTCTGTAACAGTGTCAAATGACCTACACAACTACATAAACGTCCAATATTAATGGCTTCTTTCTATCTGGCTAGAAAAAGAATAAATACAATTTACTCCTTGAAAAGAACAATTTCTCTATTTTGGTCTTATCTAAGAAAAGAACCTGAAAGCAGAATAGTCCAGTTTTAAGCATTTTGGTTCTCAGATATATTGAAAAGATGTTTAGTTATCTGCTAAAATGCATCCCATATCTAACACATAGCTTGGCAGATGTGTCTCTTTTTGAGAAGTACCAAGTCTTCTTGGGAGGGTTAGTACTATGATAAAAATAATGCCAGTGTGCACATAACTAGCATGGTCTAATAAGCTTCCGAGGCATCTCTGTGTGGCCCCTTTGGGTATAAAGCCACCTGACCACAAAGGCCACTCTGTGGCTGAACTAAACAGTCAGCAGTTTATCCTAGGGTCATCTGCACTACACACAATTACACTGGGGTCACCTGGGTTATATAGGAAGCCTGAAGTTCTAAACTGTCATTAGAATACTTTGGCCCAATTTTAACAATACAGCAGTGCTCCTAATGATCTGAAAGGTGATTCGCTATTCAGACCCCAAGCAAAAGATGCAAATGTAGCACTGAAAGCTCCTTATTAAATGCCCACAGGCTACATCTCTGCGCAATAAGTGGTCCAGGTCTTTCTAGAACATACTAATTAGATGAACAGAGAATCAGAAAAATGCAAAACCAGGTCATGCAGCAAAAATAGTGAAGTGTAAAAAAAAAAAGAGGAGGCAGGAAGAGGGCAATGAAGAGAGCACACCAAACATCTCATCCCCCCATTATTAAAAATTATCTACACTATGAGGGTGAAATAAAACATGTCAGGTCACTAGCTGACTCACCCAAATTAGGGTGGTGGTACTACTAAAGTTGAATTTTAAGTTTATTGTTAGCGATGTGCTTAACTGATGATACAATGCTACAAATAATACATTAAACAAAAGCCCAATCTAAAATTCACTTGGCCTTGTGTTATCTCCCATTTTTAAAAACATTCAGCAACATTCTAGTTTATAAATGAAAACCATTATCAAAGAAGGACTTCTTCATGGGTTTTACTCTTTAGTAGTTCAATACACACTTACCAAATCAACACCTCTTTTTATAGATGCTATTGCCTCTACATCAGCTTCTAGATAAATACACACAGAGATATAACCAGTACAGGAATATTATACTTGTCGAGCTTCAAGCACTTTCATATGAAGTGTTTGGACAAGGTACCTTTCCTTTCTGTCTTTTGCAAAATGCAGTGCCACTGTTCAGATTCCTTCACTGTAGGAAGTACAGTAGAGCAGGGGCTAGTGTGATGTTCTAGCAACTAATATAGAATACATAGACACTAACAGAGATATGGAGCACATTTTGAAGCTGGGAGATTTGTGTGCTACAATCATCTACTCTGTCATCTAAAAAAACATGAAGCACAGAATACCTGGGGGGAGGGGATTAATAAAATTAGGTCTGTGACATAAAAGAATGCTATATCTATCATAAGGTGTTTGAAAATAAACTTGGCTTCTTTAGAAGCACTTCAACATCACAGGTGTTTCTTTTATTTTGTAAATGATGGGGAGAAGGGGGAGGGCAAGAAAAGCTTCTTGATGTCTAAGTGGGTTTTCCTGAGTTGTTTGGAGATGTGTTGATCCAATCCTGTTACAAATTTATTTCTTATTTTATTACAAATCTAACCTATCTTAAATGGTAAATTTGTATTCATTAAAAATTATATAACTTGTAACAACATTCAATATAAAATAACTATAAGACAGATAACCAAGAATCGCCCACTGTATCTTGGCGCGCACACACACACACACACACACACACACACACACACACACACACACACACACACACACACACACACACACACACACACACACACACACACACACACACACACACACACACACACACACACACACACACACACACACACACACACACACACACACACACACACACACACACACACACACACACACACACACACACACACACACACACACACAGAGTACTCTGTCACATGGCCTTGAGCTTCTCTAAAGGCTGGACCATATGTTTTACAGGCTCCTCATCAAGTTCAGAATATGATTCAGATTCTTGGTTATTATGACTATGAACTATGAACTTTAAGTGGCCCAGTAATTCTGAAGTGTGTCTTAAAATTTTTCAAAAGGCCATTAATCTTCCTTAATTTACTTTCTAAAACTAATTTAAACCATAACACCAACTTCCCTGAAGCTCAAGTTAAATTGTATGACAAAGAAGACTATGGAGGAAGGGAGGGAGGGAGAGAGGGAGGAAGGGAGGGAGGGAGAGAGGGAGAGAGGGAGGGAGGGAGGGAGGAAGGGAGAAAGGGAGGAAGGGAGGAAGGAAAGAAGGAAAAAAGGAAAGAAGGAAAAGGCTTCATCAGTTCACAGTGTTTTAAAACAAAACACTACTTTACTTTTCTGGTACTCTCAATAAAGGTCTTGAGTTTGATTAGATGGTATAGTAAAAATATTTCTTGTTTTTCTGCCCTCAAGATGCTATTCTAAATGAATTAGTCTTCCATGAATTAATGAATTCATATTTTAAGATGCATTTGCAACATGTTCTATCACTCAAATGCTAATTTGAAATCTAGTTAAGAAATGTTAGCCAACACCCCCCCCCCCCCAAAATCTAATGAGGAGTGAATGTCATGTTGGCACAGGGAGGAAAAGTGAATATAAAGCCCAAATGTATTTGGTTTGACAAGGTTCCATATTTAAGTAATTTTATTATGCCTATTATTTCAAACACTCCAATAGTATCTAATATACATTTAACTATTGAAACTTTTTATACAATAATTAAAATTTTAAAATCACATTAAATTACATGTAGTTTTTAAAAATCAATTTTAGATAAACAGGAAATAGTTAATTACTAATTACAGTAATTAAGAGTTTTCAGTTTAATTATAGCTGGTGATATAAATGCTTTAACATTTGTCAAGAGTGTAAAAAAAAAAAAAAAGCTTTAATGCAGAGACTTTGCTCACAAATACCTAATGAAGTCCTCCTCGGCCTTACTCTGTGCTTCTCTGCAGCTCACAACAGACTGAACAGCGAGTTCAGATTGAAGAACTTGTCAGCAATCAGGCAGGGGGAGGCTAATTAGCTTTCAGGTTAATGAGTGTGATGGCTCTTGATAGCATTTTGTTACAGCCTCTTCTGTATTTAAACAATAAATGATTACTTATACACAGTTGACACAGTCTAACGATAACAGCCAAACACATCTTAGATTTACAGATACAATATCAAATCTTGTTTTTAAATTTTAAAAATGTAAAATTTGTGCTAATTATAACTCTACCATGTTACCACAATATGCTTGAGAGAAAATGAGCACTTTTTAGAAAAGGTAATAAATATACTTTATATAGAGGTATGCCCTTTGAGCTGAAAATTTCCATTGAAAAGATGCTGATAGGCCGCATAATGGGACTGCTGGGTGATAATTTAAATATGGCAGCTTTTCAGTAACGTACAATGAATTTCCTTTAAAAAATTTTTTTTCAAGGAAGAATTTTGTCTTAATTTTTTATTCTAAGTTTTTCTCTGTGTGGTCTTTAAGACACACACAGAGGACTCTCTCTGCTTATCTTGTTGGTTACTTGGGATTTGAAAACAGGTGGTGAATTAAGGAAATAGTTCTATTGAGAGATTAACCCATTTCATCAGCCAGTGGAGAAGGAAATAAGAACATTTTTACAGCATCTCTATAATATATTTTGTGGAAACAAAAATGCCTAATAAAAGTACTAAGAAAAGCAGTGAGTACTTCACAGCAGTTTGATTTACTTTGTAAAGTGTCAGTTATTAAGATCTAAGCAGTGTGGGTTTTATTTACATGAGAAGAAAATGATGTGTCCAGGAAAGCTTGACCTGGAAACTAAACCAATGTTAGTTTGCATAATATCAAGGGAGAACCATTTTAGATTACTACCCAGTGCTCCCCAGGAACTTGAGCACAGACATGGAAGAGACACCTGCTGAGATTCACATGGTTTTCTAAATAATTCTGCAGCATAGAAATATTATTTGTATATCTTCACACTGCTCTATGATGAACATTTGGATAAGCTAGAAAAGTAATAAAATCTTCAAATATGTACCCTTTTAACATTTTATGTTTAAGAATAAAAAGTATTATATCCATCACCTTTATGGCAGCCAATCAATAACTGTCTGCCAGATAGTATTCACAGACCTGGACAGATGCAGCAGAGGAAGGGGAATTAGCAACCAAGTCTATGTGTCATGGGGCAGATGATCCAGGTGTAATAGTGTAGCTGCCCAGTACTAAATGCAAGTCCAAACTGTGCTAATCTGCTCCTTTTCTTTGGGTTAGGATAAATAAATCTTTAGGTTCAAAATAAAGTACATCAAAGTTTTTATATAGTTGTGTGTTCCTTACATATTTGAAGTCTGTAGGCAACACATGACAAAAGCATATGAACACAGATTTCTTTGTGCCCTGCAATAGAACTTGCCATTAATCACAGATGTGTCCTTGGCACACAGACCTGCTGTCCACTTTACTCCTAAATCAGGTAATACTGTCTATAAGCCCAGGCCACAGCACTGAGATGAACACATAGTATCAACTTTCCTTAAGTTCTAACACAATTAAATGTTAGACAATCAAAAAATCCCCCCAAACTTTAATATCAATTCTACCTGACTTTGGGAGTGGACTGACAGCTAGTCAAAATCAGAACCCATTCCGCCTGTTTAAATGAGAATATTCCTCAGTCAGAAAATTATTTATAGAGATTTTTTACTACCCTGTATACTGCAATGTTATTTCCTTTCCCACACACTAGCAAAGTCCATTTTCACAACTGCTATAAAGCGGCATGTTCACAGCTAGTAAAACAACTCAATAAATAGCCTCACGAAGCTATAGCTGTCTCATATCCTTTCCTCAATAAAAACAGAGGTGAACTGCTTATTTTCAGCAGCACACTATAAGAAGACAGAAGCATTATGACTGCTCATACATTCTGACTATCATTTGCCACAAGCTATATCTGTCAGCATTAAATAAAGCTGCATTATAAATGTAAACAAAACACCCACATCTACAAAATGAGCTGTCCGCCATGGCTGTAGGCATGAATTGAACCTGCTTATTGACTCAGGTTGCTCTTTTTATTTATTCTTCTACAAAGACATGCATTTACTTTACCCTACAAGCACACTAGGTTTCAGGAAGGCAACTAGTCTTGTATACAGCAAAAAAGGCACATGTTGATAAATGCATGTCTTAATAGAATATTATCTTGTAGGCAAACACTGACCAACTATTTTTGTACAGTTGGGGTATTTTAAAAAGTTCTTCTGATCAAAACACTGCATTGTAAATAGTCAGTGGACTTGATTCTTTGAATATATGTTTTTAATTTATAAGAAAATTTATTAATAAAAACAATAGACCTTATTTTCAAATTTTTGACACAAGGGAAAGATACCTATAACTAACTGTTCACCTTCACATCTTGGGTGTCCACTGATTAAGCCAATCTTATAAGTAGGAAGCTAAATACTTAGAGAATCCAACTATGCAGCGCATAAGATTAATTCAAGCTGTCAAATTTTTCTCTATAAAAAAATGAATGTTGGTGCCATTGGGCACAGCCATGATGACACAGTCAGATGAAGATACATTGAAAGTTTGTGAGCTTTGAAACATTTTTCAGCCTATATTTTTAAATTTTGGGTGTTGATGATTCTGAACCTACCACATTAAGTTTAACTTCATCTAGAATGTTTCCAGAAGGAAAGAAGTAGGCCCCTGTCCTGCCTCTCTCTTATTGACAGCCTCCAGCTAAGCTGCGCAGATATGCCTTGAACATAATAGACCAAGGACTCTTCCTAGCTCTGCCTCCAGAGTAACTGGAGCTATGTGCATGTGTCACTGTGCCAGCCTCCTTCCTATTGCTGTTTTTTGGAAGGACATCATGCTGGCAAGTGTGCAACTATCTGAGATACAGACACACAGGATTCCTAAGAATGACCGCAGTTCTGGTAATATTCTGACAGGTGTGCTACACATTAAGGTCTTAGTCTATGTCCATGCTTATTTTGAAAAGGAGCATCAATATCACAAATCATGACAAATGAAGACACATTTCTAAGAAATTTCTTGCAGCCAGTGTCAGAGAGAACATATGAAATCACAACACAAATGCATTATTAAAAAAATGAAACACAGTCCTTCAAACAATCATAAAGGCCTTTGTGTGCCTATCACAAATAATTTCATAATTCACTTTCTCTAGTAACCTGATGTTTTTAGTTTCACAAAAACAGAGCTCCAGTACTAGAGTGAAAATGAGTTTCAGTAGCCAAAAATCACCCAATGGATTCCAGAAGTCCCATCTGGAGGTAGACAAAGGCCAAGTACACTAAAGAAGTTAGACTCACTGTCACTTGTTGAGCAATTAAGACTCAATGGGCAGTCTAAAAGTTTATCCCTCTGTCTTATTGCACAACAGCCCATATATTAGAGTCTAGATATTAAAAGGAAGCAGAAAATGGTGGTTAAAATATTAATAGGCATTGTCACAACTTGTTCTTATGTAGAAAATCATATCTTGCAAGAAGGAAAGCACAAATGTACCTTTGCACCTCACTTTTGTACAGATGGCTGTTAATTATTACTGCATTTTCTTCTTAAGACAGTCTACTAATAAGAACTACAGAGAACTTACAGCCACTATCCAGTGGGCAGGTCGCATCATTGTTTATGATGTTTACAGAAAAAAGGAAAATGAGTACAAAGAAGTAGCATGGAGTAATTAATGTATTGTAGTGTGGTAATTTCTACATTCTACCTCCATGTAAATAAAATAAAGCCCAGCAATGCCAGTGTAAATCAGAGAGAGCCACAGGGGAGCATAGCGAGGCAGACATTAAAGCCCGACCAGAGCCCTTCTTCACCCAAGCTACTACTGTTATTACTCGTGCAAAGCAAATACTCAGCCTCCAACCCTAAATCATTTCAATTCCTATTTCCAAGTATAATTTAATCTTTTTCAGCGACACTTGATGCTTACTTCATCACAGCATAATGACAGATTAAAAAGTTGTTGAATTAAATATTAAAGAGGACTTCAGGCACTTCTGCATTTTTAAGGAATAACACAGATTGGGGATGAAATGAGAAGCCCAAATGCATATTTTATACCAAAAGGAAAGAATACATATATTTTCCCTCCAGGCCACCTACTTTGTAATAAAACACAGGATAGGTTTTTATTTAGTGGATAGAAATGTGAAATAGTATAAGTTTCATATCACTGTAAACTGGTACCATACAGTGATGTCAATGCTAATGATACCATATAAAAATATGGTTTCTATCTTATAAAAATATTTATAACTTATTGCTTACATTGATTTAAGGTTTTCTTAATTTGTGAATGTTTATCTCAGATAATTCATAGATGATAGCATTAAAAAGCAAACCACTATGTAACCAAATTTATGATTGGAACTATTCTAAGTAGATATGGGAAAAGTTGAGCTGCGATTATACATCAAATTGTTAAAATGCTGACTGAAGTATTAGGCCTCATATTGGAGGTTCTCATTAGACCCAGGTAAAATAAAAAATGAGATGTAGGCAGAACAGTGTCTTAATTCTTAAATGAAATAGTAGAGTTTTATATGCACACAAACATACACACATGTACATATATACATATAATAAGAATAACTAAAGAGGTTATGAATTTGAAAGAGAGTTGAGAGAACACAGGAAGAGTTGGAGGAGAGAAGAGAGGTGAAAATGATGTAAATACAGTACTCATATATAAGATTCTCAAAATAATTTAATTAGAAAAATCAAAAAATTCTGCAAACTTTTACTTAAGACACATGTGTGTGCCTATTCATAAATAAAATTCCAAAGGCCCAATAGTCACTAAATTTGTATGTTTTTCTTCTTGTTTTTAAGAAAGAGCTCCACTCCAAGATTTGGAGGAAAATAAACTTTTTAATTCATATTTTGTTGCAAATTTAAAGCAATTCAATAGAGAAAAATGAGCTCCATGAATATTTTATTCTATTAGTGCAACAACAAACTGCAATCATTCTACAGATGCAGCTTTACATTGTGATGTGGCAATATAATCTGTACATTGGTCTGTTATGTAAACTACTGAAAGTGTGTCCTTCTTCTGCCGGTTGACATTTCACTTACATGTTTCTGATTTTGCCTATTTGATTAGACCATGTGAAATTGCCAGTTTTTAGTAAAAAGATGTGTGTGTGTGTGGCGGGGGGGGGGTGTGATGATTCAGCCTTCACTTTAGAAAGTTGTACTTTTATATATCTCTATTAAAGAAAGGATTATCTATCTAGACTTGTGTATTTCAGTGATTAGAAGTGACATTAAAAATATGTACCATGCAACAAGAGTGTGGTCTACATGGTCCTGATGTGTCAAAAAGCAAATGACACTTGTTAAAAAAGAACAGTTCATTTTAAGAACAAGAACACAGTAGAATACCAAAATAGAGTATTAAACACTTTGAAGTAATACATGTTATTTCATAAGTAGAAAGAAAAGACAAAGATGCAAAGCTGGTTTCCCAGAAAGTATGGCTTTGGCTGTGATGGAGGTAAATGTCATCTCTTCTGGCAACTACATATGGCCTTGAAAGGATGGACTAATTCCTTTTGGAAAAAAATTCACATGATTGCTCATGGTTGAATGTTCCAGGTTTTACTCATGTAATGCTGCACATGAAATCCTTTATTTTAAAGAAAAGCATGCAACCATACAGGGAATTGTTTAGGACTCCAAAAGGGAGCAAGGCTTCTGGTATTTCTTTTATTAATCTTTACAAACCTTAGTGTGCTGCTGCTCTACTGGCAGGAGACTTGGCTAATCCCTCCTCCCAAGCAGACCATTCTAATCACCACCACACCCCATTACATGTGTAAGGTTACACACTGTAGAAATGTTGTACAGTTATCTTCTCTGATACTCTACAAAAAAAAAAAAGAATAGAGAAAACAGACAAATCTAGCCTTGCAGCTCCAACATTTCGTGATAGGAGCTAGGTCACTGGCAGAGAAACCTCTGACCAGGGCATTTCCCCATGGTTTCCATATGGAAACCTTAAAAAAGCAATAATCTCTCTGCTCTGAAGTATTCTCCAACCAATAATAATGAAGTAATAATTCCCTCATCATCTAGGATATAGGTTCTCAACAAATGTTTGTATAGCTCAATTCCCTGTGCTATAAGTCAGTTCCATTGAAAGACACCATCTTTAAGTTAGGATACTTCTATCCCAATTTCAGTGGGGAAATCTCCTGGATAATGTTAGGATGTTTCAGATTCATAGTGAAGGGTTTTGTTTTGTCTTATTCTCCTCTCCCTTCCCCCAACCACCATTTTCCCAAGATGTCCATGTTTTGCAGCTGGCTTGGCATTTTCTCCCATCCGTTAAAATGTGCACATGGAGCCTTTCCGAGGTCCTCCTCTGAGATTTTCCCGTAGGCAGCAGTTCAGAAATCTGAAATCCAGGAAAGACTCCTCTGCTATGGCCGCAAAGCAAGTTTCTGGGCTTGGGTTTGAGGGCTCTGGGAGCAGCGGTCGAGCTGGAGTCTCAGAGCCCATTGTTCTCTGTGGCCACAGCCCTCCCGCCTTGCCTGACAGCGCTCCCGCCCTGACTGCATAATTAATGTAAATGGAGCAGCCTCCTGGTCTGCGGCTCTTAGGGTTTACTTTTGTGAGACACTTACGCAGGAATATTAACTAGGGAAAGCAGCATCACAACAGGGGTGGAAAATCAGCCTGTCAGGGACTCATTCCAAATGCCACAGAGAGCCGAGCGCCTTCGAGATTGTTTCATCAAGGTGATTGAGAACAAAAACTACCGCAGAAAGAAAATTCGAGCCGAAACTGGGATCCCACGCAGCCTATATTTATCGCTGTAGTCTTGATTCCATAGGGAAAAGGTTGTCACCACGTCTTTATGCAGCCCTGGTGAGCAGCCGTCCCAGGGATAGTGCCCAAAAGCCCCTTCTGCACCAGTCAGTGGTACCTTAGGAACCACTGGGGCTAGAGATCCACATTAACAGAATCCAAGGCCCACGTCCTAAGGAATACTTGAAGGGTTCTGCCATAAGGTGCCTGATGTCCTGTTGCTAGAGATCACACTAAATGAAGAACAGTTGACTGTGTGAATTATGGGAGTACTGACTTTTTTCACTATAGCGTGCTGGGTAAAAGGAATTAAATGCCATAGTTAAGCTTTCAAATCATATTTTAACAAAAAAGCATATTATCTTTTGACATAACCTAACGGCGTTTTCATACTATTCCATATAAGATGTGTTCTTAAAGAGCTGAGGAAGTGGCTTCTACAGCCTGGTTATGAGCACCCATCCTTCTCACACTTGCCACACTTTGCATCTGTGCCAAATATCTAAAAATCAGAATTTTGTGTTTCAAATTTTTTGGTTTTTGTTTGTTTGTTTGTTTTTTGAAGACAGAGTTTTTTTGGGATAGCATTGGCTGTCCAGGAACTAACTCTTGAGTCTGGTCTTGAACTCACTGAGACCTGAGTGCTGAGATTAATAGCCTGTGATACTACCACCTGTCTAAATAATTTCATTTAGACTTAAACAGAATATTATAAATTTGTGAACAAGTTCTGATCAACTACATTAAGACTAGGTTTTATAATGGCAATCAAATCTTAAACTTCCCAAAGTATTTACACATTTCAAGAAAGAAAATGAAATATGGTGGGGGGGAGGGGCACCATGCATGGTTGGAAATTTTAACTCATTTTTTTAAAGGTGTAAAACAATAGGAGAAGAATAAGAATTAAAACCATGCCTTCCCTAAATGCCATCAAATGGGTGTCTGTTTCTGGAAAAGCTTGTGCACTATCTCTGGTCTCACACAACAGGGTAACTTAATCTTGAACATTCTCTAGAAATTTTTTCACACAAAAGGGTCAATTGTACATCACAGAGTAACCGTGCACATATTTGCCCACTGAATGGTGGAAAACTAAATCCATCTGAGTACCTTTACTGACTTAATTAAAGATGTGCACAATAACGGAAAATCACCCCTTTATCCACTCTATACACTCTGGGGCAGAGGAGATCAAAATAGACAAGCTGATCAAAAGGTTTACTTTAGACAAGAAGCAGCCGTCAGACCGTTGTTACAAATTAAAGGTATTATATTCAATCATTTTTAATCTCTTAAAAATGAATAACCCTTCTCTGCACATTAAATCATTTTTCTCCAGAGGTAGCACTTCTTTTATGTCTAAATGCATATATTCCTTCATCATGCTCCAGTTCTACTAGCAGTGGTGGCCATTTATCCATCATTCACCTCTGAGTCAACATTTTCACCAGCTTTGGATCCCTTTCTTTACCTAAAAGAACACATCGCATATTTGAGCAGAAGCTTCTACATGCAAAAGATGGGAATCCACACTCACTACAGATGGCAACCTTTTAAATCTGTCTACTGCATTAATGTCCTTACTGGAATTGTGCAGTTAATAACTTATATATTAACAAATGTTGCTTTATGCAGTCACTATGTTTGGTAAGTATAAGATAAATTCAACCTTACTTTCAAAAATAAGTAAATTTGTACTCTGATTTTCAAACTTTAACCATTAAGAATTTATAATCCAGCTGGGTTAAACGTACATGCATTCTAGAGACAGGTAAATCTCTGAGTTCCAGGCCAGCTTGGTCTACACAGTAAGTTCTAAGACAGAAAGCTATACAGTGAGACTCTCAAGAAAGAAAGAAAACAACAACAAAAAGGACTTAAATTCTATTTATGAGATATTAATTTTAAGGTAGGAAAATTTATGAGTCTGAGTTCAGCCTGGACTTCACAGGAAACCTAAAGCTAGCCTGATCTACATGATGAGACCCTGTCTCAAAACAAACAAATATTAATTAAAAAAAATACCAAATTTAATATTGGTACACACAAAACTATGAAAAGTCCCTTGAGATACTGGTGTGAAAACTGAAGCTCAATGACTGGGTTCATGATAATATGCTATTAGGCGGCAAACATGCTGACCTGTGAGTAAAAGCAGAACTGTGCAAACACAACGTAAGTTAAAAACAGCTCCAAGTGACTGTTTAAAACTGTAGGATTCAAAACCTTAAAATACAGGAAAGCATTGCATAGTTTATTTAAAATTGGCAACCACAGTTTAACAAGCTACTCTAACAAATGATTAGCATAGCATGTGCCTTTCTTTAGCCATCAATTATGACACAGGGTAATGCAGGGCACAACTTAAGTGTCAAATTACAATATGCTGTACAAAACCACTTTGCAACATAGCTTTCTGTTTGCTTAGCAATTACTACAGAGCATGCTGCTTTCCATGAAAGAAACTGGTCATAACTGTTTATAAGAATTACTACAAATGTTTATGTATTTATATTAAAAAGAATTAGTTTACAATTTCATAAGATTTCTCTTTACTATCTGGCTTATTTACCTCATGTTGGTTTTAAAGTATACAACCATCAAAATGTTCTGAGTTTCTTTCTTCTTAAAAGAAATCATCTATATATGTAAACTAACACAGTAGTTTCTTTTACCATGTATGGAAGATCTTTGCCCTAATTTTGTCCACTAACAATATTTAAATGTTGTATTCTTTGAACTGGGAGTGTAATTTGAATCTGTAGGCTCTGAAGCTACAGCAATGTCTTTTTATAATCCTCAGCAAGACAACATAGACTTCAACCAACACAAACAAGCACAGTTTTAGAAATCAGATTTCAGCTGTACTTTTTACACAGTCACTTCTTCAACACTTGATCTGCCAGTGTTCAGAATGGAAACGGTTATCTGTCTTAATTTCGGGGCCATCCATTAATTCATAAAATTCTTAGGTGAATAAATACTTAATGAGAAAGGGGGGGGGAATACACAAAACAGTTTTTCTGCTGTTTTTTTCCATTCTGCTGCTGTCCTTTCTCCTGCATTTGCCTAAAGGCTCTCAGTAAATTACACTCCCAGTAAATGACTGTAATTTACCCGTTGAATTCCCTTGTTCAGGAAAAGCACAAAAACACATTCCAGCATTTCCACAGCTCAGATTTACTATTCTGGATGTCAAGAACAATCCATGGGCAGTAATTTGAAACTGTTTGAACCTTCAAATGAGGGAAATTAGAAATGTTTTGAGAGCTACGATTTTCAGTGAGGAGCTAAAAACCTGATAAAAATCTCTAACTGTTTCATTCCTTCCTTCCCCTCCCACATCAAAGTCTGAGGCCCAAATAGTCCACAGTGGGTTTCAGCCAGTGCTACAGTCACGGTACTGATAAGCCAAATTTACCTTTACTGGGTTAATTTTAATGGTAATATGACTGTATTAATGTCCAAAACATAGACCCCACTACACAACTTTCTTTTCAAACATTCTTCTTGAATGCTTTCTGACCATCACTCAGGTAAATTTCTCCAAAACAATGTATGAGCAAGTTATAAGGTTCAGAGCTCCAGGGATCCCCAGAAGGTACAGTTACAACTATTTATATTAAAGCCAAACAAAACAAAAAAAACAAAAAACAAAAAACAAACAAACAAACAAAAAAAAAAAACAAAGACTTTCAACTTAGTCACACTTCAAAATAGAGATTTCAAGTACAAAGAAATGTAAAAATTTACATGGGCCATTCTTGAATCATAGTACTTGATATTTTAATATCCAACACAGGGGACATTCATATACTCTAGTCTGAGTCAGTCTCTCTCTCCAGTTAAAAACATTCAATAACCCAAACAGCCTATTTTACTCTGTCTAAAGGCAGGTTTTCAAATGGCAAAATGGTTATAAATCCTCATTATCCTAAATAAAATTACAGCACTTTAAACATTTCCAGGGAGAACATTCTCTCTTCTAAACAACTACCTTAGCGAGTAATAGGAAGCAATATGGTTGCACTTGTGCCACAGCTGGAAGCCTTTTTAAACTGTCGCCCTGCTAGCAAACCGACTCTACATATTAAAATGAATGTGTTGCTTATTTCAAGGGGGGAGATCATTTATAACATCAAGACCATTATTAGGGTGCCGTGACTTGGTTTGTCATAAACTAAACTAAAAGGTGTGAGTGGCAACAACCTGCACAAGCTCACCTGCTTTCACTCTCCACCATCAGTTTGATCTTAGATAAGGTGTTGCCTGTTGTGCATTTAATATCAAAACACCCCTTCTGTCTCAGAGATTTCTAATCACAAATTATATAGAGGTAAAAAGTTTCTCTTTTAATATAAAAGGTGAAGTCTTCACAAATGTCTCAACTAAACTACATTATCTTTTTTCAAAGTATGTTTCTTTATTTTAGATTATTTTTTAAAAATTATGTGTGTGAGTGTTTTGCTGCATGTATATCAGTGTACTATGTGTGTTCCTGGTACTCATTGAGGACAAAAAAAAGATCCTCTGAAACTGGAATTACAGATGTTTATGATCTTCAATGTTGGTGCTGGGAATTGAAGCCAGGTACTCTACAAAAGCAGCCAGTGTTCTTAATCACTAAACCATCTCTCCAATCCCTAATTTAGATTATTTCACAAGTGCATGCATCTCCCATCAATTGTGTTTGCAACAAAAATAACTTTCAGTTATTCTACTAGCTATATAGTGACCAATACATGCATGATGTGAATTGTCTGATGTCAGATCCAAGAGAGGCACGAGGACCTAACTTTGTGTTGTGCACTAAAGTCCAAGAGGAAAGTGGATGAGGAGCATTAACATTCAGTGGGGGGAAAAGGAAAAAAAAAAAAAAAAAAAGAAAAGGATTTGCTTGTGCTTACTTTGTACTCAGTTGTGAAAAATACACTGTAAATTACCTTACTCTTCTAAATGTTCTTTAGATGGCCTTTTAATTGCACAGTGGCCTTCTGATGCTTTGCTTTCTCAGCAATGATGAAGTGATGAATTCTCAATGAAAGATGATAACAGCACATAGTGATCCGTGTCTATAATCTAAACTCTTGTGAGATGGAGGCAAAGGCAGGATGGCAGGTATGAGGGTACCCTGGATAGCATAGTGAGAGTCAAAAAAGCCAAATGGGAGTGTAAGCATCTCTCAAGAGAAACTTGCAGTAAGTGCCACTTTCTACCCAACAGCTGCTCTGCTTGTTTATAAAACATTCCTTGTAGATTCTTAAACATTAACTTTGTGAGCATTTAGTGAGTACTGAAAATTTGTATGATCTCTGCTTTGCTCTTATTTGGAGTATGCATTCAATACAAAGAGTATTTTCTATACATTATGCTTAACTGGGAAAGGCTGCTAGTAATAAAGAAATTAACTCCTCAACCAAGCCACTATATGGTTTATGTTAATCTTGATTGAAGTCCTCTCAGCTAATTCCCAATTATATTATCTACTTCATAACTACAAACCTGGATGAATTGTTTCTAAAAGTTACATCATATTTCATGCCAGTAGAACCTATGAATGTATAAAGATCCTTTTTCTAATGTCACTGATATCAAGCCAAAAACAATTACACTCACCTGAGTTATGGCAACCAATAAACTTAGATAATCTCCATATGTAACACAACATTTTGGCACTTAAACTTAAAACTCTGGTAGACAACTATAGATTGCTTCTAATGCAGAGCTCTCTTGTCCTACCCAAGGCTGCCAATAGAAATGCCAAAGCTGCTGAACATGAAGCATCCTGGTAATGCTGTCAGTAAATGGCACATTCACACAGCCCCCAATCCTCTCTTCCCAGGCATGGTCTTCTCCAGCTGCAACTTAATTTCCTGTGACTTGCCTAATTACTGTAATTAAGGATTAATTGCCATTAATTATTCACACATAAGCTCATCGCAAATCATGGGGTAAATGTCTTATGAAAGCTGCCATACAAGCCATGTATAAACACACTGGGATGCTTCAGGCAGGCGAATCTATCACTCAGCCCTCAAGCAAATCTCTGTGCTTCTCTTACAAAAACAGCTATAATTCTGGGCAACTCGACAGTCCTCTCAGGTAAGCACTGGGTTCCGAAGCATGTTTTCCTGTGGAAGCCACACCGGTTTTATTAGTACTATAAATGCTGTTTTTATCTTTCCAACTGCTATTTTTATGTTTCCATTCTTATTCTACAGTGCTTGGTTTAGGACAACCACTTGCTTCAAGGAGGGATGTTTGCAGTTGCTACTTTCCCCATCACAGTTGGAAACAGTTCCTTGTGGTTTACAACATATGACTATGCAACTTGATAAGCATAAGAGTGAGAGAAAGGGATAGAGAGATTGATTGAATCAACAGAGGCCAGTTATATAGCTGAGTTGGAGACCATCTGATTTTCAGAATTCACAGTTTCTGTTCTTGGTGTAGAAAAGACACAGAACAGAATATTTGGTTGCTGCAAAGGTGTTCTATAAAACACAAATGACCTGCTGTTTGGCCATGAAAGTACCACCGATGGAAATGACTAGAACAAAATGCCTTGTACTTATGTTGGATGACTGTCATATTAGTAGATGTCCTGTTTGCATATGTGCAGTCTCTTCAGAATTATAAAATATAGAAATCAACCCTTTGCCAGCCCCCCCCGCCCCCCCCCCAAAAAAGAGTTTCCCCAAGTATTTCTAGTCCCTTAGTGTAAAAGTAATGCTCCCAACAGCCCTTTCTAGTTATCTCAGTTTTTGATGTTTGAATGACCGAGAACAGAATACTTCACTTTAACAACAGAACAAACTGTGTCTGAACACTGCAGCCCCATTAGCACTGCTATTGTCACTGCCCTAGGAAATTCCAACCTAAGTAGTCAGACTCTACTCAAGTTATTATGTGTCTTTCTTCTGCAGCAAATTAATGCATGAAACATTTTCATTTCGGTACATTTGTGTCTTGAGTTAACATTTATGTAAATAGACCTTATGGCAGATTGCTAATGTATCAAAAATTCCTCTACAACATTCCCATTTTCAAATACATCTTTTAAAAGTTCTTTCCCCCATCTTCTGCAGCACTGAAGTATTTTCACAATTTAAAAAGCAAACCTTAAAATACACTGCAGGAATAAATATAGACTACAATTATATTCAGACAATATGTCACATAGGTTCACAGAGCCATTGGCTATCCAAAAAGGAAAAAAACTAAACATGTAACCTTATTAATATCTAACTGAGAACATATTTTCTGGTCAAAATTTTAATCAAGTTGGAAGAGAAAGCAAATAAACTCCATGGTCTTTGGCTCCAATAGTTTTAGAGGGGAAGTGTATCGTTCCTGTAGTTATCAGATTATTTGTCCAAGAACTTTCTTAACAAATCTTTAGTCTCCTTGATGGATGGAACTAGGGTTAGAGCCCAGAGAGCTGACATTGCATGACTGGAGAAGCAGCCCAGCTGTTGTATATTTAACTTCTACAACCCTTTTTACCCTGAGAGGCAAACAGAGCCCGATAGAGCCCCTCGTCTGAACCTCACGTCTTTCTTGCACATCAGACTTTCGAAGTGAAGCAGTGTTTACAGCTTTTTTACTGCTGAATTTCATAGATAATCCAAAACTGTAGTGTGGAAATTAGTAAATACTCCATGGTGAGAAGGGTCCTCCCAAGCTCACCCCATACTACAAAAGCATGATAATAGACAACTAAGGCTCTTGAGGATCTCAAAGTCCAAACTCTTACACTCTTACTCAAATAAAAATTGCTAATTATCAAAATCCTGAAAACTGATTCAATCATTTCATTAAAAAATGAATCTGGTAGACATGTTTGCCTGCATTGCATTGATGATGACATAAGGTTAACTGGTACTCTATTTTGCTTTTTTTTTTTTTTTAAACAGGCTATTTTTAAATCTGTCTGGAGTTCAATACTTTAACTTAGTTGTCAGTTTACCAAGTAATTCCTGTCCCCCTGCTCTACAATGAGCAGTCAGTAACATGAGAAATTGTTTAAAATCTACCAGCCCAACACACAGATTCACCATCCATGTCCTTTAATTGATACTTCCCTATTTTTGTCACCTTGCCTTGATGCCAGCTGCCAAGTTCTGCCATGTCACTTTCCATTTATGGACTCCCAAATCCCTTGATCTGGCTAATTAGGGTTTCCGAGTTAATTGGAATAAATACAAAGATGGGAGTCACAGGCCCAAATTCCAAAGTGCAGCCATAAATTGAAGAGCTGATAAGCACAGAGAGATGCCTTCATGGAACAAGTGTCAAGTTTATCTTATCATTTGGAAAGAACTAGAATTTCCTGACACACACTATGTGACACCAGTAGGTTTTTAAAAACATAAGAACAGTGACCAGCAATACTGGTTTGTTAGCAGCAGAGGGCACAGAAACCTAAATTTAGTTTAAGAAAGTAAAACTTTCCTTTTTAAATTTCTAGAATTTTTCTATTCAAGACAATTATTTTACTTTATTTCAAAAAATATGCAACTTGAATTTATTTTTTTGTAAAAGAAATTCTAATATTTGAAACTCAGATTATTCTTAACAGAGAATACATGTCAATTAATATTTAAATATTTTAGGTCTTATACTTAGCCTTAACCTTAAAAGACAACTTTGATTTAGGAATGATTACTATAAATAACATCAGAGATATTTTCTAAGCATTATAAAGACTAGATTTCATATGTTTATCTCAGATGTCAGTGGAGCCTGAGATGCCTTGAGAAAGAGACAGTGAATGCTTTCCTGTAGGAATCATAGTACACAAGGCATGGTGGTACCAGCACTTCAGAGGGAGGCAGAGGTAGCCTACAAGTTCAAGGCCTACAGAGGGAGTCTAAGCTAGTCAGGCTTACTCAATAAGACTCTCAAAAACACACACAAAAAAATGGGTTGTCATCAAATTCTAACATCTTCTTTGCCAAAACAATGTCAGATGAGATACTGATTTCCCAGTGAAGGAAAAGTCAGTGATTAAAAACAAACAAACAAACAAACAAACAAACCTCACATATAGTCTTCTGTTGTTTGCTTTTATTTCAAACAAAAAAAAATCATCTGATCAGTCATATCTAGTTGGAAAAAAATGTGCAATGAGAGGATTAGCTCACTTGCTGCACTGCTGCTATTCTATTTGTACCAATCCTCGGAATAGGTTAATAAAACAGACAGAGCAAACACAAACAGCTACAAAAAGTTCTACTTACCTTTTGTCATCATTGATGGCCCGAGGCAGGCAGTGGTGGCACATGCTGTTAGTCCCAGAACTGGAGAGGCAGAGTCAGGAGGATCTCTGTGAGTTCAAGGCCAGGCTGGTCTACAGAGTAAGTTCCAGGACAGCCACAACAGTTAGACAGAAAACCTGTCTTGAAACCAAACCAAACAAAACAAACAAACAAAAAAACCCCCACAAAAACAAAAACAAACAAACAAACAAACAAAAAACAGGCTGGAAGAAATGGTTCTGTCCTCTGATATTCTAGACTAATTTTATTAAATATAAAATGTATTACCACATTTCTCTAAGTTAGGTTACTTACTACCTGAAGTTGGATAACATGGAAGACATACATTCATCTAAACCATTTTTAGATATACCAGCATAAGAGTAATTCTGTCTTATGGTTGCAAAAGTAAAAGGCAAAATTAGTAATAATATGTCTAAATCTGGACGGCCTTTCTACAGAGTCTACTGCAGTAACAGCTTAGCACAGACGGCACAAGCAGATCCGTCATCCTTCTCAAAGAAACTCTTCTTTTATTCTCATCCTTTTACTCAACTAAGCACAGTACTCGCCCAAGTAGTTTATAGCTTAGGTCTACATCTGAAGATGCTTCTTAAATCAATCTCATGCTTACTTTAGATTCCAATTTCCTTTAGTATTTTCAATCCACTTATCAGAAGTCTGAAACTTATCAGCTTTTTCCACAATTAGAAAAGACTTGGAGTAAATGGAGTGATATTTTCTATGAATCATAATATCATAAGAAAACCTTCAGGTACTCATAAACCTCCTAAGAACAAAACACTCTTTAAACACAGTCCCTGAAAAACCTGGGACTGCCATGCTTATTTAAGAAATACACAAATAATTTCACTTAGCTTTTTACAGGGGTAGGGGACTACTTGCTCCCAGTGATACTATCACTCAAGAAAAATATTTAAAATTTCTATATAAAAGGAGTAAGTGAAAATACCACACAAGGACATCTGAGGCCAAATCACTCATGACCTCAACCAGTAACTTTATACAACTTTTTAAACAAAACTCTTTTAATTTACTTGAGGTTTTAACTGAAAACAACCAAGTTAATTTCTCCAAATTAACAACTGTCCATGAGCTACAGTAAGAAACAAAGAAATGCATGTGAGCATCATCAACACCAAATGAGTTTACTGCAGGATTCTCTAAAGCACATCTGATCTTGGCTACAGCCTGGAGTCTACCTTTCAACTTGCAAATGACAGTGTCACCAAACACTGTCCTTCCATCAATCAAGCTGGGTCATGAATATACAAAAGGCAGCAGAGAGGCTGGCTACCTCCTGCAGTTCAACTTGGCCTAATTATCTAGGCCTTTCTTTTGGTTACAGTCTGAAGAGTATCCACCCAGTCAGCTGCTGGGCAGCCGGAGGCCTAATCAAGAGAGGTTATGCATACTGACCCTTCTATGGACATCCAATGCAAGTTAAATGTGAGCACCAAATGTCATCTTTCTTATTCATCATTATGAAATCCCCCCCTCAAAATACCAATCTGCTGCCATTTTTAGACACTCCTCTTACCCCCCTCCAAGCTGTCATCTCACTGTGCTACTGCTGGGTGAGTGAATTAGCATTCTAACTGATGTGCTTGCTCTTCTCAGACAAATCCTTGAGCTGCATTAACTAATGTCTACTCTCTAGAAAAAGGAACTGATAGTCAACCATTGATAAAAAGCACTTACATTTCCACAAATCACAATGGGACAAAAGTCAGGGAAGAGTGACTATGCAAGACCACTTGCACTTGTTTTTTCTCATTTCACTACAAGAGACAAGCTACAACACTAAATGGAACATGAGACTGCTAACTGGTCTTCTGTGGATGAGTGTGTGGAGAACTTGAAGCATCAAAGGACTGGTGGAGATGGAAAGAAGGCAAACAATGAGAAACCCCTCTCACTACTCTCTGAATTGAAGATGGGTCTGAGAGTAAAGCACCCCCATGCCCAAGATCTGTTCCCCACCCAGGACAGGATGCTGAGCATAAGGATGTAACAGCAATGCTGGAGAAGATCAAATGGAAAGTAACCATGATGCAGAATTGGAAAAATAAGTCCTAGAAATGCTATGCGTATAAGGCATGAAATGGAAGTGAGATGGGAGTGAAAGAAGGCCCTGCTGAGATATAACACATTTGAAAAGAGAAAACAGGAGACAGTTTTATGGACTATGCATATATTAATCAGTTTTTATTCATCTACGTCTATACATTTCTGCAAATAACAAGACCTAGTGTCATTGGCTATGACAAAAGATAACATTGTTATTCATGACCCTGCAAGTTCTGTAAGTACTGGAAAGCTGTTCTGTCTCAAAGGACAAGTCCAAATACTTTTAAGTAAAGTGGGTGGAGATGGAAGAGATGGGAGGAAAGAGTCCTTCCTGGTTAAGTCTAAAGACTGACTGGTTTATAAAGTCAATGAGGACCCACTAAACAGATATCTATTAAAAATAGTCAATCTCTGAGAAAAGAAAAATAGGAATGGCATTGTTCCTGTCCTTAAGTGGTCTGTCTCAATAGAAGACTGACAAAGAGTCAAAAGAAAAAAAAGAACCCCACGAAATTAAAAAATACTACATTTGCAATAAATACTATAAACAGGATTTAAATACAGTGTAGAGTATGCTGGGGATGGAATCAAAAACCTTGCTCATGGCAGGCAAGTGTTCCTCACTAAACTACATAGTTAGTGTTATTAATGGCATATAAATGAAAGTCAAGAGAAGAATAGAAAGAAGTAAGTTTTCAAATTTGGAGAAGAGTGATCCTAAAGCAGGCATACAGTACACTTATAAAAGGAAACCATGAAGTATGACCTATATTTTGGAAAATGCTGTGGGGAAAAAGTATGTTATACTAGCAAAAAAATTTAAATTTTTAAATTTAAATTTTTAAAATTTAATCATGAGGCAGAATTTAATCACATTTCCTTAAAAAGTGAAAGCAGTCCTGTTTGAGTACATCCAGATGTTTTTATGTAGGAGTAGCAGGACCCATGTATTCTTAATCTTCAATTATTTCTGAAAATATATCATCTACGATTTTTCACAGTCCTTTAATCATGAAAGTTTATGTCTTATTTATTTGTAATCAATGTTTTACACCATACTTATCGCATGTTCAGAACTTAATAAATAGTGATGGGGCTCAGTTGTAGAGCATTTGCCTAACATGAACAAGCTTAGATTTGGTTCTCAGGCTACTACCTTCCTCCAAAAAAGAAGGTTCAGTTTACAAAGAGCTAAAAATTCCAGACTAGATATTTTCGACTTTACCTTACAGGCAATGGAACAAATAAAGCTCGGAGTTCGTGATATTAGCAATATTAGAAATTATATAAGACATTAAACTTGGTGGGCTCTGTGTGCTTCAGCCCTCATCCCTGGGTTTGATCCCTGGGAGAAACAAAAAGGGAAGAGGGAAGAGCTCTGCCTTGAGAAGTATTAGAAACATTACTTAAATGTTACTCAAATGCCCAACTTTTCCTTTCAGCTCCACTCTGTTCCTGCTCTTTTATATGGAATGCTCTTCTCCCAACCTGGAAAATACTATTGGGCCTTCACAGAACCACTTTGTTTGCAAAAATGGTCACTGTAACCTTATTTAGAGTAACAGAAAGCTAAAGACAATTAAAATGCTATAGAATATAGACGTGATTAAGAAAATAATAAAAGTCACTCAATAAAACATTAAATAGTTAATAAAGCTATTCATCAAAAATTGCTAACATAATGGGCCAGTGAAATGGCTCAACAAGTTAAGGCATTTGCCACCAACCATACACCCCACCCACCCCCCCCCCCACACACACACATACATACAGTAAGTAAATAAATGTAATAAAAACAAGTTGTTAACACAATCCAATAACAGAGGGGCATGCCTGCCAATAATTGCAACCTGAGGACTGAGATAAGACTGTTTTAGCCTACTTCCAGGGCAGCAAAGGCAGCAAAATACCATGTCAAAGAAAAAAAGAAAGGAAAGAAAGAGAGAAAGAAATAAAGGAAGGAAGGAAGGAAGGAAAGAAGGAAGGAAGGAAGGAGGGAAAGAAGGAAATCTTAAACCAGGTGTAAAAGGGAATATCTGCAGTCAGCACTCATAGTCTGAGATGGGACCCACAGACCCTGGTTAGCCTGGTTTATATGTAGCTCTAGGCCAGTCTTAGCTGACACCCCTAATATGAAAGTCCCATAATACCAATGAGAAACCCACAAAATTGCTTAATAGACATTAAGAATGAGAAAACTTTAGCAGTAGCTAGTAGAGACACACATTAGGAGTCCCACATACCTCAGAGTATCAGAAATACATGAGATGTTCATTGGTTGGTTGGTTTTATGAGACAGAGTCTCATTCTGCAGCTCAGGCTGAAATGGTTCATAATCCTCCTGCCTTAGCCCCCAAATGCTGGAATTAGAGATATGTGCATGGCTTTATTTATGAACTTTAAAAATTGCATTTATTATTTATGTGTGGAGGCATGTGGCTGCCATGAAGCACATATGTGGAGGTCAGAGGACAACTCTTGGGAGTCAGTTTTTTCTGCCATAATGTGGAATCCTGGGGACCTAACTCAGGTCAGTGGGCTTGGTAGAAACTGCCTTTATCTGCTGAGCCATTTTGCCAGCTATGCAAATGATTTAAACACAGCCAGAAGCAAGTCTCCTGTTTCTTGCTGTCTGACATCAGCATTGACCTATAGATGCACAGCACTCAAATGCAAGAAAGTAAAACAGCTGTTTCCCCAACAACTGGCATACTTTTTAGGCAGGGTTTTGCTCTCTTGTTATTATAAACAAACCTCTCATAAACATTCAAATACATGTATCCAGACATGCACACACAGGCCGTACATAGTTTGTGCCTCAGTGTAGAGCTAGTATGTAAGGGTCTTGGCAGTCCTAGTAATGCACAAGCCTCAATAGCTATACTAACTCCCTCCCTCAGCAGCAGCATGAAGCACTTGCTCCATTCTTCTTGGCACTATGTGTGTGAAAGATCATGTTCACTTAATATGTTGGTGAACATTCCACCTGCACCTGAAAAGAATGCATACTCTGCTGCTGTTGGCAAAGCAGAACCACTGATTTGGTGAAGCTCCATGATTGGGTTGCTCAAGTTTACTACGTCCTTACTGAAGTTTTTAATAGACCAATCTTACATTCATGACACAAACTGAACCTAGTCTCAACATGGACACTAGATGTCTATCTACATGCCTGCTGAACTCCATCTGACAACATTTTGTTTGGGATTTCCATTTATATTCACCAGTGACACTTTCTTTTCTTATACCTGTACCTTTTTGTTTCAATATCACACCTTAAAATCGCCTGGTATTGATAGTCTAGTAATAAGACTTTAAAGGGCTGGCTTATTTATTCTAATAATATTATATACACTTTCAACATCTTGTAATTTTCTAAACTTGTTGGGTTTTTGTTTTTGTTTTCTGGGTTTGGTTTTAGTGGTCCTCAGTATAGATCCCAGGGATGCTAAGTTAAAACTCATCACTGACTTGCATGCCCAGCATATAAGAGTAATTTCTATTAATAGTACATGTTTACCAGACATCAGATGTATCAGTAAAGTACCTATAATATCTTTTTAATCTCTGATATCCTATCTTCTTTTTCAAATTTAGTATTATTAATTTGTGCCTCTTTTGTTTCTTTTTATTTCTTTGATTGTTTTTACAGCTTTATTCAAAGCACAAACTTTAGTTTTGCTAGGATTTCTCTGAGCTTTTTCTTTTCTGCACTTACCTTCTTCTGTTTCACTACATCTTTACTCTATGCTTTTTTAATTCTCTTTAGGTATAACCAGGTGTTCGTTGCATTCCTAAGGCAAATTTCAGCTAATTAACTTTATCCGTTTCTAAATTTTATAACATAAACATTAAGATTAAAAATAAAAATAAATGGTCAGACTTCCCCAAACATGAATGTATTTCTTCTTGAAGTAATATCAAAATTTGCTTTGTATTTTGAAGCTATGAAGTGAAATAATTTTAGAATTGTGAGAGTTATGTTGAAAACCTGAGTCGATCTATCAAGACAGAATGCCATCTTTACCTCTAGACGGCTTCCTGCCTTTACTGCCAGCATTACATGACCTCAGAGATAGCCCTACGGTTCTTATACCAGTGCTTGCTGTACTGGTTCCTATCATTGCCAGCAGCTTGTCTGTGTCTTTTTGTAGGTATGACTCTCAAAAACAAGCCTGCTGTCAAATTGTCTGATTATTTACTTATTATTCTTGGACAGTCTTCATCTTTATATTCTTCATCTTTTAAACTCATTGTATGAATATTATGCTAAACACTATATCTCAACTCATATTTTTTATTTGTCTTACTTTCGTTTCTTCCTCTTCTTCTTTTACGTTTAGTGAATTCTGTTTTTCATTCTGCTCCTATCATGTCATTGTTCTTCCTTAAATATTCTATGTAACTATATATGGAGCTATGTAACTATTTCAGTGTGTTTAATCTTGTCCCATAAAATTTATTAACAATATGATAAAGGTATTTTTAAATTAGTAATTTTTAATTTTGGAGAAAGATACAAGTAATGGCCTGTATTGATTGTCAACTTCACAAATCTCTGAGTCTGTAAAGATTATCTAAATCAGTTTAATTGAGGTGGGAAGATGCAACGTAAATGTGGGTGATGCCTGCAAAGACACAGAAAGCAAACTAAACATAGGCATGCATCATATTCTTGTTTCCTGAGAGCAAATGCAAAGTGACTACCGTCTCATGCTCCTGCTGCCATGCCTTCCATACCACCACAGACTGGGAACCAAATCAGACCTTCCCTCACTTAAGTTGTTTTGGTCAATTATTGTCATGGCAATACGGAAATAATTAATAAAATGCATTTTTAAATGCACACTTACACACAGTGACTTATGAGAAAAATAAGCAGTTAAAAAGCAGCACCCATGTCAGCACCAGCTAGCTTGCTACTTTCCCACAAGCAACTTGTTGTAGGTCCTCAGAATCAGTTCTCTCCTTAGCACCTAAACCCCATCCAAAAAGAAAACCACATACACAGCTATTGGGTTTCTTATAGCCACTGCTTGACATTTTTTTCAAATACAACTAATTGTAAAATATTTTACTTGATCCAATAATATCTAAACTATTACAGCTAACACCTGTAACCAATGAAAAGTTTATTAATATGATATTTTAGTCACTTTTATGTAAGAAAGTCCCTGAAATTCAGGTTTATTTACAGTTAGTTACAACTTACCAGTATGGAATAATCCAAGTATTCAAATGCCTCTGTGACATACCAACTCACTGGTTTGCTCTAGAGATAATTATGATCTCAATTTTAGTAGTACCAGTTGTTTTAAGATTTTGAGATTAAAAAAAAAAAGTGTCATTGTGTATGTAGTCCTAACAATATATTGCTATTCTTCCTGGTTTTGAGTTTTGCATAAGTGGTATGAAACTATGTCTTCTGTATATTTATATGCGCGACAGTCATCTGTGTTATTGAATATGGCAACAGCTCAAACATACTCACTGCTATGTCATATACCATCATTAAAATAAAACTAATGACACGTGACAGAAAAGTGAGGAGGTATAAGGGAGGGTACAAGATGGGTAAGAAAAACAGCAAAAGCAAATTTTATTTAAATATGCTATGATGAAATCTATTTATATACTAATAAAAAGACATAGATAAAACATAGATTACAGATGTGAAAAATAGAGAAATAGATTTTTAAAGATCTGATATACTTAGTCATGACATAAGGGTATCAACTGTTTCAAAGTTTAGTGGTTTAGTTTTTATTTACAGTAATTATTTAAACAATTTTGTTCATGTCTATTATACATGAAGCTTTTCAGGACTTAGATGAGAAAACTGCCAGGCTAGTAGGACACACATAGATACAAACACACAGGTGGATTGACACACATGTCCTTTGATTTTAGTTACTGTTAACTACTTCCCAAGCTAAGATTCTAATTTATATATTTACTAACAAAGAAGTTTCATTTCTCTCTGTCCTCAAAAAATTTTGCATTATAAAACTTTTAAAAATTTTTGCAAACTTTGTATGTAAACTTTGTATGATTGTATGTGTGTAGTTTAAATTCTATTTTTGTTTTTCATGGTCCTAGAGACTAGATCCAATGCCTTACACAAGGAGGCAAGTACTCATCTACAGAGTAAAAAGCATACCCCCACTATGGTTTAATTCATACTTCCTTTGCTAAAAGAATCTTTATCTTTGTCTAGAGCAGTGGTTCTCAACCTAATATTGCAACCCTTTAATACAGTTCCTCATGTTGTGATTAGCCCAGTCATAAAATTATTTTGTTGCAACCTCCTAACAGTGATTTTGCTCTTGTTATGAATTATAATGTAAATATATGATATGCAGGGTATCTGACAGGGGACCCCAAAAGGATCATGATCCACAGGTTGAGGGCCATTGATCTAGACAATGAAAGGACCTTAATATCCTTTAATCTGATCACAATTTACACTCTGTGTTACAGCTGTGCTCTGGTCCCACTTTCCCTTGTAAGAGGTCTGCTGGCTAGTCCTTATTCCACTAGTCTGGAGTCCACGACTTTCCTACAATATGACTTTGCAGAAACAGCTTTGCATTTTATCCTGACAACCAGTGGACATCTGATTATGGTATTGATCAACTCTGACATGTTCTCAACTACATAAATATCTCTTAGGATATAACTGTTTACTTTATCCTATGGGTTATCAACTTCTGAACTACAGATTAAATGTTGGGCTTTCTTACTCTATGCTCTTAATCTACATTTCATACTCTCCCACCCTCTCTTTTCCTCTGCATTGTGGGTAATTTTTCCGTATCTATTGTGAACGTATGAGCTGAGAATTTCCCTTGTTTTTCACACTGCTGTATTGATTTTAATGGCATCTTATTCAGTTAGACAGACTTTGAGTTTTTCATCTCTTTAAACATGATTTTACTTGCACTGATTATACACCTGTGTTTGGTACCCTGATTTTTCAATGTGATATTTGGGCTAACTCATAAGCACAGTGGCCCTTTTACTCCAATATTACTTTATTACAATTATGAACCTATATCCCTCAATAATTACACAAATTCTGATACTTGTGATGAAGTACTTTCCAAATGAACAGATGTTCATTCTTTAGATGAAACGTTGGGGGGGGGCACTAGTAACACACCCCAGGCTAAAGATGAGCCTGAGCTTTTTGGGACCACACATGTGGTATGAATTCCACCCTCAGTCAGCTGAGCATAGGCAAGTGTTTATGTCACTACTGCTCTCCCATTAAGGTAATTAATTCACCCTGCAAAAGTTCTCCCCTTAAGGAGAGTGGTTCTCAACTTCCCTAATACTGCAATCCTCTAATAACAGTTCCTGATGTTGTGGTAACCCCCAAACATAACATTAATATCACTGCTCCTTTATAACTGTAACTACTTCAAAACTGTTGCTACTGCTATGAATCATAATGTAATGTAAATATCTATGTTTTCTGATGGTCTTAGTCAATTCCTATGAAAGGGTCATTTGACCCCCCAGCTGAGAATCACTGCTTTAGTGCTTCTAGTTTTTTATAAAAACAAAAAAATTCTAGTTTTTAATCTCTTAAGTCCCTTAAAAACTGTAGACTCTGAATCATTCTAGGTGAATGTATGGGTAGATCCTTTCATTGACCCAAGGAATGGGTATCAGCAGAATCACTGTCCTTTTGACTCAATAATCTTACTCCACCACTGGGTCAGCCATATCTTGGAGGATTTAGCTCTCTACAGTTAATATTTTTAAGTGTACAAACCAGATGAGATTTCTCAAAATGCTATCTATTTTTCAGATGCAAATTCATAACCTGAGTTTTGAAATTTAATAAAATCAACATAGTCTCTATAGTTTTAGTTTTCTATGTAAAATGGGTATAGAATGACATCTCCCTTGGAGGATTCTTATAAAAATTACATGAACAATTTCATACAAAGTGCTTGGCACAGTGCCTAGAACACAGGAAACATGTAAGAGAGCTGTTGCCCATATCATTATTATTATGGCTGACTTGGGCCCAACATTATAACCTGTTAAACTGCTTTGATTTTAAAGCCTTGGTTTTATTAGTGAACAGCTATTTCCTCCAGCACCATACATTCTAAAAATTTATTGTGCATACCTTCTATTTTTCTATCAGAATAACCGACTTATTAAAAAAATGGAGTCAAGTACATAGCTCAGTGGCCAGAGAGCTTGTGTAGTTTGCAGGAAGCCCTGGGTTGAACCCCAAGCACCATCTAACACTAGACATGGTAGTACACACTGTAATCCCAGCACTCAGGAGGTACAAGGACAAACATCGGAAATTTAAGGTCATTCTTGGATATGCAGAGAAGCCATCGTGGGATCCATGAGACCTAGTCTTTAAAAACACACACAAACAACAAACATACTTCATATAAAACCAAAGACTAATCCAGCGAGAAGGATCCTTGAGACATTAATCTAAAATGGCAACCCATCAATTATAGGATATTTAAATCAGTTCTTTACAAATGATGTGAAGGAAGAAGGAGAGCAGATTGAGTGGGTTAGCCAAGAAGACATTAAATGAAAAGCTGAGTTGTCATAAACATCACCAAGTATAAACTCACCGGCTTACTATACTATAATGCTGACAGATTCGGAAAAGGTAATTGTTGACATTTCTAAAAAAAAAAAAAAAAAAGAAAGAAAAGAAAAGAAAAGCTAAACTATTATGTCTCATTTAAACAAAGTTGCAAATAGCACCAGCAATTTGAGCTTGCTATCTAAAAACAAAATATAGAGGCCAAAAACCATGTATCTGTAACCTCCTTAAGGTAACTGCAGAGGTTCTGACTTCCCCCTTAAGTAAGTAAAAAAAATTCACAGTATTGTTTCTTCCCTCTCACATTCCAAGCTTGGAGCTGCCTTTGCTCATCATCTTCACCTTCTGAATGCTGCCTCCCCACCTGACTGCAAACTGCATAAGAAGGCAAACATATCCTTAATGCACAAGGAGATATGGAAATGTGGGACATGCCAGATAAATAACTACTGATAGATAACTTTAACTTCTAATTCCAAAGCCATATTCTAGACCAAGTTACGAAATAACCACAGAACTATCTATGATTAAAGCCAATCTATAGCTCATAAAATTGGTAGAAAAGGCAATATGGTAATTTTATGTGAACAAGTCAAAAAGACAACATAAAACATGCTAACATGAAAAGATACAAAATGTCTTATTCAACAAAAGACATCAGCTAGACAACAGCATATTTATTTTAAAAAATAATGTGTAGAAGTATTTAGTACAATCTAGAAAGATCGTTATCTCTAAGTAGCAGAAATTTTAGTAAATTGTTTTTTTTTTTCTTTATACTTTTTGGCATTGCTTGAATATTTTAAGGATCAACAAAGACTATTTTGTAATTTTAAAAAAGGGAGAGGCTAAGCTATCTTCTTTGGTAGATGGTGCAGGGGAGCAGAGGGGGCAGGAAAGCACACAGCACTCTTCTTCCTGACACTGTATTTCCTAAGTCCTCAGAGGCCTACGCACACCAAATACTTATGGAAATGAACTCCCACTAATGACAGTTCCACATTCTTGTACAGGTAAGACTGGATAATCATTATCTTTTTTATCCTAAATTCTTTTAAAGTAGGTCTGGCTTAATGAATTTGGCACTCTAGACAGGTGACACTATCCTTCCATTTATATGATGCTTTGGGATCTTTTTTTTTTTTTTTAAAAATAAGGAAGTGTTACATAAGGGTGGGGGGGAAAGACAGCTCAGTTCTTCCTTATTACTAGAAGTCCCTCCGGGGCTATATAAACAGAGTCCTCACTCATTTAGAGAGGATAGAAACATCCAGATTACCATTTAAACATAGTAATAATAATTTTTATAAATCACTCTAAACAGGAATTACTGTGAAAAGCAGTTGATATTTCTGTCTATCTAACGAAGCATTGCAGATAAAGCTGTAATCCATAATTTAGAACAAATACAGCTCCAGAAATACTGAAGAAATTCCCCATGAAACACAATTATTTTCTCTTGGATTATTGAATTTCTTTCCACAAAGACACATGGTGTTGGCTGAATAAAAGATCATATTCACATGCTCCTGACTCACTCTCCATAACATAGCCCTTTTCTTAGGAAAAGAGAAATGTCCTGGCAATGATAAAACCAATCCATCCCCAGATGCACTTTGTTAGTTACAGGTTCTGCATTCAGATTCTGGTGTGATAGGTACAGGTACTACCATCCCTATATGATAGTACAGGTGAGTGCAGGGGAGTCCTGCAGAATAGCACCAAACAGGACCAGCTAGCATTATTGTTCTGCAAGTGCAGGTGACAGAAAGACAAAGCTTGCTGCATGAGCACAAGCTAATCATTAATTTCGTAAGCCCTATTTCCCTTTCCTAAACAGGAACTTTATCCCAAATAATGCCGTGCACCATGCCTAGATCTGGCTTCTATAATCCAGCAGGAATTAACAGTATGCCAATAAAAGACTCAAAATACTTCTCTCAAGCATTTTTTTTCTGCCCAGTCCCTCAAGTTATATTCAAATACCAAAAAACCCAAAACAAAAACAAAACAAAACAAAAAACAAAACAGAACCAAAGAAACCAATTCCAGGGTCACATAAGTTTAACAATTGTGGTGTCCTGTGTGACTGTCAAAAGGAGCCAGGCAATGCAGCAGAATCTGAAAGGCTGGGTAGAGTTCAGTCTAGTGTTTCTGTAGTATACTTTCACCATGGACTATTTATTCTCCCTTATTATTTCTCAGAGCCTACAATTATGGAACATACCTCGAAACGCCCTCTCCTGGTTTGTGAGTCACTCTCTCATCATTACCTGCTTTTGTGAGGGAGCAGGAACTTATGTGCCAATCAAAATACTGACTGCAATAGCTAAAAAGTCCTTCAGGATTATATATATAAACACACACACACACACACACACACACACACAAGAACAAACAAAAAACAAAAAAAAAAACCAACCACAGAACATATGAATAGTAACAAGAGAAGAAAATCATCACATGAGCAAAACTATTAGAAGAATAGAAAAATTATGTAGGAAAAGGTATGCCGAAGAAACTGTATTTGGGATAAGGACAGTTGATTTCCCCCTACATACTATATCTGCAGTGCATACAGGCCATACTATCAATCAGACTACAGTATAAGCTTTTTGATTTTCAGTAGGTATCTTCAAGACTCTTGGACAATTCTTTAAAATTTTTTGAACATCATTATGGAAAAAATGCATGAAATAAATTTGTTCATACATTGTCTAAACCAATACACAACATTCAGAATTTATTATCATCATCATCATCATCATCATAATTCTGAACCCCTTGTGTTTCCATACTCTATTGTGCTTTATGTAATCACAAATTCTGGAAAAAATAGTGTTTCTTTTTACAAGTACTACACTGTTAATCTTCTTCTAAGACACTAATACCCATTACATGAATTTTATGCTGGTGCTCTGTCGTTATTTCAACATGTCAGGAGAATGTTTCCAAGCACAGCTGGGAAACAACTGTGAACTGGTCCATAAATGCTAAGGTGACTAAGACATAAAGAGATGACTCCAGGAGAAACACCAAGCATTTACATACCAAAGCAACATGAAAACATGAGCAGTTCATGGCTAACTAGCTAGCAGCTCCTTAGGATGCCACTGACTCTCAGAGATATCCAGTTTCAAAGATCTGAAAAATGTGTGTCTCAGGATCAGTGACATCTATCCACAAACCACAACGCATTTTCCTAGACCACTTTTAAAAATGAATTTGAGATACAAATCACATATTACAAAATGCTCTATTATTTAAGTATACAATTGTGCTGTTTAGAGTATATTCAGATTTTTACAATGCTCACGTTTCCATCATCCTCTCCCAAAACATCCACTTGTACTCCTCATAACCCTCAGCACCACACCCTCTCTGCACTCTCCTACTTCAGTCATAACCTACTTTCCCTATAGATTTGCTGAGTCAAGACATTTCATATAAATATAAGCATATAATATGTGGGGTTTGATGAGTGGATTTTCTCGGCAATATGTTTTCAAGATTTATACATACTGTGCCATGTAATCAGTACTTCATTCCTTTTTGTGGTTGAATAATATTCCATTATTTTGGATATAGCACCATTTGTTTATCCCTTCACTGATGAATAGATATTTGAGTCCTATCTTTGGACTTTGTAGCTTTTATGAATAACACTGCTGTAAACACCCATAAAAAATGTTGTGTGGACATCTGTTTTCAATTCTTTTGGATATACAAAAGCATAAAACTGCTAGGTTAAAAATAGGAACAAAGAAAAACTGAAAAAAAAAAACAATCATGATATTGAAGGTCAGGATAAAGAGTGACTACTTAAAGCTTTTGTAGAAATGATAAGCATAATTTACCTGCATCTCCAAATATCTCTTCCTTTCTCCATATACAATAATTGGCTACAATGTTACTTCTTTCTTCTATGTGTCTAAGTCTGCTGACATTCAAATCCTACTGAGAAACACATGTGACATCCACTTCTGAACAAAGGTGAAGCTAAGGCAGGTAAGTACATCGTCCTAATTTAAAGCTACAATTAATTTTTCAAGAGATTTAACTGTATATTCTGTTTAAGAACACAAAACACGCTGCATCAAAATCACAATGGAATTGGGCAGGCATACCAACTAAAAGCATCTCCAGATGGCAAAGAATTCATTGAAACAAGAATTATAGAAGTATATTCAAAGCAATATTCTGTCTTTGATAATTTAGAGGCAGCCATGATAACCACCATTTGTACATGACAGTCATATGAAATAATAAACCTTGCTAGCTATAAACATTACCAAATTCTGACACTATTGATTTATTATGTCTAACAGTGACATCAAACCAAACAACTGACAGAAACAATGTTACAGCTTTAAGAGCAGTTTGTCAACGATTAATACTGCCAAATGGGGTTTAGCTTTATGCTGGGACCGCTTGTCTAGCAGTTGTCAATCCAACCAAAAATTACTACTGCCACACGTCTGCTAACACAGGCCCGAGGCACCGCTCTGTTAGCCCTCATTACCCCGATCACTGCAAATACAGATGCAAGGCCAGTCCCTACTTAATATGCGTGTTAATTATGCAAATTATTAATTGGGCTGGTGCTTGAGGACTTGTGTTTATGCCCAGATTAGAGTCAATAACTGTATCACACAGCATTTTAAGCCTGACCTGTGACAGAAAGAATGCTGTGCAGAAAGCAACATTTTTCTCATCCTTGTCTGCATCAGAGCACAAGCTTTGCACACATGGAGGCCTCACTGGGGACACAAAAGCCACCACAGAATATACCTTTTATTAGTATATTTATTTGTTAATATTCTCACCTGATACTGTTCATAATTATTTATAGCATTCATTAAATTACTTTACCAAATCCACTGTTTCTACAGAAAAATGTTGAATGTACTAAGCATTAAAATATATTTTTATGGTTATTTTCTCAATAAGGCTAAGGTTTAGTCCTATTTATATTATATGTCCATAAAAATTGTATGACATATTATGCTATAATTTTTTTTTACTTAAAAATATCATATAGATTTAAGCCTCCAAAGATAGAGTAAAGCTATAAGGCTTTTCCAATTAAAATTTACAGCAGACAATGTTGTAAATTTTACTCAGTTGCAATGCTTGCTGCGGTTGTACTGAAATGGGAACTATTGATCAGTATGATTTCCCAGGATACATGAAGGGGAACAAGGTACTGCACAAAGAGAAACAAAACTTTCATTTGTAAAGCTTTCTATTAGACTTTACTGCCCTCATTTGGTTCTAGATGCATCCATCTAAACAGGGGAAAATGACATTCTCCCCATAGAGTCGCAACAAAAATAAAAAGAACACACCACCAAAACAAACAAACAAAAACCAAATGAGAGACCCACACACTCTATCTCAGTAAAAAGTGGTTTATATACTGTTAAAATCACCTCTATAATTTGATGGAATTTGTCTTTTGAGGATTTGGAGGGGGTAGATTTTTTTTTTTTTAAGAAAAGAATTTGAACTTGAAAGCAAAGCAAATAAAGATCAATTAGAATACTGAAATGCACATACCAGCAGGAGCTCAGAGCCACATCAAGAATACTAAAAGCTGTTTATATGGATATTAAAGTGCTTTAGACATTTTGATGCATTTATAAACTTTAATTATTGGCATAAGCAAAATGAAGTTTTCAGTCATTTCACAAATATGATAATAAAAATATTACAGGCTTGATTATGAAATGAAAGTAGTAAAGTTGTACCTTCTTGAACTGGTTTTAATGAAATAAAAAGCAACCTTCTAACCCACTGTGTCTGTCCATGTGTGGACCCACTGTATCCAGGCTTGCTGCACAGCCTGCTGATGGCACCTCACTCTTCCCGGCTATAAATCATATAGCAAGAGTCAATCATGTCATTGTTGGTAGGTGAATGACTGAGGCAATTAACCCCACTGAAAAACCAAATTCATGTCAAAAGTACTTCATGCAAGTTGGCCACAAAGATAAAACTAAACAGTCTTTGTCTGGCTTAATCACTCATGCTGACACAGCCTAGTTTACTGATGACAAAAATATCCTCATACCCAGTAGTCATTTTTCCAGGTCCATTTCATTAACACATTCGTGAGCAGACACTACGTACATTTTTCTCAGTCATAACCCAAACCTTAGAAAAGTTCCATGAGTCCAGAGTCCTAACTAGAACAAGTAGAAAAACAGAGTCTGGAACCAAGGCAGTGTGAAACCAGATGCATGTTCCAGCCCAGACCAAGGACTTTCAGGTGCCAGAAGGACAGGGAATCAAAGGATCACATGCTGTGAGAAGCTAGAGCTGTGAAAATGGAGAAACAGGAGTTGGAGCTAGTTTTGATGGCAGTCTAACTCAGGTGGAGCAGCTAAGATTATCTGAGTCAGCCAACCCAGTCGGTTCATTCCCTCAAACCTCCACAAGTACAATTGGAAGGAGAGATGGTTGTGTCTAAACTGGTAGTTTTTGTTTGTTGTTGTTGCCAATGAAATTTAAAAGGTAACTATCTGAAAATCAAAGGCTATCCGAAAGCTGAAATTGTCAATATTAAAAACAAATTCATCTAGGCATAGTGTAACATGCCTGTAATAGCAGCCACTTGGGTGAAACAGGCTAGCCTAAGTGACAAAGGCTTTGTCTCAGAAAAATGCTGATAAAAAAAATCACAGTACTAAATGGCAAACATATGACAGAAAGCTCTCCTCAAAGTCATCAACTCTAAGGGGTGGGTGTGTATGTTGGTGATAATAATGTGCATATGTAAAACAGCCAATTCATGTTCTTTGCTTGTTAGTGTCAACTTATTAATTAACATTAAGCATTAAACTATCTGCCCTAAAATAAAGCTCATGGCTTTAACACAACATACATGATCTTAAATTGTGAAGACTCATAGGTAAGTCAAAAAACTTAGGTAACTCAGAGGCATTCATTCACAATTACAAAACAAAAAAAGATCTAAAAAAAGGATAACTCATAAACTCGAATGAACTTAGAGGTTCTTAAGTTACAGTTATAGGGGATATTGCACAAATGAGGGGGCAACTTGCAGGAGTTACTTCTTGCACCATGTTACCTGCTAAAACATCTCACTGGTGACTCTTAATGGGAATATTCTATCTGGGGGTTATCATTTCCCAACTTCAACCAGACACTGAAATTTTGTATTATTAAATCTTACAACTGGATACATTTGAAGAAAGTGTTTCCTCAGGGTCACCTGTGGCATCAGGACTAATTGCAGTCACACACTAAATAACTATGTTTCCCATTAGAAGAACGGCATTTCTCTTTTTAAAAATGAACTACAATAAAAGCTGTGGGCCACACTTAGAGGTGGTCACTGAAGCCCTAATTTCTCCACATTATTTTTAAGAACTAATTTTTTTAGTTAAAATAATTATCAATTCAAGGGAATAACAGGGCTAAAATTGTGAGGTATGGGGAAGACAGTTGGAACAGAAAACAAACATGGTGACATTCAGGTTTTCCTACACATTGCATAGTAAGCACAAAAAGCTGACCCCACAGGAAAGTCCAAAGATTGTGGAGGGATGTCAAGGAGGAATTTAGATTTGTGAAAGAGAAGCATATTTTTTTTTTAAAATAAAATGTTGACTCAAAGACCCACAAGAATAAAACAATCTCCTTACCTTATACTAGTACTAGGTATGCACCAATAGCCTATGAGGTATTATTTGCTAATTAACAAAACCATTTCGTTATTATTTACATTTACAAGCTCTACTAGGGATTCAATCCAATCATGTAGTCACTACCAAATGTTGTGTTAAAAGCAGAGCAAATTTTCTGGGAAAAAAACTGGAAAGAGGATATTCTCAGAAAAAAAAGTTCTAAGTATAAACTGAATATTTCCTGAATAAAAAAATAGAATTTTATTTTTTAATTCTAAAAATATGATAAGCTAAGCAGCACTTCAGAGACAGCACATTAGCCAACAGCTCATCCTAAGACCACATGACGCTCTCTAGGACAGGCAATGGTACTAAAGAGCACACACTCAGTGCGCAATGGCTGGGATTTCACTGCACTCTGCAGTACTTATCCAAATCTGGTCAGCAGTTCTGAAAGCCAAATGACCCATCTTTAGCACTGACCAGCTAACATGGAGAACGCAATCATTTAGCTAACCTCCCACAGTAATTGCCCAAATAAAAACAGGTAGTGAGAAGCAACGTTCTAGCAGAAAAAGAAAAAGAGAAATAGACAATGGATAGAACTAATCATGGGAAAAGATAACAAAGACCTAGGATTCTAGCATCTGGCACTAAATGAACTTTTTTGTAAACTGAATGGCAGTTTCCAGAACTGCTCCAAGCATCATTCCTTTGCCAAGGCAGTAAACAGCTTTTATCAGCAATAATGATGGCATAATCCCTGCGAAAAGCAGAGCAACATATGGCAGCGGCCCTGCAAACGCCACCCCAGCAGAGTAGGGGGCTTTTATTACAACGTCCACTGTGGAAAATCTGCCAGACAGATTCTCTTTTTTCTCTTCTTCCCTCTTTATTATTTGTTTTTAAACAGGTTATCATTTTCTCTAAACTGAGTATCACATTTAGGGATTTTAAACTGATTCCTTTTTCTTAAACACATCCAGAGACGCACACAAAGAGCATGTCACATCAGATGATGGATAGTAAAATAAAATGGGGTTGCCAATTTTGAAAAGGCATTAAAATGGTTTTCAGATATCTAGACTTAGAAACAAATGCCTTTAACTGCTGTGCCTCTATCAACATCAAGCACACAGATATAACACGAATATCCAAGAAGTGACTGGTCTCACTGACTAAAAACAGGCAATAAGAAATCCGGGCATATAAAAGTAACAGAGACAACACTGCCATAAAGCAGATCAGGAATAAAGTACAGAAAACTACAAAGAAACATAATCTATAAATGACCTTAGTAAAATTTGCTATGTATTAAAACATCACACCTCATAATATATAGCTAATGATCTAAATGATCACAATGAAGTATTTTTTAGTTCAACATCTCTTTATCAATAAAATTGTAAAAGAGGATACTCATATAAAATATCTGCTAATGGTCTCTGGGGTAGACTAATAAATCATAAATCCCACCTGGGTTTTGCAAAGACAAACCCTATTTTCACTGAAAATCAATGGCTGGCCTGTTTTACCTGGATTCTTGATCTTTCAGAATATTTTTGATATACTCTGAGTTATGAAGATACAATTTTGATTTAGATTTTAAATGTTATAATGAACAGATCTGGAAATTGAGTTTACTAATTGAAAGGGTAATTATTGTGTCCTGTACATTTAACATCTTATTATGCACTTAGCTAAATGCAAACTTTTGTTTATTTCTGGCAAATTTATTAGATGATAGAATGATCAATGAAAAAGTAAAAGAATGTTAAAATTTTTTACATTTTTACCCATAAATATTTTTTCAGGTTAAAAGATGTATCTAATAGCTGCACTCACTGATGTGCACATCTCTTTACCAATGTCTATATCTCTGCTGTCAGTGTTATAGTATCTCCCTTCATTAAACCTATCAAGTTTTCCTTTGGATCATGCAACCAAAGCCAGAAGACAGATCTCTTCCTGGAACAGAGCGGTCTGCCAAGTCTTTCCCAAGCCCAGCTTAACCTCCGTATTGATTTTCTCAACAGTGCAGCCATTCATTGTTTGTGACGCTTGGCTGTCGGCTCTTTAACACCCTTCAACCAAATCAATTTCATATTTTTGTCAATGCTCTGCAAGAGGATGAGTGAAACTACAAAGACACATCACACGGTTTAAAATGCATATCTTACTCAGTTAGACTTTTAGTTTATATAAGGCTTCTAAAGTCTAGTTCATGTACTTATTTATATTCTTGCCAAAGAAAGGTATAAAGCTTTGTAAATTATAATTTTCTAGTTGTTCTAACCTTATGCTTACTATCTTTCTTAAATACTTAATTTTTAAATGTAAATTAATACTTATTCCAATTGCAACCTACTTTCTTTAAAAGAGAAATAATGTTTTCTATGGGTTTGGACAGTTAAGTAATATGTAAAAAACATGGTGAAAGGTTATTTATACAATAACATTATTATTAAAGGCAACTGTGAGCCTAAAGTTGCAATGTGCTTAAGACTAAACACCACAGACTGCCTTCAGCTGCCAATGGAAAAACTCCTCTTGACATCAGTTAGAACGACATGTAAAAAATCAAAGATACATATGTTCCAAATCGTGCCAAACCTCCCATCGTTCAGCAAATTTTGTAGGCTCTCATGGGAAAAAATGGGTTGGGAACAAAATCTAAAAGAAGTTGGCATTTTTCTTTATTTTTGCTAGCAAATTTTAAATTAATATTCAAAATACTAATTTCTATATTGTCTCTATTGTTAATTATAAAAATATAGACAAAGATCTTTGAAATACATCAGTGACTCATTTAAATGTATATTTTTAAAAGTTAGCCAATGACTCATGGAAAAACTTGATAGCTTCTTCAAAGACATTACATATTATCCATATGCATATAATACATAATTCTCCAAAAATATAACAGCAACATCTGCACAATTTGTAAGTATATTAGTAGATGTTACAAGAGTACTCTAACATAGTTATGATGCATAGTAAGTAAAAATTAGAAAGTGCAAAAACAATGTTCTTAACAGAGAGAAAAGTTCATCTGGCATACTGCAAGGCCTTGGCATAACAGACGAACTGGTCCTAAAAAGCAACTTTAAGTGCAAAGCATTGGTCTCTTACATCTGAACCAGAAGGAGACTCACAATAAACTGGCAATTCAAATAGATAGCAGCCTTTAGAGAATAGGACATATACAGATGGTTGTGACCTAATATATATAGTTATATTTTGTCAAATCTAAGGCACTATCAGTAGTAAGACTTACCATGATCTCATATGTTTTTATGAAAAAAGAAAATATTCTTTGAGGCATGGCAGCATACCTGTGATCCTAGCATTTGGGAGGTTGGAAGAGATATGATAGCCAAAAATTCAAGGGCTATGCAGTCAATATCAGGACATCCTGGGCTACAGAACGAGACTCTGACTTACACAAACATACATACATACATACATACATACATACATACATACATACATACACACACACACACACACACACACACACACACACTCTTTCTCTCTCCCTCTCTCCAACTGGACTATGACATGGTATTAATTCTAAGAGGCAGCCTCATTTCAGAAATGCTAAAATATTGAGGGTGGGTGAGTATCTCGGCATCACTGAAACACAATAATGACACACTAGAATAACACATTCTTTGAACTCTTCATGTGTGCCACTTTAAATTGTGTGTATTATTAAATATTATGACATAACACCTGAAGACACCAACATGATCTTCTGCCTAACAAACTGACTCTCACACTGTCCTCTCATTCTTTGTGGCTAAGTTACCCTATGAAGTACAACACAATGAATATAGCACACACGAGAAAACCAGACTGTATCTGCTGAATTGGCAAATTTATCACTGGAAATTCAACAACCCAATCTATGGCACATTCTCACCATGATGAAAAGATATTCTTTGTAATTAGAATAGGTGTTTGAAAAACACTCTGCCACTCACTCATTAGCTTCATTATCTGGGGAAAGCTGATTAATATCTCTAAGCCTTAGTTTTTTTCACTGATAAAAATCAAAGCTCCAGCATACCTTTCCAAGACCCTGTGAGAATTAATAAGTTGAGTGAGGCCATCACAATTCTTAATAAAGGAGTCAGCACTGTGCAGGCATTCAACAAATGCTCCTGCCCTTTTGCTGGGTATTACATCTTACCTTAAAGCCATATAAAAGCTACTGGGCACTTGACTGCGGAAACAGTCTTTACACAGATGCAGAACACTGCTGATGGCCCTTTTGGAAATCATTACATATGCCAAAGAAGAGTTTCAGCTTGTTCATTGTTGTGTATTTAATCTAGAACAAAGCCTAGCAAACAAGAAATACTCAGAAAACTTAATTTCTGAACCCACTAAAATTTAATGTAATAGAAATTCAATGAAGACAATGTATTAAAAGTTACTTTTCTTCTACCTCTTCCATTTTAAATACAGTATTACACATAACAGCGTTGACTTTATAGCAATAATCAAACAGCAGCATTCTAATTAATTCAACTGTGTTTTTTAAAATATCTTTCAGAAAAAAATAGCACACTTTAAGATTTTTTTGGAAAAGCTTAGTTGGTTAGGACACAACTGCTTTCTTCTTGTGGGGAGAAAAATGTAAAAATTAACATTATTCAGAACAGACCAATGTGCAAGACTTGTAATCAAGAAACAATGCTAAGCCAAGCCATGCTGTACACCTACAATAATGTTAGCAGTAGGGAGGCAGAGGTAGGAGGACTGCCAGCTAGAGGGGTATCTAATGCATAGTGAGTTCCAGACCCACCTTGGCTGTGAGACTCTCCAAATGCTCAATTTAATAAGAAAAAGAGACAGGAAGATAGAGATTATAACATGAAATCACTTTAGTTAAGAGTTTAATATTTTAAAAAAATTAAAAATCCATAGGAGTTTGATATAGTCAAGTCTGTATGACACCCAAACCAGAATCAAAGTGAAGGTTTGATTATCTATAACAAAGGTGATCTATTTCATTTAAGGTAAATCTACAGAAGAAAAGACAGCCAACAAACTGAACATGAACCATCAACACGTAAGACCAGTACTTCACCAGTCCAATGTACTTTACTAATGCTGCTCCAAGCCAGTCCCTGTTTGAGGCATCTGGCTGTACAAAGATAATAAGAAACACACCTATCACAAAAACCCATTAGGGGAGATAACACTTAATTTAGATTGCAGTGATCTATTTGTGCCTCTGCAATTACAACCATCCTACAGGTTAAATTCATGGGTTAAAAAAAAAAAGATGGAACAAGATAGCCTACGAACATAGATCCAGTCTCTAGGCAATATTTTGTTCATCTGAACAAATGATAAGGAAAAAGTTACTATAAAACAGATATAGGATCTTTGTGAGAAAGTTCAAGAATATAGAAAAAGCATAAGGAAGAAAAAAATTTAAAATCCTAACTCCTTCACTGAAAGTTAAGCATTATAACATAAATATTTGGTCATAATTATTTGAATACTTTCCCCCTAAGAGAAAGTACGTGTTGGGGGTGAACTATATAGGTATCTTACTATTTTATAAATTGCCTTATAAAATTAATATGTTGAGTATTTCCCATGTTATTGGACATTCTAAATCATGATTTTAAGTCATTTCATTGCATTCTATTGTATGGTTATAGCATAATTTAACCAAACTACTTACTGTTGAACATTCCAACCTCCTCCATTTATAGTGCTAAGCAGGTGCTCCACTCTAGGCCACATCCCCAAACCTATTCTTTCCACTTTCATCCTACTGGGAATAATGGTGTAAACAACACCATTACATTAAGTAGCCAATAGGAGAAATGGAAAAGTGTTCCTTCTCATAGATAATCCCACATAATAATAGCATATTTCTATTTTACAGCCCCAAATGAACTAATAGGCATAAGCTCTGAGCATTAGCAAATGGGAGAAAGAAGCAGTTGTCTGCAGCACCTAATATAAGAATGAAACACAACACATAGAGTGCTCCCACAAAAGACAGTGACACCTGACTCTGACTTCACTACAGGGAATATAACCAACATAAGAAACTGTTCAAGTAAACCATGAGACGTCTATAAAGTATGAAACCACAGGACAAATATGACAGCTTGTTCAACAACAATAAAAAGCAAGTAAAAGAGAGAATGGGTAAAGTGCTATAAGTTTAAAAAGATAAAAAGGTAGAGGACAATTGTGATGGGCATATTTTGTTTTCATGCTGTTCCAAACTCTCTGGATATGTGACATCAAGAAATTGTTGCTAATATATTGGTATAATAATGGAACCGTGACTAAATTATGGTACTTCTTTACTAATTTGCTTTCTTAGGAGTACTTAATAAGACATGACAAGGGATGCCAAACATAGTGATGGGTGCCTTGAATCTGAGCACTCGGGAAGCAGATCTATACAAGTTTGAGGCCCACCTGATCTCCATAGTGAGTTCCAGGCCAGCTAGGGTTACATAGTAAAACTCAGTCTCAAAACAAACAAAACAGGATAATTTATTTTTTATTTTCTTCAAATGATATGTAAAGGAGAAAGGCAAAGAAGGTGACAATGGGACATAACTGGCCACGATGGTTTAGGGATCTAATGTCCTAGCTTCTTTGGCACAGCTCAAAATTTACATTAGTCAAAATTTAACACAGGAAGGAAGAAAGGCAAACGATGTTGCTATTGTGATCATATATGTATGTATATAGATATATATATACACATATATAACTCATACATGTATCTTTATAAACATCCCTAATGCTTCAGTATTAACCTATAAAACAGCAATAAATCTCTTAAGGTTTTATGTATACATTTTATAAAACTTACTAATATACACTCCTATAAGCAATGTGTACAGTGTATACATTTATCAGCATAATTATGTCTTTTGTAAATATACTTAACTCTTGACAAGTGCTTTGATGATATACAAAATTATCTAACACCAACATGAACACAGCAGTAACCTCTCTCTAGACCCACACATTACATATTACTGCTGAATATTTACAGTCATATTTCTCTGACAAACAAAAATTTCTAAAAGACAGGAAAAATAAAGAAAACAAAAGAAATCCTGGGAAGATGAGCCATTGTTTTTTGTTTGGGTTTTCTTTCCTAAATGATGCTGTCAATCACTGAAATCTCAATATTTAAAGAAGAATTACTACTTGTTTTCATAAGCTTCATTGGTTACAATTCATAAAACACTACTTCGGTGAAATCAGTCTCTTTCCAGTCACTGTTAGCTGCAACAGTGCAGCCAAATACTACTTACACAATTATTTTTTAATTACAACAATCAACACAGAATATCTGTGTCTATGGAAATGAATTTTAACATTTTTCTTTTAATATAAATTGTAGTTTTACTATTCATTCATGTTTTCTTAAGGTGTATTGTGTTATGGCTGTAACCGAGAAATATCCAGGCTTAATGATG
>JARWLC010000002.1:57240058-57297558 GCA_033318265.1 Phyllotis vaccarum
AATTGCATGCTCACATTTAAGTAATCAAATGGAAACATCTATGATATCAGTTTAGAAACAAAATTTGCAATTGCTTCATGTTACAATGTCAGTCCTTTATGGGCAAATGAAATTCCCAATGAACAGGCTCAGAACAGTAGGACCAAATAACAAGGAAACCTTATTAAATCCCCCCATCTAGGTCCCCAGTACTTTGAGGCCAGCATTTACAAAGAAAAGGAGGGTCTTAATATTTTAGAATTGGGGAAACAAATAAGTTCATCAAACAATACCAAAAAGTAAAAATTTCTAATTGCCTTATCATGAAAGCCAAAGATAGCTTCAATAAGACTCAGTACAAGACCAGAGTTGACATAAAAATGGAATTTTTTAATGGGTTTCATGCACAAGGTAAACTCTTTTCCCTATAAGACAAAGATGAAGATTCTAAATAAAATCTATGGGTTCTGATATACATAAGACAAGGAACAAGACATCAGCATTAAAAGGCCTTAACAAAAAAAAAAAAAAAAAGGTCAAGCAGGAGGCAGAGTCCACAAAATCCTCCAGAAGAAGGCGGGCAGTCTCCAAATAGCAGTTTGCAGGCAAAATAACTTAGAACAACTAATCCTATGATGTTGAGTAATATACCTTGTACCTTAAACTTCAACTACTCTGGCCAAATACTGGCCAGTTAATATGCTCTGCTAAGTGCCTCTAGTAAAATATTTTTTTAAAAGAACTAGACAACATTAAACAAAAAATGAAAACCCTGGTTGTATGGATCTCTCCTCACTGGAAGGCTGAGAGAGACTGGATGCAAAGGGGTAATTTTTTTTATGCATGTAATAGTTCAGGAAACTGATATGATGTCAACACAAGTGTGTTTTACAATAAAGCTGGGTGTCAGAGCCAGAATGGATTCACTGTCTCTACAGGCCAGAGCATAGCCATTGTTGCCTAGAACTGAGTAAAGTTGTCAACTGAACTGATGTTTAGCTTCAGTATGAAAGCCTGAAATAGAGGAGCTAGCAAGAGGGAAACTCACTGAAACAACTTTTTGAAGTAACATATTGGCTTCTATTTCCATCTTAAAGAAGTCAGTTACTTCATCATTAGAGATATACTATAAGAAAATGCACATTCCATGAATTGTGAACATCTCACAAAATCATCATTGTTCAAATACTTCATTTACATCTCTGTGAAGACTGGAACTAAACACCACTGAAAGCAAAAGTCACCATGTGTAGAAGAGCATCCTTCAAATGAGTTCTCAGGAGGCCTGCAGAACAATCACTCCAAGTTCAAGGCCAGCCTGGTCTACATGGTGAATGCTTGTTCAAAAAATGATTGGTTGATTAATTGATTGATTTTTAAGGCCATAAGGTCAAGCTATTTCTACGTCTCTTGGCTAAATAGATACACATTAAACTAATACAGCAGCTTACTGCAAAATGCTTCTGAAATAAACTTCAATATCCAAAACATTTAAGAAATTTGCATGCTCTCCATGAATTCTTTTAACAGGACTTGCAATTTTGCCTACAATTAAGTAAGTACATCCCTTTTGATAGCATTCTTAACAAAAGCTGGTTCTAGGTTTGATAGGACAAAACACAGCAACAGTAGAGCCAGATGCTAGAGATTTCTCTTTTCCTGTCTTCCCTGTCACATACAATGGAGGAAGAGTCCAGGGATGAAACAGCAAAGAGGAAGAAAAGTAGAGTGGTTATAAATGTCCTGGCCATGCCTCGAGTGCCTCCAGGAGAAAAAGCACAGGAGCTAGGTGTGCTGGATTAGGACAAGAACCATCTTCAGTTGCTCCCCTCCTCCGGAAGCCCAAGCACTATCAAGGCTCACTTTTAAAACCTTGTCACAGAGTCTAGCTGACCTGAATTCACCTAATTATTCCAGTAATTTAGGATCTTATGCTATGGGGTTTATGAATCAGAGGGACCTTAATAACAAATCTAAATCCAACTGTTCAATGACTCTATGACCTAAGCCAATTCATTAGACTTCTCTGGACATTTGTTTGTTCATCTGAAAAAGAAAAATAACTTCCTTTAGTGGCTGCATACAAAGAACCATCACAGTCTCTAAGAAGTAATATATTTAGAAACTCCAGAATTGGTTAGACTGGGTGACAGAAATCACAAGGTTTGCAACTCTCTGGATACAATAACAAACTAAAACACTCTAAACAACTTCAGCAGAGATCCCACAAAGGAGCCTACTCAGACTCCATTCAAAATGTCCCTTTAACAGAAATTCAATCCGATTGAGATACAAAAGAAAGAGGAAGGACAAAGAAAGAGTTCTGTAATATAAATATTTCCAGTCTCTGTCCATGAGCTCACACATACATATAACCTTTCAAAGAGTGACAAAAATACAACTTTTATACATGCTTTAAGTAAAAAGAAATCTCAGTATTAAAATATACAGACTACTAGTCCTACAAAATTACAGACAATGTGCTAGGAATGTCGGAGTTTTAAAGAAATGGCTATTTCTTGTAAAAAGATTCAAAATACCATTCAAAGGTTTAGCCATTGCTAAGAAATCACATACATATTAGGAGTCACTAATAAACCTCTGGTAACAAACATGAAGTCATAATATAAAGGCCACAAAGGAAAGGTCAAGAAAATGATGTTATCTGCTGTTTACACTGCAGACTGCTGAAAAGTCAACACACGAGGGGAGCAGTGTTTGCGTTTGGCAAGAGTACTAGTAAACAAAGCCATGGTACGTGGCACTGGAACAAAACAGACACGCTACCAATGCAGAACATACAAAAGGCATGTAAGGGTCCATGTAGGTATATACCTACATGCATATACATGCACATGTACACATACATACACACATACATGCACACGTGCACATACACACACACAAACATACAGGTGGTTCTCAACCTTCCTACTGTGTGGCCTTTAAATACAGTCCCTCATGTTGTGGTGAACCTGACCATAAAATTATTTTGCTGCTACTTTGTAACTGATTTTGCTAGTGTTAGGAATCATAATGTATATCTGATATGCAGGATATCTAATATGTGACTCCAAAGGCATCACAATACACAGGTTGAGAATATGAACACATCTATATGCATACATACACACTAACACACATACATACACATCTTCTATTCTGAAATTTTTCTTTTATTGCAAAGTTGTCTCAATCTACAGAAAAAATGTCCTTGAAGACAGTTTAAAACCAGCATAATAGAAGACAAGTGTCAATTATTTATCTTCAGTATTTTCTTAACTACTTAAGATAAAAGACACAAAAAGCATAAAAACCATCTGTCTGCTGACGCTCTTATTTACAGAGTCATCTAAATGGCCCGCTGTCCAAACTGCTCCCCACAGCCCAGAAATGAGCACAACAATTGACAGATTACAGAATACTGTAAAGGCTTTGCTTTACAGTAGGAATTTTATGCTAGCAAAATACTTCAAAATGGAGTGTGAATACATGAGATGTCAGGAGTTTATTAGCTCAATTCCAAACACAGGAAGGCTACTGGGAAAGTCTCAGAACACCTAAGCATCACATACCAACCTTATCTCTTTTACTCCCTGTCCTTTTTCTTTCATTTCTTATTGTCTATACAACATATATACTTTGATGTTCTACTGTCATCCAAAACTAACGTTCAGACATTTTCTCAACTACCCAGACTCAGCAGAACTTACACATGGTCTTTAGCTTTCTGGCTTGTAGCCTCGCCATAAATCTTGGGTTTAAGTCTCTCCTTGGCTTACACTAAATCTCACTGTCAATCACTGTGAAGAAGTTATTTCACTTCCTCCAGCACAACTACTGCTCACATCTAAGCAGTAAGTAGTGCTTGCCTCCGATTCCAGTCATTCCTTCCTTTTCTATAATCTCATTTACCAAGAATTAGTCTCAATCTCATCTTTTGGCAAACAAAGAATCAACAATAAAGTTTGCAATTGCTGAGCACCTGCTTCATTACGAAGGTAAAGGGTAAAGGGAAATACACATTACCCCCTATTCAACCACCACATTCTGTTTGGATTGCTTTGTTGAGATAAGCTTTTATTATATCTCAGGCTGGCTTCAAACTCTTGATCCTTTTGTCTTGGCTTCTTGGGTGCTAGGATTAAGGTATATACTACTGCACACAGCTCTCTTTTGTTTGAATCTCATTCTAATTGAAATGCCCTATAAAAGACTTTAATTTACTCACTCTATTGACTTGAGTGAGTTGCAGATTTTCTTAATTTAAGTACAATCCACTTTTCTAAATTGTATTTATGGGTATATGCATTAACCTGTTTGTCTGCATGCATGCAGGTATTGGCAAAGGGTAATAGTGTCACATAGACTATGCATCCATTTGAAGGTGCCTTCTTTATTGATGATTATACCCTCTGCTTTGTTCCTGATGAACATACATGTAATGTCTGTGCTATTTTATGTCTTTACTTTCTGACTAATCATATTCTGGATCTGGCTCTGTACTGGTGCATGCAGTGCCTCCTTCCCATGGGTCCACCATCATAATAATTAGAAACACCATAATTTATTTAGCCAGCCCCCAGCTAAAGAACATTTAAAATACTGATAATTTACACTTTTATAGTCAATGCTACAAATACTTCCAAGAACATTAAAATTTCTCAGGTGCAACAGGGTATGAAGGCTAAACTTCAGATCAAAAGTTACAGGTGTCTAAAATTTTGCTAGATATTGCCAAACTTCCCCTTTAAAAAGGCCTTAACAATTTACATTCTCCCAGTGACTACTTTTGACTTGTTAATTTATGTTTAAGAGAAGGTGTCCCTATATAACTAACCCAAGCAGACCTGAGCCTTGGGATCTTCCTGCCCCAGCCTCCTGAGTGCTGGGATTACAGGGTAAAATACATGTAAACTGTCAGGCTGACACTGTCACATTTTTTGATATGTTGATCTGAGGGGGTTTTTTTTGTTTTTGTTTTTAAGTCACTCTTATGTTTTCCTTCTGACTCTTGAGAGTCAGCAGCATACAAGTGATAAAGAGTCAGGCTCTGCATGCACCAGGTTCTGCCCTTGGCATAGATAGGGCTATATGTGACTGGGAGACCATGTAACTTCTCTGGCTACACTTTCGCCTAAGTCAAAATCTAAGAAATCTTCTACCCCAATGTCAAACACTCCTGTCAAAATTACTTGAGCCTGTTTTAGTACACCCCTTTAATCCCAGCATTCAGACACAAAGGCAGGCTAGTCTGTGTAAATTCAAGGCCAGCCTGATCTACATGGTAAGTTCCAGGCCCTGTCACAAGATAGATGGATGAGTGGGTGGATGGATGGATGGATGGATGGATGGATGGATGGATGGATGGATAGATAGATAGATAGATAGATAGATAGATAGATAGATAGATAGATAGATAGATAGATAGATAGATAGAAAAAGATAGAAAAAGATAAATAGATAGATAGATAGATAGATAGATAGATAGATAGATAGATAGATAGATAGATAGACAGATAGACAGGTAGAGAGATAATGAAATAATAAAATTTGATGAATTGATATATATATGAAGTATCTAGTATAGCTGGTACATAGCAAGCATTCCATTAAATGAATCTGATTTTTATCTTACTCTTGTATAATAAATATTACACAAAAAAAAAAACACCTAAAACTAGGGACTAAGACGTGGGCTTAGCAGTTAAGAACATTTGTTGCTCTTTTAGAGAACTCATATTTGTTTCCCAGCACTCACACGGCATCTCACAACTGTTTGAAACTCTAGGAGATCCCATATCCTCTTGAGACATAGGTGGGTACCAGGTATGCACACAATACACAGGTAGGCAAAACACTCCTACGCATAAAATATTTTTTTCAATTAAGTAAAAGCGTAAAAAGTAACTGATTGAAAGTAGGTCTTCATATCCCACCAGCAATACTTTTTAAATGTGTGAAAATGGGGGCTGGAGAGATAGCTCAGCAGTTATGGGCACATATATACTGCTTGTACAGAGGACCACATCAGGTGCTTCTCAACCTCTTCTAACTACAGTTCCAAAAGATCTGAAACCCTCTTCTGACATCTGCAGGAAATTAAATCTTTTTTTAAAAAAAGCGTGGCCAAGTTAAAATTTGTAAGAGGTTTTGCTCCCATCTCTCCAGCTACATTTCTCAGTTTCAGCTCAAAACTCTCCTTTGCTCAGAGACATCTTCCCAGACCTCTCTCTCTCAAGCTTCCCATGGCCTAGTCAGCCTTTTACATTTTCCATGATGATGCTATTTTATTTACTGACGGCTTTGGCATTTAATTGTATGGTCTTTGATGGCAGCATACTTGTCAGCTAGACGCACTGCTGCACATACAATAGAAGAATATTTGACTCAGAAAGAGCAAGCAACATTTATCCATTCAATGATACTGTTACAGTCAAACTTAAATTGGAGCCTTTATGTGGTGCAGATAGGAATATAAAATGGCACATGTGTTTGTTTATTGAAGATTAAGCATTAAAGCATTCACAGAACCAGAAATTCAACTTGAAAAAATGTCTATACAAAATGTATGCATAAATATTGATCCAAATATTTGCCATGTTATAAAAGAATAAGTGTGAACCAATGGAAAGTTACTATGTGATGCTAAGAAACTACAACATGAAGAACTACAAAAACACTGTACTAAGCAAAGGAAGCCAACAGAAAGACCACACGCTGTATGAGTGCAATGATATGAAATGGCAGGATGAGATAACTCCATTTAGACAATAGTGATTGCCCAGAACTGTGTGGAAAGGAGAACTAAGAAAAGACAGAGAGTGAATGCTAATAAATACAGGATCCCACCTGAGACTGATAAAGATTATAAAATATAGATTTGTGATGAGGACATGATTCTGTAAATATGAGTAAAGTTGTAAAATACCCATTTTAAAGGCATGAACTGTACAGTATGCTAATACATCTTACTTAAGCCAGTTTTGTAAAAAGTTAAGCCAAGCAAAACATAAACTGTCATGACATTTGACAATGAAGAATGGGCACACCATCATTTCTCAGCTAAAACTGGCCTATTTCATTCTGTCTTCACAGAGGTTGACTAACATTTGCCTTATATATCTTTTTTGATCAACATTCCCATACAACCCTTATCTTTAGCAACTATGGACCTAGGCCTATATGAACCCCCACTGTCACACATCACCACTTCATGGGGCAATGATAAAGTGAGGGAAGTGACATGGACATCAGTGTTCTGATTTAACACTGATGAGGGAGAGTAGAAAACAGAAAGAGCACACACTGCAGTTACATGGTGCCATGCTGCTCCTTCTAGTACCTGGGGTTAATGTGTGCTCTACAGCAGCCAGGGCTCTGGTTCTTTCATCTTTAATTATTATTCAATTCACATCATAATTATCCTCTGTTTTACACTATTGATTCACAAAATCCCTAAAACCTTGTAAAAAGATGCTATACTCAGTACCAATCTAGACTTAGAAAAGACTGACTTGTGTCTTTGCCCTCGATCCAGAACTTTTTGTTTTAAAGCACTTTACAAGTCGTCTTTGAGAGTCTACATTACAAAAATGTCTTAGGGAGTGAACATAGCAGAAACAGACATCAAATAAAATAACCTCAGATGAACCTGCTCTGCATTTCCAAGCTGTGAACTCAGTCCGGCAAGGCAGTTTGCATCACTAATCCTTAAGTTTCTAGCTCATAGAATTAGGGCAGTATAAATTCACAGTGGTATACATAATTTTTTAACTGCAAAAATTCTGTATTAACTTCCTACTTTCTCCTTTCCCTGATCATATACTAATAAGAAGTCTCCAAAATAAATCTAAAAGGTTACATTACTCAAGTCAATGCGTACACTGGAACATCAAAGTAAACACACACAAAGTAGCTACAACTACGCAGATCTTGGAAAAATATAACAATATAAAGTTTTTTTTTCCATTCTCATCAAATCATCTCACAAAATCAGACAGTACAAGCAAAGAAGAATGAAACTAGAGATGACATTTAAAAAAAAAAAAAAAAAAGGTAGCAAGCGATCACCCCCACACTGGAGGGAACAGCAAGAGCCCAGCTGTGGTAGCAGTACAATGAGCCCTCACAAACACAGACCCCCAGAACTCACAATGAAAATACATCCAAAAGGAAAAGGATCCAGGACAAATAAGCCCAAAAACAACTAATGAGACAGAGATGCCACCTTTCAAGTTTTACCTACATGAAATAAATAAATAAAATAAATAAACAAATAAATAAATAAAAATAAAAACAAAGCAATATAACTATTAATCTGACCTCAGAATACAATACTTTGTGCATCATCAACTAAATATAAATGGTCTATTTATCTTACCATAAGAAAATACAATACAAGATTTAGCTTCCAATGATACTCTCTAGTTTTATTGAAGCTATCTTAGATACAATAGAGCAAAGTAGAAAAACATAGTAATTTTGTTAGGGATCAAATTTTTAACATAAAAGGAGCAAAAGTACAAATCTAATATTAAACTTTGTAATCTTAACTTGGAATTATAATTATCAATGTGAACTATATTTGTCTTTTTTCAGAAAATAAAAGTAGTAATAACTTTTTTATATTGCAGGAATTATGGTAATAATGGTAATTCCTTTTAGTAGTAACAGCAAGTACCTTTAAGGCCTATAGCATGGTCTTTATATATCTTTCCCTAATAAAAAGAAGCATAGCTCTTTGTTCTTCTCAGGTAAGTCTCAAGTCTAATGCAGGCAGTCCAAGGTGAGCCTGACACAGTATGTTACAACAGAAAACACAAGCAACTTTTAAAGCTAATAATAAAATCTTGTCAAGAGTCACATGAACTAGTGTAAAAGGGACTCCACTAGGCAAACATGGTATGATTTCATAATCAAAAAGTACAATGCCCATATTTGACTAAACACCCCCCCCCCGAAGGTTCCAATCAAACAGAAAAGAAAAACAAATTAACTCTTATGTGCATCTTTGGATACTACTGAGACACCACTTCATCACTCTGGAAATTGATAATTAAAGGCAAAAAGTTAGACATTCTATACTGATTGTGTTTCAGCATAAACAAACAGTCCTAGTGAATGGAATAAAGCCAGAGTCCTGGCAACAGAAGTTAGAGGCAGGGAGTTAATAATGCTGGATACAATCAAAGCATATTGTAGATATACATGGAATCCTTTAAAAAAAATTTATTTACGTATGTATATTCTGCATGCCAGAATAGGGCATCAGATCCCATTATAAATGGTGAGCCACCATGTGGCTGGCTAGGAATTGAACTCAGGACCTCTGAAAGAGCAGCTAATGCTCTTAACCACTAAGCCATCTCTCCAGTCCCTACATATATTGAATTCTTAAATAATATTTTTTTTTATACTAGCAAGGTTGGCATAGTGGGGTATGCCTTTAATCCCAGCACTTAGGAGGCAATATGATTTCTGTGAATTCAAGGCTAGCATATTCAATTGTGAGTTCCAACCCAGCCATCTATACACAGTGAAACTTTGCCTTTAAAAAAAAAAAAAAAAAAAAAAAATCTACTTCATTGCCGTAACCACTAAAGGCTGTGGTAGCACACATGTTTAAACCCAGCACTCAGGAGGGAGGGAGAGGGAAGAGGAGGATCTTTGTGAGTTCTAGGCCAGTCTGGTCTACAAAGGGAGCTCCAGGACAGCCAGGACTATTTACATAGAGAAACTGTCTCAAAAACAAAACAAAACAAACAAACAAAGACTGGCTAATAAATGCAGGAAGAAATTGGAAATTGCTATATTTCAATTCCTAAGAAATTCAGTTAATTCAAGTATTGACCATCAATGTATGGTAAAACTCTGAGACGGAAAAAATGAGGAGCAAATTTACTATCTAGCAAACATCATTATTAGTACTAAGTAGTGTTAGTTGAAGTATTGTTTTTACGAAAATACAACCAAGTATTATGAGTGATTTGATGTAACATAACTCTAATCAAGACTTAAAACAAAAATACCATGGGGAAATAATCAGCAAAATCCAGAATATTGTGCATTTAATGGAATAGTGATTCTTCGTTCTCTAATAGCATGTGGAAAGAGAGAGGTAGAAAGAAGGTGGTGTTCTTGTTTGAGACACTCAACAGACATCACAAGCAAACATAGGAGTTCCTGCTTGGAACCTGATTCAAACTCCCCCAGAAAATACAGATTTTAGGCAATGAACAAATGTAAACAGGCTTCACATGTTCAAAATGAAGGTGTTGCTAACTGAAGTTTTGTTAACTTGTTAAGATGTGGCAGTAAAACTGGCTTAGCTTAAAGAACACGTCTTGCCAGTTGTGTGAAGTGGGCAGTTTGTCCGGCCTCTGGCAGTGGGACCAGAACTTAACCCTGGTGCATGAACTAGCTTTTGGAACCCATTCCCCTATAGAAGGAAACATTTTGTTCAGCCTTGGGGAAAGAGGCTTGGTCCTACCTCAATTTGATATGCAACTTCTTTGACTCCCCTTGGAATCCATATTGTCTTGCTTGTAATACATTTTAATACATTTAAAGATGAAATGGCTTGATGTCTCAGAGCAGCTTTAAAATAGTCAAGCAAGAAAAAGTGATTTCAGATATGAAGCAAATATAAAATAGAGATGGTGATTTTTTTTAAAAAAAGCTGGTGATAAAGGAGGTATGGTATTCTCTGATTTATGTATTGATAACTTTTATAATAAAAGGTTAAACATACAAACTGGAAAAGAGAACAAAACACTGTGTGCTCTAGAGTCAGATCTCTAGTCTGGAAGCCCAATGCAATGGATCTGGACAAAAGATCTGATCTCGTCAAACAGGTCTCCTGTTTGGAGAGGGAAGAAACCTTCCATTTATTCAGTCTGCATGAGACAACATACAAAGGGCAGACAAAGTGTCCAAGACATGAGGACCACAGCAAACATCATCAATTAGTACTAAATAGTGTTAGTTTAAGAGGATAGCAAAGGTGCCTCGGTGGTTCTTTGTATAAAAAACTGTTTATTTTCTGTCAAAACACATTTCATTTTCAAATCCACATGAATACAAACCACCTAGAAATAACTACTTTCTTCTTTCTTATCATTCACCTCTTTGAAAATTAGTAAGTGCAAACACTGTTACCCCAATGAACACAAAGAGGGTCATACATTCGAAATTCTGCACAATAATTAATTGAATTAATTCTTCAATTAAATTTCACTGACCACAAGACTAGAGTACTGCCTAATTTTCGGGAGAGAGGGACATGTATTCAATTGCCAGCACCCACATGGCAGCTCACAACTATCTGTAACTACAATTGCAAGGACTCCAATGCCCTTTTCTGGCCTCCACAGACATCAAATATAAATGTGGTATGCATAGATGCAGGCAAAATATTAATATACAAAAAATAAATAAAATGTTAGCTGGGTAGTAGTGGCATTTAATCCCAGCAGTTCAAGACCAGGTGTTCAAGACCAGCCTGGTCTACAAAATGAGTTCCAAGACAGCCAGAGTTATTTATTACACAGAGAAACCCCGTCTCAAAAAAAAAAAGGTAAATATATAAATGAATAAGTGGATTTTTAAAACTTTATTACCCAAATATTATCAATGTTTTACCTATTTTTCATGGTTAATTCTAAAATTAAGTTTTCTTTTAAAATAAAGAGCCAAGGATACAGATGACCAACAGAGTGTTTTTCTAAGATGCCTGAAACCCTAGATTCAATCCTCAGCACTTCAATAAAAAAAGAAATATAAAATAAATCTAATAAACATACATACAATGCAATCCCTTTCTTTTTTCAACCTTAAGATTTATTTCTCTAGTTTCTAAACAAGGTGTATGTATGTTCATATATTTCACGTTTTACATTATATGAAATACCACTTTTGTAAGTAAAAAAAAAAAATTATACTTTAGTCCACAGAGCTGAGGTAACTGATAAATTTTTCCTTTCACTTTTAATCAGGCTTCTTGTTGTAAGAGCTCAGCAGACAGTGACGCGAGACACTGCCTCCTAACTTCACTTCACCTTTGCAGTTCCACAAGGGACACCATGTCAAGATTGTTCAGCTTTTTTGATGAGTGCTGCGTGGGTAACTAATGTGTAAATGCAGATATGTATAGAAAGCACTTTTGACAGTGATGTATTGCAGCTGGTTCCAGATATCGGTAAGGGATGCTTGGCCAAGCATCTGGGGCTCCACTGCCACTGAGCAGTGCCAGAACCACACCACTCCTCAAACCAGGGCACAGTAATTCTCCCATTAGAATCTTCTTTAAACTATTACTGTATTCTTCCCAAAATAATACAAATATTTCTGCTGTGTAGCTCATGTTTTAAACATAAAGACAGTTTGGCTCCAGAAAATAAACTGCAGAGAGATGGATGCAGTATTAAAATTTAGTTCATGGTCATCTGCTTTAACAAGACTTTTAACTAAATTACACCTCTAGGCACAAAATTTTAAGTAGCTCTTGACTAGAAGAGTTGAGTTACCCACCCAGATCTGAATTTCTAAAAAGAATTATCAACATGGCACATCTATCAAAGTAATTTAAGTTAGATCATCAAGTTTACTTTCTCTCTTGTTACTATCTACACACTTGACAGCTGTTTGTCACAGGCTATGCCAGACACATGGATCTTAGAAACTAAATGAATTCTGAAATGACTTATTTTCAGAACAAAATTCTGAAAAAGACTGACAAGCATATACATAAATAAAATCTCTAGCCCATGGACTAATAAAATGCAAAAAGGTACAAACCAAAGTTTCAAAATGAAAATACATTATCACAGTCATGCAATAAAATGTCTTAAACCTTTAAAATTGATAAAACTGCCTTTTCTACATGAAAAATCTTGTAGCACAGCTCCAACGTAAGCATTTGGCCTGCTGAGAATTCTTTAAAACAACCTGTCTGTCTCCCTCTTCTTTCAGTACCCCACTCCAACTCCAATCAAAAACAGTTCTCAGGGGATCACTCACAGCTGCATGCTCACCATGTGGTTTTGATATAAGGCATTTCTCACTGATCAAGGGACTACAGGAAGCATGTGTTCTATTTACCCTAGAACAAAGAAGGTGAGTTACCTTTCTGATTTTCACCTCCAATAAAGGGTTTGAAAACACTTTATAGGAATACAAGCAAACATATCCATCTGCATGTGTAGAACTCTGTGTTTTCTTTTACTTTCTAGTAAGCTGAATACATTAAATATTCTGAATATATCATAAAACTTTTAATCTGAGGGAAATAAGTTGTTTCACTATAGCCCAAAGTCACTGTGTCTAGTATGGTACAACTTAATATTAATCAAGACTTGAGCTGTTTTTAACAGTTGACTGGTCACTGGTCAAATTTATTTCTAACCTTGTATGTAAGTGACAAACTGGTTTGGAACACAAGGAAGATGGTGATGACTTCTACAATGTTCAAACATTTATTTGTTAAGATTACTCTCCACTGACTGACATGACAGTTTGATTGTTCACAAATTAGTTATAGCTTAAAAGTAGTTTATAAACTACAGAGCCACTGATTTCTAACTGCTTTCCTGCTCTGGCCCCCAACCCTGGATTTGTTGTTTTTTGGGTTTGATTTTCTTTTCTTTTCTTTTCTTTTTTTTTTTTAAAGATTTGCTTATTTATTTAATGTACACTTGTGTTTTGCCTGTATATATTCTGTGTGAAGGTGTTCCCCTGGAACTGGAGTTAACAAGATAGCTGTGAGCTGCCATTTGAGTGTTAGGAATTGAACTCGGGTCCTGTGGAAGAACAGCCAGTAATCTTAACTATTGAACCATCTCTCCAGTCCAGAAAATGTACTCTTACTAAAATACTAATTCTTCTAAATAAACAAGAAGTAAACATACATGTGAGTGTTTGAAAGGATTTCTATATAAACTATTAATTACTCTAAAATTTGGAAATCTTTGTCTAAGTTACTCAATCTATAAGCCACATGTATCCCAGGCCAGCTATGAATACGTCCAACACAAAATCATTAACTGACTTAGAGATTTTTGTAATTTGTTGTTGTTTCTCAAGTGAGAGGTGATAATGTCATGTCCTAATGTCAGAAGGCCAGATACATCTCATACAACATACATTTGGGAGGTCAAAACTAAAAATCATTGCCCAGTGAGTATAAATATATTGAACAAAACTACTTTTGTGTCTATTTTGTCAGTTTATTAATAAACTCAAATAATCTCTAATATCAAAATCACTCCCCCACAAAACAGTTAAATAAGATACAAGTTACCTAGGGTAATCAAAGTTGAAAATTTGAAACTATTGAAAAATTTATCTAGCATTTAATGATATATGGGACTAAGTTGAGTTTAAAATAAGGATATATGAAAAGAAGTGGATTAAGTTTCTGGTTCTTGAAAAATAAGTAATTCCAAAACAATGTTCATACCCAAACAGTATCAGTGCCAATAATGATGTCAGTCCAATCACTCTGAAAAGCAATCTGGGAACACTAGAAAAGCTGGATATTATACTCCATAACCTAGTTCCAGCTTCACATCTTGTAGAAATTCTTCTATACTGTAAAGAATAATGTTCTAGTTAGGTTTCTGCTGCTGTGATAAACACTGTAACCAAAAGCACCTTGGGTTGTAAAGGGCTTATTCCAGCCTGCAGTTGTAGTTCATTATGAAGGAGTCAGGGCAGGAACTCCAGGCAGGAACCTGAAGACAGAAACTCAATCAGAGGCCATAAAGGAGTGGGTTTTACCAACTTGCTCCTTGTGGCACTCTCAGCCAGCTTTTATATAACTCATGGCCATCTGTCTGGAGGTAGCACTGCCTATAGTGGGCTGGGCTCCCCCACATCAATCAAGAAAATACCCCATACACTTGCCTACAAATAAATCTTATGTGGACATTTCTCAATTGAGGCCCTTTTGTGTCAAATTACAAAAAAAACTTATAAGACCAAATTGGCACAAATATATGTTTTGTTTGTTTAGAGTTTGTTTGGATTTTGTTTGTATGAGTGTTTTGCCTACATCTATGTATGTCTCCATGTGAGTGCCTGGTGCCTACAAAGGTCAGAAGAGGATATCAGATACCCTGGAACTGGAGTGCTATACGCCTCCTTGAATGTTCATTAGGCTTGACAGCAAACACCTTTATACAATGAACCATCTTACCAGTCCAGTATTACATACTTTAATTTACAGTCTAACATAAGGAATTTTTACAAATAAATAATCCTTATTTTAGTGAAGAAACTAAATAATAAAAGCTGCAAATAACTACAATGCATTCTCTGTACTATATTCAATTCCAACAGCTTTTCCTGAAAGTAATGTTCTAACTATGGGAATAAGTTAATATTAATGCTATTTGCCTTTCTCTTTCAAAGATACTGTGCAAGAACTTAACTGACTGAAAACTGACACCAATAGCTAACATTTAGAAAGTGTTTTCCAATGCAAAAAAAAAAAAAAAAAAAAAAAATATCCAGGATCTTCTAGGAAAATTCCCAAATTAGATGCCAAAACAAAGGGAAGCTACATGGAGCTTGGTGATAACACAATCATGGATGATGACAAAGAATGCTGCTGTTGAGAGCAAAAGAGCAGGCTCCCCTAAGCAGCACAATCTAGCAAAAGCAAAAGTGATACATTTCCTAAACCAGTGGTTTCCAAGGACAGCAAAGGGTCTCCTGGTGCCCACCTCCTGAGGGCACCTTCTGAGGGTAACTCCTGAGGGCACCTCCTGAGGACATCTCCTGGTGCCCACCTCCTGAGAGTTCTGCAAGGTAAAGCTGAGGTGTTATGTATTTCTCAATTGATCATATATACAATGAACACTGTAGATGGTAATATGAACCATAATATCATAATATAACAAATGCAGACAGATATGAAACCAAGTTATGAAAGCCAGACATTAAAGAGATTTGAAAAAAACATAAAATGATATCATTCCTCTAACTAAACTTATATTTTGAAAAATACTATTTTCCATTTTTAAATGTATTTATATCAACATATAATTGTTTTCCTACTATAACTTTAGAATTAACTAGTATTTTTTTTTAAATTTCTAATGTAGTAAATACCAGCAGATACAATCAGTGTTCACAAAGGCTCTCTGGGGTTCTCAGTAGTACTTAATGGCTCCATGAACAGTCTATTAAAAACAAAAAGTTAGAGGATCAGCAACCTGAATTACTGAACTGATGATAGTGAGAATTAAATGACTAATGTATTGCCCTTTTCAACTGGGCCACCAACAGGCTCAGACAATGATAGTCACCACTGTTGTTATGTAACTACAGCAGGGCCACCAGAAGCAAAGCTGAGACCAGGCATTTGGGGAGGCTTTTATTTGTAGTAAGCAATTAATGGGATGAGGAAGAGACAAAAATCACTAGTCAAACTGAATCTAGCATATAGGCTTCTAGTATAATAGATTCTTATATTACCTAAAAGATCTGTGAACTTCTTCACAAACTGAGAAGACCTAGGAGAAGACTTAAATATATCCAAGACTTCTAGAGTTCTCTTGGCCTTTCAGTCTCAAAGAGGTCCATAGTTGTTCTCTGCTCTTACAAAGGCAAACTGTTCCTGAAATCAGAAGTGATGAAGCATAATGGAAGAACAAAATGGAAAGGGTCATGAGAAATCAAGACCCCAAACCCTGCATACCTCACAAATACTTAGGTACAGATCAGTTTGTATGACAATTTTCACATTGGTGTCCCACACTTCTTCCACACTTCCCTAATTCCCTACTTTGGTTTCCTTTTGTCTCATCAAAATCCATTGGCCTATTTGCCTCTAATCAAGTGACCAGAAAATCTTTTAAGTGTTCCCTCTTGGAACAACTATTTGTTCTCTTTGTCATTATTTTCCAGATTCTAAACATCAAAATAAAAAAATATTTAACCCCTTTGAAATTTCTTTAAAAGTCACTGTACCCAAGCAGATAACCCCAGAATGTTCACTGGATTATCTAACCTTTAAACACGTTCTCAGAAATAACTTTACATGCCAAATTCTTCCTTAGCATAGAAGATTTTAACACTTCCTCCAAAGAAAATGTAATCTCTCCTTCAAAAAGTTTTTATGAACATTATATATGTTAAGCTGGGTCTTTTTTAAAATTATTTTTGTTCTGGAATTTATATAAAAGCAAAAGATACTGTTACTATGGTAATTCCACAATGAAGAGAAAACACAGAATTAGATGGAAACCAGTTCTTAGCATCTACAGGATTGAAAGTTAAATAATGTATCAACAGTTTCACCATCAATTACGGAAACTTCTTAGTACTGTTTTCTGTAAACGTTGGTGACTACAGTAAACTTGAAAATATTTACAATCAGCAGCAATGTCCATTATCTTACTGCTAGGACAAAGGAGTATTCATTTCTACTCTTTCCAATGTTGTATTTCTGAGTTCAATATCATGGTGCACCACTGCCAAGCTACACATACAAAATAAGCACTTGGTAACTGGGCTAAGATAGGTAGTGGACAAGTCATGGATGATAGATTACCAACAGAAATGCACATTTTCTACAAGAGTAAAAACACACACACAAGCATATACCCAAATTAAACAACTGGTTAGGCATGATGCATGCCTGTAAGGCCAGTACATGGGAGGTGAAGGTCGAGAGTTTAAGTCCAGCCTGGATGACCTTAGATACTATTCCACACACTGCTAAGATGAATGACAATAAAATCCCTAACGCAACTACTACTTAAAGTATGTTTCATCACATCAGGTGCCAAGTTGGGGTTGAGACATTGATAATAATATTATTCAGTGCTTTAATGAAAAGTACAATATAATTTTTTTAAAAAAAAGTTAAGCTGAGTTTCTGTATTAAAGTATGGGAAAAGATCAACAAGATGTATGTAGTTCTTAGATTTTATAGCCATTCTCACATAATTTAAACTATAATCCAATTTTAATTCAAAAGTACTTTTCTCTTAGAACTTTTTCTAAACAATCAATTATTTATATTTAAAAAAAAAAAAAAAGTGGTGTGCATGATGACACATACCTTTAATCCCAGCACTCAGAAATCAAAAGCAGGTAGATATCTGTGCGTTCATGACCAGATTGGTCTATAAAGGGAGTTCCAGGACAGATGGTTATATAAAAAAATACTCTCTAAATAAATAAATAGTAAATAAACAACTAAAAATAACGTGGCCAGTACAGACTGAACATGCAAAGAACTTAGGGAAGTGCCAAGTATTGGGCTAAAAATAATACACAGGAATATTATTGGGTTTTTTAAAGAGGTGACATCCTTTTCAAAGAATTATTTACAATGAAAAACCATGCCTAGGTAAGATAAATTTTTTTTGATGCTGGAAAGAAGATAGAGAAAAGCACCTTCCCTTAAAAATAATTTTCAACACACAGTAAAGAATTTTTCAAATCTTGTATACAACAGAGCTGGAGGAAGGTCTCTGTGAAGGCAACTTGTTCAGGTTCCTTATCCAAAGTGCTCCTGGGACAATAGGACAATCATCTCTCAAAGATACCTACAGGTGTGTTGAGGTTAAATTTTTACCTAAAATCTTCCTAACATAGGAACAATATAATGCAGTCACAAAAGATGAGTTTTCTGCTATCATTCACCTTTAAATATTACATTTTAATTTTTCTTATTTAAGAAAAATTGTATAACTCTTCATAGCAGAGTTTAAAAATAACTCCACTATTAACGCAAGGCCTTTATTTAATCACAGGCTAATTTACTCCTGACAGAAAGTAAATTCCACTATTTTCTGTGCGGCTTTATGAAATTGCCATCATTTTTAATTAATTCTTAATTAAAATATATTACACCACAGCTTCTACCCATCTCTCTTGATATTCTAACATAATCAATTCAAGACCATTTACATATCATTAATTAAAAGCCTTCCTCTCTCATCCTTAAAATCATAATGAGGCTCTATTTCTCATTAGCAGCCTTTAAGGGATAAAATAACAATACAGTCAAGAAAGAATGGTAACTTTTTAAAAAAAATTATTTATACCTTTTAAAACTATACAGTGGACAAAGTGATTTTCCAATTTTCTCAATAAGGAATTTTTGAATTATTTCTCTTATGTTTTTCACAAGGGAAAACAGCAGAGCGACAATTGGGCTATAATTTGAAATTAATCTTCAAATGAGATTACCAATAAATTATATAAAACAGGAGCATCTTTGAGACCAAGGGAAACTAAATAGATATCTATATTTGAATACAGACAATTCTTAACATATAATGCCAAACACCTACCTTGCCTTTGTTTCCATTTTTTAAATTGTCCTAATTATCAGTGTTATGCCCAAAACCCTATATAGAAGCTTTTCCCTTAGAAAGACTCTGTCACACTCTGAAGCCTTTAAGATGTGGTTAGAAAAACACACTTCAAGAGCTACCACTGTCAGAATGCAGCACCAGAAAGAACTGATACAGAGGAGCTAGCAGGAGTTCTATAATTAAACTCCAAAGCTACATGTTTTACACATTCTTAAATGAGCTGTGATATATAGTGGCACTATAAAAAGTTATCATTTATTGGTAATGAAAGGTAAAAATTAACCACCTATTCAATGATTTTTACCTCTTCAGAAGGCTTTAAAGTCAAATGCAGCTTGTAAGATTTATAGTAACTCATGACTTTTAACCCACTATTTTCAATATTTTCTCTGTAAGTTACAAAATTAATACAACTTCAACCATGATTACTTTTATGGATTAGTATAAAATAAAATTTCATTGAATGTTCTTCCTAGGAGCAACTGTGGTTGTAGTCCTTTTTGCAATACTACTAAAAAAAAGGACTAAACTAATAAACCTCAATTTGCTCAGTTTTTCAGTTATGATTCACAATTATATATCAAAACCAATATAAATATACAAATAGAATTCAGGTGAGAATAAAAATGGGCCCTCCCCTCAAAAATACATTGCAAAGTAAAGCCAGGTGTCTGTTTGGTAATTTTATGCAGACTGTCGCCAGCATTAACTGTGCCTAGGTTCCTCGTATCAAGCAGACCAGATTTGTAACACTGTCTTCTGTCAAATGCAGGCTCCAGCACAACTTGTCAAGACAGCCTGTCTGAATCATCACACGTCAGCAGAGTCACAGCACTTGGTGTTTTGGTCTGTTGACAGCAATTTATTTTGATGTGTTGTCACAATATGGAATTCTTCGATGCTCTGCATCATGGTGCCAATAAGTCTCACTCTACTTCTTCCCACTACCAGATGCTACAGCTTTAGTAAAGGGAAAGAGTCAAGTTTTGAGTTCTTTATCTTAATCTTTTCACAGTGGAAAGACACAGAAAAATTATTGGAAATTATTGGAAATTAATCTTCAAATGAGCTAACCAATAAGTGAGGTAAGAAACAAGCATCTGAGAAACTTAAAACTCAATAATCCCCTACCTAGCTGATTTAAAAGTGGAGAAGAGCACTGAGAGAACAGAATGTCTTGAGATATTCCCTAATCCCACATTTACCGTAACATAATAAGCAAACAGGCAGGGTGCAAGAGCACCAGCCAATGTATTAGGACACAGGGACTTGGAGATCCAGTCCTGCACTTGGAGTAGAGCATTCAGGAAACTAAACAGTAGCTCAGTGCTGACCAGTGTGGCCAGCTATCTTCTCAACCACTTCAGTGCTTATTTCAATCTCACATTAAGAGCCTCATGTAAACCTACAGACATCTATTTAGCACCAAAGTATAAATGTAGGCGTCAGCAAAGCAAACAACTGAGATAATGAAAGGAAATCAATTTTTCAAAATCAATTTTCCAGAAATTTGTAGAAATTCCTCTAAAAATATGAGATATGACTCATACATGAAATACAAACACAGCTAGCTACCTAGATGTGAGAGTACACACCTGTAATCCCAGCATTCGGGAGACTAAGAGAGAAACATCACAGACTCAAAATCAGGTTGGTATGCATAAAGAGCTGCTATCTAAAACAAAACAGCAACTAAAATGCCAGGACGTTTAATATTTAGCAAAAATAAAGCTCAGAACAGTCTTTAATCTTGTAATTTTTCTCCATGTCATATTTGAAGTTTTCATATGAAGAGTTTTAATCTAGGACTTAGGAAGCAGAAGCATGTGGATCTCTGTGAGTTTGGAGTCAACCTAATCTACAGAGAGGATTTCAGGATAGCCAGAACTATACAAAGAAACCATGTCTCAAAAAACAAACAGTAAAAGAGTTTCAGTAAAAAATCAACTTAAGACAGTAAAGATATAAGAGTATATACATATAAGCACAAATGCTGGATGTGGGGTACAGATATATTGACATCTACTCATGAAACCATCTTTACATCTATCATTCTATTGCAGTTAGAGACACTAATAGCATTTCCATCACTCCTATGTCCACAGTTACTCAATTACAGCTAAAGAAATGTGAAATATAGCCTTGAAAAACGTTTGAACTATAATATTGTTTTAGGAGGCTGGAGAGATGAGTCAGCAGTTAGAAGCACTGGCTGCTCTTCCAGAGGACCTGGACTCAATTCTCAGCACCCACATGGCAGCTCACAACTGTCTTTAACTCTGTTCCAGAGTATCAGACACCCTCACACAGGCATACATACAAGAAAATACCAATGCACAAAAAAAATAAGTAAGATTAGTTTTAGATCTGAAATTATAACAGAAAATAAGATTAAAAATAATTCTAAATAAATGAATAATACATAAATGCATGAACAATATGTTACAGATCCAAATAATAAAATCTTTCTTTGTAAAAAGTAAACTCTAAAACACTTGCAAATAAAAATTTAAGGATAAAATGAAAAATAAAAAATAAACTCTAAACTCAAAGCACCAACGGACAAAGTTTGAACTTTGCCACTATAAGTAGCTGTGCCGGTGAGTAGAGACTACAGTAACATTTATTATCTGATGCTAGTGTGCAATTTTTTCATCAAAACTTATCTCTAAGGAAACCACCATAATTTTTTTTAATCTAACAATCTTTACATCTTCTCTAAGTGGGTAGTAAAGCAGATGGTGTTTTGTTGTTTTATTTCATAAAACAAGTAAGACATAAGATTTTATTAAGTTGGAATCAAAGCTGAACAAACACTCCCAAACTTAAATGATTCCATTAAATTATATTTTGTGAATTCTTAAATTAAAGTGTAGCCATTTTGCACTATTCTGGGAAACACCATGCACAATGTAATCTAGAGATTATACAACAGATCTGTATTCAAAGACAGCCTCAGTGAAATTACTCTGTTCATGCATGTGTGTGTGTATGTGTGTGTGTGTGTGTGTGTGTGAGAGAGAGAGAGAGAGAGAGAGAGAGAGAGAGAGAGAGAGAGAGAGAGAGGAGGGAGAGAGAGAAACACCCAAGGCCTAATCTATTCATCTGTAAGTAGAAGCCAGTTCACACACATCACAGCTATCTTAGAGTACACCTCCAAGATCTCTAGGAAAACACAGCTTTGAATAGTGTAAGAATATGAAACATACATATTCAATAAAGATTTTGTAGCAGTTTTATTCTTATCTAGTAAATATGACAAGTAAACAACAAATGCATGTCAGCATGTACTATATCCAAACTGTGTATCACATACACTTTAAAGAAACGAGTCAAGCCAAATATGATGCAATTGTGGGGTACAGTGTGTGTGCTTTGTATATATTAAGCCCTGGGTTTAATTTTAGCACCAAAAACAAAAACAAGAGGAGGGGGTAGAAATCAACTTAAGCACACTGGTATAATCAAGTTACCTACATGTGACTTCTAAGGATCAGCACTACTAAAAAAATAGTTGTAATACAAACAGAACAATTCTTAATCCTAATCTTGTAGCTGATTTTAGAAATAAGAACCCAGGATGGGAAGCAAGCAAAAAGTATGGATCCAAAGAATTACACAATCACGATGGTACACACCCATAACTGCAGCACATGGAAGGTGGAAAGATACTCTACGTTCTTGTTTCTTTTAAGATTTATTTATGTACTTTATTTATATGAAACTTTTTCTGCATGTGCCTTTACAAACCATCAGACAGTTGTGCACTGCCATGTGAGTGTTGAGAATTGAACTCAGGATCTTCAGAAAAGTGGTGAGTGCTCTTAAGCATTGAGACATCTTTCCAGCCCAAGATCAGGAGCTAACTGCCAGCCTGAGCTACACAGAGTTTGAGGCCAATCTGGATGATCCAGGGTGGTGCCTGCACTTGGAAGGCCATCCTAAACCTTATGACAAGACTGTAAAACAAAACAGACAAAAAATGCCTGCACATGCCTAATGAAAACACACTGAAACCTCAGTTTTTTCCAAAATTAGTCAGAAAAGCTCAATCACCTAATATATTAAAAAATAAAATATAAGTCAACCAAAAATAAAAACAGTAAATTGGGGATATCACAAAAGATAGATGACACTGGCTAAAAGAAAAAACTCAATGAAAAAATATGACTATCTATAGTCACATAGACACATATATAGTATATGTCCTCACTATATAAATTTTGTGACTTGTTTTATAAAGTAACCCATAACAGAAGTAAAAATAATAATAAAATTAGAGAATAAAGGAAAGAAGGTAGGAAATGAAAACTAAACTCTTTGCCATAGAAAAACTATAGACACAGTTTTAAATGTTAGAGAGTAAGAACCAGGACAGTGGAACCCTTATACCCTTATCAGCATAGTATAACGGTGTGGGGGACCAATCTGGACCAGAAGACTTGGACCTGGATGTCTGTCTCAGTTCAACAACTGTAGGCAGTAACCTTCAGTAAATCCTTTACCTTCCAAGTCCTTGTTTCCAGATATGTAAAACAAGAATAATATGTCCTACCTAAGCCAAGTATGATGATACACATCTTTAATTCCAGCATTCAGGAGGCAGAGACAGGCAGATCTTCATGTGTTTGAAGACAGCCTGGTCTACAGAGAGAAATCCAGGAAAGCCAAGACTAAATAGTGAGATCCTGTCTCAAAAAGCAAACAAACAGACAAACAAACAAAACAATAATCCCAGCACTTGAGAGTCAGAGACAGACACCAATCTCATCAGCTGATAAGTGCTCTCATTTACCGAAGCACCTTGAACAGCTTCTCTCTCTCTCTCTCTCTCTCTCTCTCTCTCTCTCTCTCTCTCTCTCTCTCTCTCTCTCTCTCTCTCTCTCTCTCTCTCTCTCTCTTTCTCGTGTGTATAGGCAGGGATAGATGTTGAATGTCTCCCTCCATTGCTCTGGATCTCTGAGTTCAAGACCAGCCTCATCTACATAGTGAGTTCCAGAACAGCTTAGGCTACTCAGAGAGAGAAACTCTGTCTCAAAAAAACCAAAAAGAACAAACAAACAAACACAAAGTCTCACCTACACCAAAGGCTGTTATAAGGATTAATTCAATTATGCAAAAGCACCAGATAGAAGCTAGAGAGATGATCCACTGGATAAGAGTACTTGCTGTTCTTTCAACAACCTACTAACTCCAGGGGGGGGGGGGGGGGGCACTCTCCAAACTGCAGGCACCTACACTCACATTGTTTAAAAGGTACCATGCAAATGTTTAAGAATTTAAAATGACTGAAAATTAAATATCACCTATGGAACTTCAGGTTTAGGAACAAACTGGGCTTTACTTCTTCCCTTCCTTCCAACTCCTCACAGGAAAGACAATAAAGGGCTTAAATCAACTGAGAAGGGACCAAAAGACACCAGATTCTCACACATTTCTAGAACACAACAGCAAAGGAGACATTCTATGTCCACTAATATGTCACAATGGAGAAGGCTGAGATTCATGACGAGGGACTGCCATAGTGATAGGGCACGTTCTTCCCAGAAAAAACTGGGAAAGGCTCCAAGCTTGAACAGCGTGGCAATAGGAAAGGGAACTAACTATAAATGAAAAGAAAGTCTGATTGACACCTGAACCATGTGCCCACTTCCTAAACTTTCCACACAAAATCACTCACTGCAGAGTATCATTTGCCCCAGGATAAGGATAAGAATATTCTTCAAAATTAAAGGAAATACAAAATTAGAAGCATAACAGATGCTTCATAATGAAAATGAAAAAAAAAATGCAGTATGTTGGTGGAATCAAAACTAGAAAGGTCACCTATAGCAGAACTAAAATCAATACAACAAAATAAGACCAAAGAAGAGAAAGAAAGCAGAAGCCTATGATTTAAAAACAAAAACAAAAAAAACCTCACCACAAAAAACAAAACAAATAAACGGTGTATAGTTAAATTTTACAATTATTAAAATTTTGTGGAAAAACTAGCAGAAAAAATAAAAGTAGGAGATAAAATGCAGTGTTCCTTGAAAAGATTATAGGAAGGGGGAGAGCAAGAGGCTACAGGGAGGAGGGATAACAGAAGCTATGGGAGCAGGAGAAATAGCAAGAGGCTAAATATTTTTTCCCATTTATGGAAGGGAAAAATTTTCATAATTTAAGGTGATTTGCTAACTAGCTCAAAGGGTTCTTTTTGAAATAGATTGATCCAGAAAGTTCACCTGAAGGAGATAAAATCTTACTATCTAGTCTGAGATCCTTTGGCTTTTCAAAATATACATGTAATTCTTCAGACTGTGAGGAAGCCATCTTCCCAAGCACACAGCAAGGGAAAGGAAAACTGAAAAGTAAAGAAGCCACGCCTCTCAGCCCTCTGATAAAAGATGAGTTAGCAAGGAGGGGCTATAATTTCCTAAGCCTTCAGGCTGAAGAATTGCATTTCCCCCTCACATGTCTATTCTGCACGTTGTTAGTCATTGTCATGAGTGGATGGCTTAATTATATACAAAGCACATTAATGTCTCTGAGGAGAGGATCCCATAGGTTTCGATTTGAAATGTTCTTCATAAAATTAAAAAGGAATGGCAACCTGATGGCCATCCAAGGCCTCTGTAGAGAGGTAAAAGGCCACTACTGTAGCTCTAAGAAAGCAGTGTGATTGACAGATTTTGATCTGGTACTGTTCAATAATCGTAAATGCTACTCACTGGAAAGTCTAAAGGCAGCAGTCTCCACCAGCTAGTAAGCTATTAGAAATGCTTCTGTCTGTGAAAGGTAGCATCTCCAGGCTGTTTCTGTCCTCTGAAATAATTCATGGACAAAAATATCCCTGGACCCAAATAAGTTACAGTACTCATCTCAAGTAAAACAGCAAAAATTAGAAAAACCCGGTTCATGAAGAATTGAAATAACACTCTAGCACTCAGAGGGGAAAAAATGTAGGTGAACAAACTGGCTAGTTCAAGCCTATAAACTTGAAGTTAGCAAGAATAGAAACTTCAAAATGACCATAACTGAGAGAACATGGAAGTGTTTTGACACAGAGGATATTCTTCAGGAATTTCCAGGGCCCAAGACCATTATTGACAGAAACACTTGCCTCAATTGTTGGCCTCTTTAACATGCTATCCAAAAGAACCATGAGGCTAGCCATACACAATCAATAGGTCTAGATTGCAAGTAGGAAAATTTTAAGAATCAAAAATATCAAAACGAATTTTAATATATTTTAATACAATATACACAAAACATGATTTTAATATAATTTAAAATTTTCTTAATGGTATAGTGAACATTCTTTCTGTAGTCTTCAAAACTAGTTTTCTTGCACTATTACATTTAAAGAAACATACGTTTTACTTTGACAGCTTCTTAATTCAAACAAGCCACATTTACATACATAATAGCTACATGCAAGTAATAACCAAAAACTAATTTGAAGAATCTTCTCAACTGATAGACATGGCTTTCTGGAGCAAAGGACTCAACTGCCATTCATTTCCTACTATTGTAATGACTAGGACCTCATCTTCTTAGTTAAAAATCTTATACCTCTAGTAAAGAGCCAACTAGATTGGTAGAATGAGTACACTTGTTTGCCTCTGCTCCTTGATGAAACTGCCCTACAAAAACAGGGAAACAAGGAAGGCAGCACATAAGATGCTAGAATCAAGGGCATGACAACAGTCAACAGTACCACTCTGCTTCAGAACATTAGAAGGTAGGCTTTCCCACCTCTAGAACCTGCTCTTGAGACAATTAAATGATATACAGTTCTCCGGGACAATAACCTGGCTAAAAAACAAAGACCTAACACCTAGATGTCCCCCACGCCATTCCACTGGGTTGTCTAGTCATCCTATAACAGAGTCTACCAAAACCAAACTCTGTGTGTGTGTGTGTGTGTGTGTGTGTGTGTGTGTGTGTGTGTGTATCACAGATGCTGAATGGACCAGATGAACCCTGCCCATGCTAGCTGGATGGTCAGCCACAAGAACAATGATATCATCTGACTCATATATTAAGGAAATTTATTTGACAGTAATATAAAGAAATTACTATAGTGCATGAAATGAGACTGCTGACTGACCTAAGTGAGGCATAACTGTTCCTGGACAAAACGAGGAAGAAGTGATAGCAGGATTAAGGTGTTTTGTTTGGTTTGCTACTTTATTTGAGAAAAGATCTTGCTATGTAACTCAGGCTATCTGTAATTCATGGTCCTATTATCTCTGGGACAGGCATGCACTATCATCTGACTTCTAATTCTATTTTAATAATTTCAATTTATTTTTTAAATTAGCAAAATAATATAGTGCTAGAAGTATCTATGTACACTTTAACTGATGCCTGATAGCAATAACTCATCTATGAAGCATACACAGAAGATGTGTGTAGGTGTACAAAAGTGTTTGCATAAAATTTGTTTGAATCATGGAATCTAAGTTACATCACAGTTCTTTTTCCTAAATATTTCATTATACCCTAAAATGTGGTTATTTTCTCCATTGCTGTAGAATTGCAAGTCTTGGTAATTATAATAAAATAGTATATTTTTATCATAGCCATTATTTGTACTCTAATTTTATCAATGGACCCAAAAATGTCCTGTCATTTTATGCCTTTCAGTTCAGAATCCAGTCTAAGACTATACATTGCATTTAACTGTCAATATCTTTAGATACCTTTAATCTGGAACACTTTTAGTAAATTTATAACATGGACATTTTGAAAAACAATATCGCTCCTCCCATTTTGTATTTTTTCTCATGTTTACTCATGGTTAGAGTTGGGTTCTGCACCTTGGTGTATAGGTAGTGTTGTGGTACTCTCAGGACATCACATTTAGAGATACGGAGGTTCATTTATCTGTCCCCATTTGGTGTTTCTAGTCACATGATACTGAAATCTAACTTTTGGCATTAATAAGGTATCATTTCTGCAACCTGTAAATGTTTCAGAAAAGACAGAGCAATCATACGTATGCACATACACATTTAAGACACAGAGTTTTAAAAAGAAGAATGTTATAAAAAGATCATCTTGAAGAACATACACAGGCTACAAGGGAAATAATGAAGACTTCCCAACCTCAAACAGTGATCAAAATGTGAGAGAAAACCCCACAATAAAATGAATCACTAATTTTACTGTGAGAGAAAAGCTATTGTATCAAACATTTATCAAGACCACTGTTTTCTTATGTGAAAATGTGTTTGAGATTTTATAATCTTTTGTTAATAATGGAGAGAATTATGGTAACAAATATATCACTTGGAAATCACACACAAATTTCTAGTGGAAATCACTTCAATTGATAATTTCATACATGAAATAAAAAGAAGAAAAACAAAACAAGGACACGAATATGCTCCTGCATAGAATACTACTGCTTTTCACTAGATACAAATATCAATGGAATTTTGCTGAATTATAATATAAAAATAGCCAGGCTTATTCATGAGCCTAAAGTCTGAGAAGTGTTGGAAAGGGATAAACAGAGAATATTTTAACACTAAGACCACATGCAAGGCACTAATTGTCCACACTAACTTGATATTAATATATTCAAAATGTATTTTATTTAGCTTATAAGGAAAGAAATGAAGCTGCACTTCAGTATTCATTCATTGAGTGGCTAGTTGTGTAACTACAGTACATATACAGAATAACTTTAGATAAAAATTAATTCCTAATGCTCAGATGAGTGTTCTTGCTAAAAAGATATTTAAATAAAACAATAAAACTTAGGAACAAACATCCCATAAGGCTTTGAAAAGCACCAACCACAGCAGTATCTATCTTAAACAGTTTGTCTCACTGAGGCCCTGGGATGTTGTAGGAATGGTAAATTTGCTAACATCTCAAGTTTGCAATGCCCACACAACTAAATAGGTACAGTACAAAAACCTTCTTGTAACAATAACATGATACTAGAACACAACATTTAGGGCATAAGAATAATACATCAAAGCACTACTTAAGAACGCTCAAGAATTTCTTAGTAGAAGACATCCCCCTGAAGTACTCAACTAAACAATGACCAGCTAATTGATTCCACAAAAAAACTTGAGGCAAAGATCTAAAACCAACTTAAATTTGGCTTTTCATCCTTATCCATGTCTCTTTCATGCCATCATAGCCCTGTACTAGATTTGCACTAGAATACCTTTGTTAGTATGCATCACTGAGTCCACAGTACAAACAATAACCAAACATAGCTGCAGACATGGAAGACTACTACTTACTATTACTACTTTAACCTCAGATACCCCGCAGCAGAATCTATTACTATAATTATTGTTTCTATCTTAATGATAATTTTGAGTCCATAATGACAATAATAAACACTACTCAAATGATGGGTATCCTAACTTGTGCCTCCATGAAGTCATCATACAAAGAATGTATAAATCTTGGAAATAAAGTACCAAAGATTAGAGAGGACTGAATTTAATGAGTTGATGTTTCTGATTCAAAATGTAGAAACCAGTTCTGTGGGTGAAAGATACTATAAGCATATGGACAGTGGTCATGACATTTTAGCTCTTAACATTTGCATCTCATTCTATAAACCTGTTCTTCATGACTTTCAGGACAGTCATCCATTAATCATCTTCTCTACTCTATTCTCTGATCCATTCCCAGGAAAATATTGCTTATCCTAGAGTGGTTCAGGACACCTCAATGAGGAAAACAAATTGTATGCATAAAAAAAAATATTTTAGAAAGAAAAGAAAATGTTCACATTTAAGTCAAATTTCTTAGCACAGAAGGACTCCATTTGATTCTTTATCACTGTATCTATTCATTGTCTACAATCTGGATCAGGACTTAAAAACACATCACCTTGTGGGGCAGCAGTGGCACATATCTTTAGTCCCAGCACTCAGGAGGCCGAGGCAGGCAGATCTCTGTTGAGTTGGAAGCCAGCCTGGTCTACTGAGCTACTTCTAGGGCAGCCAAAGCTACCAAAGAAACTTTTTCTTGAAAAACAGAAAACAAACAAACAAAACCCTACACATCACTTTAATGTAAAAAGAAATAAGCCTGAAATGCTTTGCTACAGCAATTACTAAACAACTTCTAAGCAACTCCAAATAATCATTTTTAAATCTAAAGATAAATATACCAAGTAAACATCTTAGTAATGTAAATAAAGTCTTTAAATTATGAAGTCTTATGAAATTTTTATCAAAATATTCTGTGTGCATAATTTAACATTGCACATAAAAAATAAAATTAAACAAATTAGGAGCTTGGTTTTTTTAATGGAAGTTTTGTTTAGTTATATAGAAATATGACATGAAAGAGTTCCTTGACTAGAGTAAGTTGTTGTGTATGTGTGGCCAGGAACACATAAAGATAATAATAGAATGTAGCAATGACTATAAAATAAAAAGAACACATTAAGGTTTCTGTTTTGTGAAGTTAAATATTTATATTAACCTCGTCTTTCCTTCAGAAGTTCTCAGAACCCAAAGAAATATTTGTGATTTATATTTGAAAATTCAATAAAAAAAAAAAAAACTGGAGATGTAACTAAATTGGTAGGATGCTTGCCTGCCATGCATGAAACACTAGGTTTGATCTAGCACCAAATATGTGGAGATGCATACTTGTCTCAGCACTCCAGAAGACAGAAGTTCCAAAGTTCAAAGTCATTCTCAGTTACATTGAATTTGACACCAGCCAGAGCTACATAAAATCAGAGTTAGAGTTAGGCCTTTAAAAAGCTTAAACACACATGAAGAAAATTCAATAAAAGTAATCATTCAGATACTTTATGAATTTTTTAAACAAATGAAGAACACAAAAAAACATAAATAATAAACTGACAAAAAACCAAAACCCAAACAAGTGGGGAGGTAAAGAATTTTAAAAAAGACAAAAAGAATCCTTAGTGTGAGTTTAACAACCAAAACTTAAGTGGTTAGGACAAAAAGAATGGGAGAGGAAGAAAAAGGCTGTACAGTTCATATGTAATCATTCTGGCTTAAGCTATTAATTTCATTAGTGAAGACTCAGACTTTGTGCATAATTACAGAAAATGCACTATCATAAGAAACTCAACTCCATGGGAGTAAAATAACCATAAGAGTATTTCCATAATTCTAGATTTTAACAGCTTTTCTAACAACAAGCTGTCTGGGTAATTATGAAGCTATCTGAGAATTACTGTGAACTTTGTACCTTTTAAGTTCATTGACAGGGGACTATTTGTTACTAGCTCAAGTAAAATACTAAAATGCTTGGTTTATAAACAGAAGCATATAGTTGTATTGTGACTACACTGACCTTTGTTCCTTAGAAATACATTGTGAAAAACAACACAAAATTCAGTGAATCAACACCAGAGCCACAGAAATAAAAGGGGCTGTTGTGTCTCTCAGGTCTAATAAATAAAAGAAACCTCAAGCCTAGCTTCATACAGTATTGCTTGCTTCTGTAAACTTTGTTACTTTTCTTTATGTTAATGCTTTGCTTATGATCTTATACCTGAAGTAGAAAGCATATTAAATTATCCTTAAGAACCCTGCAAAACAGATAAATAAGACAAACTAATGTCTAATTGTGTATACAACATGAAGAGTGTGGGACTAAGGGTGCAGCTCAGTGATAGAGTACTTGCCTTTCATCAAGGCCTGGGTCTAAGTCAGCACCACACACTACACAAAAAAAGAGGCCAACATGAATACTATTGTTACTAAAATATGATAATATATGATATATACTTACCAATAGATAATAATATATGATATATAGTTACTAATTCAGGATTTTTGCTAAATGAGAAAATTATCACTGCTCTTGCAGGGAGGAGGAACAGCTGACTATGTAAGATGATATATATGATAATGTGTTGCAATAATAATTTGACCACTTATATGTATATATAGCTACATACACACAGTAACTTTTGTGTTTGTTTTTAAGGAATTTCTAATCATAGCAGTACATGGTTGAGTGTGTTGCTCTGGCTTTCTAAGAATTAAATAACTCACCTTGAATAGAACCCCAAACAAAACCCAAATTTTTCAGCTAAAAAAGTTAATGTGGGTGCCCTGAAAAGTGTGAAGAGCAAAGTGGAGCCAGAGAGAACCCTCATGCCTTCATTTCACTCTTGAAGCAAATGTCTAAGTACAGTCAATGGACACCACTTAAAATACTGTGTTAGCAATTTAAATGTGGTTAAAACACCTATATAGTATTTCAAAATTCTGCTTTTCAGTCTAAAGAAGTTCCTAAAACAAAATCCCAGCTCTTCAAGGTGGTGATTATCTCACTGCAAAACTTTCCTGTTTTTTTTTTAATTTTCCCTTTTGCATTATATTTGAAAACACATAACATTCTTTTTTATTATAATTCTGATGAGACAAATGAATGGTCATTAACACAACGGCAAGGGGATTTTGAACAAAGAAGAACTCGGATGTGGTTACCACATTAATTAGATAATCCCAACCCTTATAAAGGACTATCAACAAAAATACTCTAAATCTAATTTTTCCTATGTAAAAATATACGGATTCAAATTAAAAATTGTAAAGACTTCAACAGAATTATCTTTAAACCAGGTCTCTTATAGCATTATACACAGTTAAGAACTAGACTAATGCTTTTCTGATGATGCTTAATCAAGAAAGCTCTTTGGAGAGTGCAAGGGCTCGGCACATAATTTAAAGAAGGAAGAAACAGTCAGCAGATAGAAAGAAAACTATTCCCTATATTTTAGACCTTACAGCCTCTGGACTGCAGACAATATATCTCTTTTCTTAGCCATAGGCTACCCACTCACAAGTCTTTACAACATCCATGGTGGTGGTAGGGAACAATTTAATACAACAGCCCATCCCACAGAAAATTTCTCCTCCACTTTAAAGGCTTGTCATATCTGTCCCATCAATTGGTAAGAAGAGATGAAAATGGATTCTCAAGAGCAATAGGCTTAATGCACTACCCCTGAGGTAGTAAACCATCCCACTTAGTGGAAATAGTTTTGAAACCTGGTGATATAAGTATAAGATCCATTTCTCGTCTGTAAAAGCAAAGGCTAAAGCATATTAACTGTTATGGTTTCAAATCGTCAGTAAAGGAAAAATACAGGAGAGCAAGGTAAAGATCTACTTTGTGGTTCTGGACTTTAACCTTGGGAAGTGAACTAAACACATGCCAAGTCTAGTTTCCCATTGTAATTTGAGTTATTCCTATACTAGCAATATTTTCACCCACAACTAAATGTACACTCCAAAATTCTAAGATGGGTGTGCATGAGATAACAAAAGGCAAGCTATACTGTGCTGCTAAGAAGCAAAACTGAAATCAACTAAAGACAACCCTAAATACTGCTAGAAGACCACCAGAAAAGGCTCAAAATGTAACAGAAATCTTGAGCTAGTCACTCTCAATCAAACTGCCATGTCTGTATGTCTGCTATTAGTGAGCTCTAAATGCTACTCTCAAAACTGACAGCACTTCAACAGGCCATCTCATAAGTATCTCAAATATTAAAGGCTTATTTTATTTTGAAATGTTGCATAGAAATCTAAATGGGGAATATATCAATAGCAGAGGCTGAACCTCACAACTGCAGTGTCAATGAAATTGCTGCACTAAGTCCTCCACTGGTTGGCTGAGATTCATGAGGCACCATTGGAAGAGCTGTGATTCATATGTTATACATGATTAACTGGCTGGACCCAAAGATCCACTAATGTTGTAAAGCTAGAACTGCTAAAAAGTGATGTACCAATTAACTCAAACGTGTATGCTTTCATTTAAAAGTACTATCAAGAGTAAACAAACAAAAAAACCTTTGTTCCTCTGGAAAAGTATGAAAATATAACAGCCAGGCAGTCTATGAAAACATCACAAATTAGAAGAACTATACTGGCACATTCTTTAAGATATTAAAATCTTATTCTACTATAATACATCTCAGATGTGTTTTGATCCTGGACAGTATTCTACCTACAAACCTTCAGAAAGGGTCCCCATTAGACAGTAACAATCATCTAGAAATGCTTCTGGATCATGGGCACAAAGAATAAAATTAGAATGGGGCCCTACAAATAAAGCATCTGGAGAGAGAAGCAGTATCACATGGTTTCTCAGAGAGTAGGGGTGAAGCCAGTGGCTGCTGCTCTTCTCCACCATTAGTAAAAGGCTGTTCTGCCAGAGGCAGAGAAGTTGGTAAGTGAAAGCATCAATACTGGATTCAGTGAGCACTGCGTTCAGAACGTAATGGCTCATTCAGTGCAAACATTAGGAAGAAGCTAATGGAAGGTTTCCTGGCCAGCTAGACAGAACACAGCATGAGGCCCTCCCTTGGTGTATACGCGAAGAAGCGTTTAATTCAGCCTTTGGTTGGTTGGTCCTGTTGTCTTTGGGATGGAGTAAGAACAGGAGACTGTGTTAACTTACAAAGCTATTAAAAATAATAAACACAAGGCTCTATCTACTCTCTGCTTCAGAGACCAGACATAATCTTGAGTAGAGGGATAATCATATAATTTTAATACTTTAGGGTATCTGTTCGTTATTTTTTCCTTAGAAATCTTTTAATATATCAAAAACAATGGCATAAGAAATCTCAGAGACATACGTCTCATAGTACTGTTCATGGCATCATTCAGTTACAGAAAGAAAGCCATCACTGAGTCAAATTGCCAATCTTCTTCCACTCATCTACCTCACTTTAAGAGATTTCTTTATCCTAAGATTTCACTGTTACCCAAATATAAGGTGCATATGACTATCTGAGAAATCTGTTAAAGTACAATTTCTAGTTCAGTTGGGCTAGGGAGGAGCAGGAGAAGGTACAGTTCTAATAAGTTTCCGGGTGATGGCCAGATGTTCAACACTACACACTTTTAAGTAGCAAGTCTCTACCAAACACAGAAGTAGAAAATACAATTTTCCTCCCACATTCCTATAATTTACACATTTTTCCCAGTGACTATATCTACACAAATTTCCTCACTTATAAAACAAATAATACACATAACATACTTTTGCAAATAAACAAAAACCCAAAACATTAAATATGCAAGAAAAAAAAAACATATATGCTCTGTGACAGTGAGTTAAAATACTATCACATGTTCATCCCAATGACTGAACACACATGTTCAGGCTGGTGACTGAGTATACCATGCTATAATATTATTCTCTAGTATGTTTATGTGGTGGCTGAATATGCCAGGTTATAGTATTGTTCTCTAATTGTGTGCATCTTAAGAAATCCTCATAATAGAAAACTTTTAAAATGTGACCACTCACTAAATTCCATACAAAATGGCTTTATAACATATATTTGTTTTAGCATAATGTATTATATTTTTGAAATTTATGCAGTGGGTACAAAGAAATTCAAGTACTGATGCATATATTCATTATCGTAACTGCAGTAATAACATCAGAAGTACACAAATGTCAAAACTTAACCAAATTATAAATTAAGTATACACAGTTTACTGTAGATGAAGTGTGCTTCAATAAAGCTGCTTAAGAAACAAAAATAAAAATTCTCAACTTTGTATTTATGAAAAAGCAAAAACGATGGTGTGAAAAGCATAAGGAACCACTGCTTCCTAATGTGGAGCCATCACCTGAGGCTGGCAGGGAAGGCCTCCTCCTGAGGAGATGAACTAGCCAGTCTCCAATCCATGATGGCACAGCTTCCTAAACTGTGTGTCTGGCCCATATGTATGGTAACATGACAAAAAATGGAGGCTGTGAAAACTTTAACAACAAGTGGAGATAGGTTTCTGAACATGCAATGACCAAAATGTAAACTTTTAAATGTAATGCATAATATATCTGATGTCTTTGACTTCACTGCAGCCAGGGTTCTGAACATACAACCTGTGCTCTTAACACTGCACATACTGCCATATGGCACAATGTCAACAAACATGGCCTGAAGCACTTAAGGTTTGAAAATACTGAGTGTTATAAACCCAATGTTACGACTGTTTAAGCTTTTCTGCCTTTATAGAAACAATGTTTTGACTTTATTACAGAAAGCAAAAACTTACTTTCTACTGTTACTTCTCATAATGTAGGTATCAAATTACTCTATCTTTAGGTTGAATTGTGTTGGAATGTTTTATTTTTAAAATTGCTGTTAGAGCTGGTCTCTTGAGCCTTGTATTTTTAAAACTCCTCATGTAATTTCTGATATGAGACCATAACAAAATCTTCAATAATTTCTGAACTAACCCAAAAAGAATCTTCTACAATTTGTACTACATATTCATGTAAAGTGGCATTTTCAACATTGAAAGCAGAAAAGTCAAGATACAGAGTATGGTGGCTCAAACCTGTAAGCCTAGCAGTCACAAGGCTGAGACAGGAGGAAGGACTGTCATGACTTTCAGATATGCCCGTGTCAAAAGAAAAAGATGTTAGAAAATGCTGGAAAAGTTCTATATCATAGTATCAAATGTTTACTGACTATTTAATTCTTTATGTAAAAATAAGCAAGCACACCAATCTTAATATGTAAATTTACTCATCTTTACTAATGATAAAATTATATGCAAACCAAAGTAATGATTAAAAATAAATTTCTTGGGGCTGAGGATATGAATCCATCAGTAAAATGATTGTCTTGCAAGCATGAGGACCCGAATTCAGATCCCAAGAACCCACATAAAAGCTGGGTGTGGTAGTGAAAATCTGTAATTACTGGGAGATGACAGGTGGAGCCTGGGGACTTCCTAGCTAGCCAGTGTAGAAGAAACAGCCAGTTCTATAGGTTCAGTGAGATACTCTGTCTCCAAAAAAAAAAAAAAAAAAAAAAAAAATCTGAAAGATTATTCTCTAGGTTTCACATGTGGACACACAAGCATACCTGCATACACATATGTACTCAAATACAAGCATAGTATAAAAATATCTACATACTCTTACACTTCTCAGGCTATCAGTTGCCCCTTACTCTCAGTACGCTTTTCATAATACTACATAATACTTCAGTTCTAATGTATAACCTATAATTTTATTTATCTCATATATATGAATATATATCATATATATTTAACCTCTGTATATAAGTATGCATGTATAAATATATAATGTACATTTGTTATCCTTGTTAGTTAATGAACAATACATAATTGTAGCAAGGTTCATTGTTAACAATGAGAGCAAACTATAAAATCATATAAGTACATAAATTATTAAAATAGCTGTTATAGCTTGATTTTCTTTTTGTCAGACAATACAGATCAAAATTATTTTCCCTCACACACAGCTAAGAGTTAATAAGAATAAAAATCAATTCTCCTACTTTTTTAAACATAAATTTGCATTTCTCCCTATTTTTAATACATTTGGTTTTGCAGATACAACAAGAGTTAAAAATATAGCACAGTGGTAGAGAGCTTGCTTAGCCAGCATGAGGCCCTAGGTTCGATTGCCAGCAGCACAAAAACAGAAATCTTAAAGCAATTTGTCGACATCTCAACAAGCACAGCAACTGGCAATACATGGAAACAAGCCTAGACCTTCAATTTCCTCAATGCTCTTATCAGCCACTAAGGCACAGACCACCCTGACCACTTCTACTTTGTTCAAGTTTTAATGCAGCACTATAATCAAAGGTTTTTGGCCCATCCAGCCTGAGGTCTGGACCTGCAATTTCACAACCACTTAGCACCAAATAATCACACAAAACAAATTACAAACTGTTTAGCTTATGGCTCAGGCTTATTGTTAGCTAGCTCTTACAACTTAACTCATTTTTATTAATCTATTGTATTGCCATATGGCTCCTGGCTTACCTTTACTTTTACATCTTATGCTTGTGACTCCACCCTTCTTCCCCTTTACCTATGCTTGGAATTCACACCTGCCTATAAAGTGGCTTGCCATAGGCCAAAAACAACCTCTTTATTAACCAATGGTATTTACAGCATACAGAAAGACATCCTACATCACCGCACACACTGGAATAACCACTACAGAAGAGACTATACAACCCATCACCCAAAACAGTACACAACTCCCAAGTAAGGCCAGTACTTGGTAGTCTCACCCATATGTAATATCCTCTCCTGGATCATGAGCTAGACTTTTCCTTTCTACAAAAAGAGAATATGGCAGCAGTAACAGTACTCCAAGTTCAGGGTGCATAACATCTTAACATCACCCTGGAGTCCCACTTTCCCTCACTGTGAAGACAGCCAGCAGCCATGCTATAAGCTACTTTACAAACAGACCATCTAGGAAAAAGCAGGTGTCTCTGGCTATCAGCAAGAACCTTGATCCCATTAACGTGAATGATCAGAAAGGCAAATCCTTCCCTAAGTAAGCCCTGACATAACTGCACCCAACACAGAAACACTTCAATGATACCTACACAATTACCTCAGATACAAAAATAAATATAAGTGATAAGTGTTTGTTCTTTTAAAACTATACCTCAGATACAAAAATAAATATAAGTGATAAGTGCTTGTTCTTTTAAAACTAATAAATGCTTAATGTGGAGGTAATCTGTTATTCAGCAATGAATAAGTGAACTCAAAATGCTGTAGGGCCAAGCATGATAGTGTGCACCTTTAGTCTAAGCACTTCAGAAACAGAGACAGGAAGATTTCTGTGAGTTCAAGCTTGGCTTGGTTTACATAGTGAGACCTTGTCTTGAAATACGTAAAATAAATAAACAAATAAAAATAAAGCTGTATGAGATTGAGACAGTAGCTCTGTGGCAGTCCCTGCCTAGCAACATATGAGGTTCTGGGTTTGACTCTAGTATGTATGAGGTCTTGGATTTGACTATAGTATATACAAGGCCCTGGGTTTAACTGTGGGATGTATGAGATCCACAGCATAGAGGGAAAAAAAAGTGTACCATAGCATTTTAAGAGAATTTTACAATATTAAAACTAGAGCAATATGTTCATCATTCTAAGAATTAAGAAACTACAGAATACTTAATGGTATACTACACACAGTAGAAAAAAATTAGTAAACTTTGGCTAAATATATCACCTTTGGAAAGTATGTAAAAGCCAATGTTAAACTGCTGAGGAACCTGCAGGGAAAGGAACTAAACCCTCCACAGACGACTATCAAATGGTGTGGACAATTTGTGGAACCTCTTGCAGTAGGATCAGATTGTGCTCCTGTGTATGAACTGACATCTCGAAGCCTATTCCCTACATAGGAACACCTAACCCAACCTTAATACTGGAATAAGAGAATCAGACCTACCTCAACTGGATATGCCAGACTGAAATGAGACACCTTGGAACTCCTTGCCCTCCTTGGGAAACGGATGGGGGGATGGGATGGAGAGAGGCTGAGGGAGAACTGGGAGGAGGGAAGGGAGGCATTGGTATATATGGAAAAAAAATCCTTTTTAAATAATAAAAAATTGAAAAAAATGTTAAAAGTGAAAAAGTAAATTGTAAAGAATTAAAAGTAGTATTGTTATAATTTAAATATTAAGTGGCCCCCTAAAGGCTCATGTTTTAGTATATGTTTTCCAAATGATTTTGCCATTGGGGGAAGCCACTGAACAACATTTTTACAAGGTAAGGCTAGCTGGCAAAACCAGTTACTCCAGCAGGCCTTTGGGGGTCACACCAGCTCTGCATCTGTGGCACTCTGCATCCTGCTCTAAGCTGGTATGAGCAGCCTCTGCCATATAAGTCCATGAAATAAACTATTCCCCTGCCTTTCCTGCATGAAGGGTTGAAACCTTCTGGAATTGTGAGCTCAGATCAACCTTTTATCCTTAAATTGTTTTCAACAGTTATTTTTGTTGAAATTAGGAAACAATTATACATAACTGAATATATGCAACATAAAGGCTGAGGAATCACCCTATATAAAACAAAATTACGGGAATTATGAGCAATAAATTCAGTGTGGGGTGAAGGAGAAAAAGGAAAGAGAATGACATAAAGAAAAGATAAATGGCAAACTTTCAATTATACCCGTAATACTCCTTTTTAAATTACATGCCATGGATAGGTCCTTCTATGTGACCTGTACCTATATGCTATCTGAAATTTTTGTGTTTATACATATGTATGTATGTATGTATGTATGTGTGTATGTATGTATGTGTATGTATATATACATATATAAAGAGGCTGTTAAGGGCAATGACTGCTCTTCTCTAAGATCTAGGCTCAACTCCCAGCATCCATATGGTGGCTTACAGCTGACTAATTCCAACTCTCTTCTGGCCTCTAAAGGTACCACACACCTACGATAAACAAACATACATGCAAAATAAATAAACAACCTACACACACTGAAATGAGAAGTAGAGTTCTCCTCATGATGTGAAGAGCACTGCTCCAGCACTAACCTCACTGCGTCTGCTTGTCTATCCAGAGATCTCTCTCTTCCTCTCGTCAGTGGCAACTTGAAGGTCCAGAACAAACATTCAGTACATGCTGCAGAATGAACAGGTGGTACAAGCAGTACTTACACAGAGTTCATTTTCCTAAACTAATATCTGCTTATTTCCAAATAAAGTGACCATAGCTTGATCCACATTGGAAATAACTAATTAGCTAAGAAAAAAATTAATTTAGTAAGGCAACATCCACTGCTGGGCATTAACTAATATTAATATTCATCCACATTCATTAAAAATGTAGGCATAAAACCAGGCAGTGATAGTGCACACCTTTAATCCCAGTACTCAAGAGGCAGAGGCAGTTAGTTGGATCTCTGTAAATTCAAAGCCAGCTTGGTCTACAGAGTGAGTTCCAAATAGCCAAAGCTATACAGAGAAACCCTGTCTCAAAAAAACAAAGAATAAAAATGTAAGAATAAGACTCAGTCTTCTCAAGTCATTCATTAGTCTGTGGCTTCCAGAGTATGTAAGAAATTCAACCATGGCCATAGCCTTATAGTTTTCTGACCATCTTTTTGTGCATGGAGGGGGAGGACTAGCTGTAGGTTCTCTTTAACACACTGGTTCCCACAGCCATATCCTAAATGTGTCATCCTCCACTTGAACTGCTTCATCTCTGGAATAAAACTTAAATGCCTTACCCTATACCCAGACTCTACTCTTCCAGTCCTCTCACCCTCAGTGTAGTTATACCATCTTTGAATGTGCTCATCTTCTCTGTCCCTCAAGTTTCCCCTTTAGCACCTATGCACAAGGGAGCACATGAAAGAGGGTTCTAACTCTTCTTGCAACAGTGCCTATAGCCAATGACATCTCTACTCTTTTCTCTCATCTTCTAAGCACACCCAAGTTTATGTGAACTTGGGATCTATGTCAACTTACTGGAGAATCACAATGGGTCATACTAGCAGTTTCAGTTCCAGTCAGCAACCTCAGATGAATTTGCAACAGTGGTTTTCCTTACCCTTGATCAGGACATTCTTTCATTCCTTCAGGACTATTTTAGGACTTCTCATCACTCTCTTCAACTCTCTCCTTCACCCAGCCTAACTCCCAATCAACAGATGACCTACTCTGACCAAAGAAACTTAACATTTCATTATGATCTTCCTGCTTTTCAGACCACACAAGTTTACCCAAAGCTTTACCCCATCTCACTTTATGGCAGTTTTTAACTCACTAAAGCAGAGATAGAGTAATTATTCTATAAAATAATTCACAATATGTTTTAAGGTAAGTAGAGTGTCTCAGGTAGAAGTTCTAATTACCCTGATTTAATTGTTATATATTACAAATGTGTACTGATTGCACCCTACACATATGTACAAAATTACATGCTGTATGTATTTATTTATATTATTTTGAGGCAGGTCTCCCTGTGAAGCCCCAGCTGTCCTATTACTATGTCTGCCTCTGCCTCCTGAGTGCTGGGCTAACAGGAATGCCTGACTAATGTGTTGCTTATAAATTCTTCAAATGATAATAACCTGCATTACTCCTTCATCTTCCTCTGATACATTTTTTGCTATCTACTCTTGTTCTCTCACAGGTCTTCTCTGGTTACAAACTTAATATTCTTGTCCACACAAAGGAGGGAAAAGACTTCATTCTAAGTCACCTGCAAGTAATTACCAATCCTTTTCCTCCTCTCATTCTTATGGCATCATTCTGAGAAACAGGTTAGGATAAGAAGCACATGTTCTCTTTCCTCTTGCTGGGGCCATCTGACAACTTCACAGGTGAAGACGCCACCCTCTAATGCTTGACACTACCTACTTCACTCTGCCAGAGTCTGTGATGTTTACACTCCATAACCATTAGCCCTTCTTCTCCATAGTGGATTCAATGGTGAAATTCCTGGTACTCTCACAGATCAATTGAAACTGTATTCTTTCCAGCCTTTATCCAAAGCTCTGATTTGTTCCCTATGAAAGAAATAGATGGAAATACTGTTGGAATACTCACAGAGCTACCCACAGCACTTCAGGTCAATATATTCAAAACAGAGACCGTTTCCAGAACCGTAGCAAGAAATAGAAAAAACAGCACCAAGGGCCAGTCCTTAATCAGAAACTTTGAAAAGCCAAATAAAAACTGTCCAAATCAAATCTAGAACTCTGGGAGATAAAATTTTACACTACCAAATACCAAAATAAATATGTATCCAGAACTCCGGGAGATAAAATTTTATTTCAGCCAAATAGTGAAATAAACAGGTAAACAATGAGGGCCACACAAAACAGGAGGAAACTTCTTGGCATGTATACACCCCCTCCCCCCAGTCTACCCACCTGCCTCTGTGGTGATTCCAAAAACCACCTGTCAGGTGGGATGTTATTACCCATATTATTTGTTCTGACCTTCAGGAAGCTGTCTGAAGAACAAAAAGAGGCTCTGATTTGCTTCGCCTAATGCAGAAGTCACTTACACGGAAAAAATAGGACATTCCTCCAAATCATGCAAAAAAGGGAGGGGGAGTCTTGGGGAGCTACCTATAGCACAAGCTCACAGAGCAGCGCCGTAGATTGGACACCAGGCACCCTTGTCTAAGAACAAGGGCTCCCAAGCATTGCCTACACTTCAGAATTTAGAAAGCCTAGTGCTTGCTGAAGCACTTCAAAGACATGTAGATGCTCTGAAGTCTCACCTGACTGATATCGAGGGTGCACAAGCAGAAATAACAAATATAAGGGCATACTACTTAACCAAGCTATACAAGAAAATATCCCCCAAAGGTAGAATCTATTCTTTCTTCTTTTTCTATTTCCTTCTCTTTTTTTTTTAGTTTTTCCTTTATTTCAGTTGATAGCAATGAAGGAAATCACTATCAAGTCCCTAGCTGAAGGCTAGAGGTGCAGTACAGTAGCAGAGCACACATGCATGCATACACTCGTTCACAAAGCTAAATACCACTAAAAGAAGAGTTGAGAGTGGCAAATATGAAAAGAAGAAGAAAAAAGGAGCAACAAGCATGCAAACATGTTCATGCTGAAGATACCCAAAGGAAAGAAAAATAGAGAGAGCAAAAAGAAATTCTGAAGTAATGACTGAGAGCTTTTGTATACATAAACGGAAATCTCCAAATAAGCTCCAAAGGTAAATGCAAAAGGATCCATGCATGAGTGTTGTAAGAAATTTCTGGCCCAACCTAGCCCCGCAATCTAAATGAATCTCTCCTGCCCACAGCCTGGCCTAGCTCGAGGTTCAGATCTGAAGCCCCACTTGTTTCCAAATAATCACAAAAAAGGTTTATATTAATTACTTGCTGTTTGGCCTATGGCTTAGGCTTATTGCTAGCTAGCTCTCGCATCTTAACTCAACCCATTTCTATTCATCTGTTTTGCCACAAGGTCTATGGCTTACTTGTACTCCGTTATATCTTGCTTTTAGGGCAGCTGGATTTCATCTCTAGTGACTTTGCCCTCCTTCCCCTGTATCTATGCTTGGATTTCCTGCCTGCTTCTAAGCTGTTCTGTCACAGGCCAAAACAATTCCTTTATTATCCATGGTATCCACAGCATCCACAAAGACATCCTACATCACATAAGCAAGAGAAGCACCTCATCATGCTCAAAATGTCCTCAGTAAGACTGGCAATCAAGTTCTTTGACAGGAGCCATGTCGGTAAGAAGGGTGTGGGATGATGTATTTAAAATACTAAAAGGTAGTGAGGTGGTGGTGGTGGTGGTCGCACACAACTTTAATCTCAGCACTCTGGAGGCAGAGGCAGGCAGATCTCTATGAGTTCAAAGCCAGCCTGGTCTACAAAGGGAGTTCCAGACAACCAGGACCACTACAAAGAGAATCCCTGTCTTGAAGAAACCAAAAAGAAAATATAAGTAAATAAATAATAAAAGTTTTTAAGAGATAAACAAAAGGAAGAAGAGGAGGAGGAGCAGCAGCAGCAGCAGCAGGGCTCCATGGCACATACCTGTAGTCTGAACTACTTGAGGATAGATGTACATGGCTATTTAAAGGTATTTTACAGTAGTCCATTCCTTTGGTTCAAGCTATCTAAGAGGCCCAGATGGGGTGATCACTTGCACTTCAGAAGTTAAGGAAGACAAGCTTGGACAACATAGAAAGATAATGCAAGGGAAAAAAAAAACTCAAATAGCTTCATACCTTAAAGGAACAGAGCAAAGTAAATATAAGCTAGCAAGAGAAAGAAAATAATAAACGTTGAAGTGAAAATTGCCAAAACAGTATAAAAATGAATAAATCAAAAGTCAAAATTTGATTCTTGAAAGATTTAAACAAGCACACTCTAGCTATGATAGGAAAAAAAGAGATAAACTAAAAACTCCGAAGTGAAAATAGAGACACTACTAATAACTTACAGAAGTCAAAAAGATTGCAAGAGAAATGATCAACAAGTTCTCATCCATTATGAAAGTAAAAATTACAATCACAAGAAGATGCCATCTCACCAGCCAAGGATACTGCAATAAGTCAAAAACAAGCAATGCTGAAAATCTAGGACCATATGGTGCTGGTATGACTGTAAAATGCTACAGTCACCATGGAAAATGTTTTGCCATGCCATTTCTTTCCTCAGAAAGTTAAAATAAGAGCAGACAGAGGACTGTGTGAGTGCTTATGGTCCTGAGTTCAATTCCAAGAAGCATACACACACACACACAAAGTAAATATGGTTGCCATATGATCCAGATCCAGCAACATCTACACATAGATACCAAAGAATTAAAAACATACAATCAAACAAATGCTTGTACATTGTCATAACAGCATTATTCACAAGAGCCAAAAATGAAAAATCTATTTTTATCAACTGATAAACTATAGTATATCCATACAATGGAATATTACTCAGCCAAAAAATAAATGAAATACTAATAAATGCTACATCATAGAAGAACCTTTAAATCATTATTAGCTGGAAGAAGTCAGTGAAAGACCACACATTATATGATTCCATTAATATAAAGCATCCAGGGAAGATAAATCTATACAGATAGGAAACACATTGATGGTTGGCAGGGAATGGGCTAACTGAAATGATGAAAATGTTTTGGAACAAAAAATGGTGGTTGTGTAACCCTGTGACTGTACAAAATGACACCATGCTGTATAGTTCAAATGATTAATTTTACATTGTAGTAAGAGGTTTCTGGCCTGGACTTTCGGGCCTAGCCTCAAGGTTCAGGCCCGCAGACCCGCAGACCCACAGACCCACACAGATACACAGGTAGTTTCAGGCTGATCTGCCTAAGGCCCAGACATAAAATTTGCTGACTCTTTACCCTTATTCTAACCCATGACTCTTATCCTGTTCAGCCATGCGGCTCGGTATCTTTTTTCAGAGCAGCATAGTTGTCCTCTGCTTCTTCTGGCTTCTCTCTGGCATTCTTCTCTGTGCTTCCTGTTCTCAGAGTTTTCTTAGTCTGGTAGCCCCACCTACTCTTCCTGTCTGCCTTTGGCCAATCAGCGCTTTTTATTAAACCAGTGGGTGGGATAATGATTTACAATGGAACAACACAATCCCCTACATTACATTGATGAATTTTACTTAAAATATAAAATAATATCCTCAAGCATATGGAATAATCATATACTTTTGGCTGACATGCATTTGAATTGATATAAACACTTAGGAAATACTTTGATATTATCTAATGAGGATGATAATAAACATAACACACAGCCCTTACAATACCACTCTCTATTTCACTGAGTTAATAACAACCACAACTCCACCGTCTTTACCCAAAACTAACAAGCACTTTATTTTCTCCTTTCGCCATCATAGATAACACTAAGTTCATGTCAACAAAGAAGATACTTCCAAAGGACAAAACACACTCTCTGTTCTATTAGAATTCACACTTCACTGAAGAAAACCTTAAATACAGCAAAGTGTGTGGTGTGTGGGGGGAGATAGGATGCTATTGGGATTGGACACATAAAGCAGGTAACTAACAGAACAAAGCTGCAGGCTGGGCCAACAAAAGGGCCCAGCAGGGCTCCCTGAGAAGCCTGGTGACCGGAAGTTCAAGTCCTGAAACAAAAGCAAAGGTGGAAGGAGAGAACCAATTCCACAAAATTATCCTCTGACTGGCACACATGCACTATGCTGCATATACACACACATGCACACATACAAATAAACAAATAAGATGTAATTTTAAAAGATAATTGAGAGTTTAAAAACATGTTCTAGAGCAGTGGTTCTCAACCTTCCTAATGCTGCGATCCTTTAATACAGTTCCTAATATTATGGTGATCCCCCAACCATAAAATTATTTTCCTTGCTACTTCATAACTGTATTTTGCTACTGTTACCAATTATAATGTAAATATCTGATATGCAATCCCCAAAGGAGTCATGATCCACAGATTGAGAACCACTGTTCTGAAGGATAAATAATAGGAGTGAGCCACCACATGAGTGAAGATGAAATGAGCCTAACTGCTCATCTAAGCCTTCTTACTTCTAAGTTTTATTTAGACCACTACTGCCCTTTTTAAAGTCCCCATTATTAACTACTGCATATAATCACTGGTCAACATTTGTTTCAACAGTTTCTGAAGCAAAGAGTGGAAAATTCTCGTCCTCTCCTCTTGCAGTTACTGTCTACAAAGGCAGGTGGTACAGAAGGATCCACTGTAAATTAGTACAATCCTCAAATGCTAAATGGCATTCCTACATCTGTATCCCAAACCCCACCATCACATGACAATCACCCCATTCTTACCCACCATCACTATCACCTTCACTCTACCATCACCCTGCCATAACCACCTGTCATATCACCCTCATACTTCCTGCCCCAGCCATCCAGTCTGCTAAACTGACAGCTTCTCCCTCTTGAATTCCTTTCCTCCAAATAAAACATTCCTTGGGGAATTAAGATCAACAGAATTTTTAAAATGTTAGGAATGTAAAAGTTAAACAAAGCTAACAGAACTTTAAAAGTCAAATGTAAAGGGTTTGGAAAGGCAGGTAAAAACAAAATGAGCAAGCATTCAGCACCTGTTGCATACCAGGCACTGAACTAGATATTATTTGCATAAATTATTTTAGTTTACAATAAATTATTAATGGTCTAAACAACAGACAAAAATGTGATTTTATATCCTAGTTGGGCTAAAATTAATCTTGAGCATAAATAACATGAAAAAAAGTACCCTGGTTCCTTCTTCTAGTATTTGCACCATTTTAATGAGATTTTTCTATTAATCTTTGACAAACCATGAAATGTTGTATCCTCACCATGACCAAGCCATGAAATTTACCAACTTTGCCTATGATTCATACCAGGCCATAGTTATAATGTCTTGTATGTATTTTAGCTCAAGAACCACTAAAACTTCTCCCATTGGACATAGTAAAAACTCTGCCCACAATTAAAGCAAGAACTGCTAACTATGAGCTGTTCGGGTTTATAGTGTTGCCTGACAGTTGCAAAGACAAGGCAGTGAAAAGCCTACATGTGGTGCCCTGGACTTCCCACGCACTTGAACAACAGTGTTAGCTCTGCTAGCATCATAAAATCAGTCTCAGATTAGGTAATGAAATATGCACCAGCCTTTTCCCAGAACCTCTGACAAATCACACACAATCCTAAATCTTCATAAATCATGATTAAAGGCAAGTGTATCATCACTACCACATTCATCTTCCCCAGCCTGACCCAGAGACTAATGAGAAAAGGCCTAGACTATCTCATCTGATTAATTAATTCAAAATGTCTGCTGTTATTCAAATGTGAGGCTGGTATTATTTGAATAACACTTGACAGCAGTGCCTGAAGATATCATTTCTGATTTGTGAAGCTGCTGTTTTGTGGCTGATGACAGTCTGTGGGAATGTTCCAGTGAAGCTGCTTTTCCAGGCACAGCTGTGGAAGATTTGCCAAAGAGGTGGTTCTTTTTGTGTCAATAGTTGATGTTGCTAGTGTTGTCAAATATTTTCAAAACACACAGTCTCTGGAGTCTTTTTTTTCTTAAATACTGCCACAATGGCAGCTTTTCCACCTTTCCAATTTGATTTGCCTGAACACAAAATTGTATCACAGGAGCCCTCTCTCCTTTTCAGGAAGCTAAATTGCACCTTCCAGGATTCACCAAATTCCTCTCACTAGCATTCTAAATATGAAAAGGGAAAAAGAAAGACATCAATTCTGGGCTGGGTTGGGCAGAAACCTGGATTTGGAGGCCATTTTTCACTAGTGAGCTTTATTCATCCTTTGAAAAACGTCAGAGGACAATCATAATGTGTCTTAACCAAAGACTGGTTCCCTTTTCAAAAAGAAAGCAAAGCTCTCAGGTCAAAGGAGCTAATGGAGTTCAGGATCTACAGTACTTACATATTTGCTTCTAGTAGTTCTTACAACACATGGCAACATTGGGATTTACCCATGACAGACTCTGCAACTAACTCACAGACCTGTGTATTTAGTCTAAACTCAAACATTCCTTCTCTGCTATGCTAGTAAAAGATAAAGACAGAATTTAGGGTTACATTAACACACAACCCTCAGTTACTTCCATTTCTTCTCTGTATGTAAGATTCATTTGCTCCTATAAGCCTTTTTCCTGACAAGTGTCCTATACTTTTTCTTTTATGCATTTCATTTTTCCATAGCACAAAAAGTCAGTGCCTAATCAACATAATGATAGTAAGCACAAACCCTATCTAATATGTTCAGCTTTAAGAATATATGTAGTTAATATATGGTTAAAAGCTAACTAGTATCCAAAGATCAAGGACTATTACAGCTGAATGAGAGGCTAAGCTTCTAACCCAACTTCTTTATTTTGCAAATAATCACTCAGTGACTTGCCCACACATCCCAGGAAACTTACACAAGTTCTGCATGGAGAACTGTGACTCAACAAATGTGTATCTGTTGATCTGCCCCTCTTTACTTTGTGTATGTAGCCAAGGCTGATTACAGAATCCACTTTCTAAGGGCAAAGGCTGTTTAAAGACTGGATTGGAGAGTATTTACCAGAACATCATACTCAGGAAAGCACTTGACAAACACTACCCTAGCTCCAGCCTGGATCAGAAGACTTGAAGCTATACTGTTGTCGTAAGAATCAACATCCTATAGATCTGAGTTTTTTTCAAGTAACTTTTCTATCAAGTGAAACAGACCAAAAAAAAAAAAAAAAAAAAAAAAAAAAAGGACTCAGAGAAAATTATATATGTATGTCACCTCACATAGACTTCCAGTACTCAAAGGTGGTCCACAGTCCTTTTGGAAGTACAGAGTCAGTTATTTTCAGTCCTAAAATAGTGGCCTTTTTGTCATTGTATTAACATTTCTATTGATGGGGCACAAAGAAAAAATGGACTGAATAGCTGGTACCTTAGCATAAGGAAAAGCAGTGGCACCACAGTCTACAAACAGTGACAGAAGTCTATGCCACTAGCATTACAGGGGGAAGAGGGAAGCACTGCTCACTTCAGAATGACCTTGATGAAACTAAAAACTATTAACTATGATTTGAGTGTATGTCTAATATTCTGTGACAAAATAAGAATTCTACCCAATGCCCTAGGCAAAGGCACAAGCTCAACTCATTCACTCAGAAAGAATGACTGACAGACTGCAGAGACTAAGGCATAGAGACTCAGGAAGACGATTTTTTTCAAAACAGAACCAAGTACCTCAAGAAAAATAATGAATAGTCTGGATGCCAGTGACAAAACAAACCTTCAAGAAAATTTTAGATTTTTGAAACATCCATTGCTGTGGGACAGCTTTTCAACTCTAAATTTTTTTTTCTAGGTGCTTAAGGAGGTCTCTAAATGATAGGTACCTGATGAACATATATGCATAAGGCCCTGAATTGTAGCCCAACCAATGACATAATGTTTTTATATTTGGTGATGATGTGGTAAATTCTGTGATAATATGGGCAAATAAAACTTTCTGATAAGGTATAATGACTTGCTAACATTTGGAAGATAAGGATGTCTATTCATATCAATATTTTTCAAATGCTGAAGACATAACGTGACAAAGTCCTACATAGGTAAAAGAAATTAAGTGCAAACTAGCCAGGTGTAGTGTCAAGTGCTTATAATCCCAGCACTTCAGAAGCAGAGCCAGATGGGAGACTTTCAGGCCAGCCAGGGCTATACTGGGAAACCATTAGCCATACAAAATCAGACAACAGAAGTAGAAAGGAAAATCCATCTGTCTTCTAATAAGACTGACAATACAGAGAATTGCAAAACTGCCAGTCTTCATGCTATCTTCCTTTGTTTTATTCAGTTTCAATAAATAGCATTTGGGATATCATATAATGAGCAGATAATCATATTGTTATGTATGCTTGCATGCAATGGACTAAGAAACTAAAATACTGTTGTTTTAATTTCTACTGGAGTTAAATGTTAACCTATATTGAGCCCATATAAACAAAAATTCTATTAGGAACATAAAGAGTTCCTGAGATCAGAATTTAAGAATCTTTGATGTAGTTTGCTCAAAAATGTTGACTCAGCAAAGTTTAACAAATGAAATACAGATTCTTATCCAAGGAATGTGTGTATTTTAAAGAAACTCTACTATGAAATAAAAAATTAAACCTCCTAGCACCAAGCAACAGAAGAGTTGCCAATACGACAAACTGCCAGGAACTTGTGGCACTCAAGCTGAAACCAATAGTATCATCATCACCACCACCATTATCCAGTCAGCATACATGGAAATTGGGCACAGCAGCACACCCCTATAATTCCAGCATTCTAGAGGCAGAGACAAAAGGATCTCTTGAGAGTGTTAGAACTGGCTGATCTACATAGTAGTAAGTTCTAGACCTGTAAGAGCTACATAGTTAAACCTTGTCCAAACAACAAGAAAACAAAACAAACAAAATAAAACAAATATCCCCAATGAGTTCTTAGCCAACTTAAATTCCTATTTCCTGCTCATCCCACATCCTTTCACTATAACCTATTTCCCACCTTGATGTCACTGCTGGCCTGTTCTTCCCATCCAGGTAATAGATTCTATTTTTTCAATTTCTCCCTAAATGGTCAAATACCACTAGGTCCAGGGATCACCGGTGCTATGAAAATGAGCAGACCTTTGATGAGAGTAAATCTAACAGGCTCCCAAGAAGAAAGCTTAACAAATTGGGAGAAAAGATGCTTAAAATAAATATACAAATAAAATAAAAATAAATAAATAAAAAGGAAAGGGAGCGACTGAGGGAGCAAAGCAAAAGAGAAAGAAAGTGGGGAGAGGAAGCAGGGAACTGCAGCTCCATTGGTACACCACTTGCCCAGCATGCACTGAGCCTTGAGTTCCATCCCTAACACCAAATGAAAGCTCCCAGCTGTGGTAGGAGCACTCAGGAAGTGGAAGCAGGAGGATCATAAATTCAAGTTCATCCATGGCTACACAGTACCAGTTCAAGACCAGGTCAGTCTGGGCAACATGAGACTGTGTCAAAAAACCAAACAAAACAAAACAAAAAACCCAGAACCTGAAATCCAGTGTCTCCAGAAGAGACTGATTAATGGTGTTCTAGGTGTCTATTGACTCCCTGAAATTGGACTCAAAACTTTCTAAGTACACACACTTTTCTAGAAATACAAACACCAACTTTCAGGATAGGCAGAGTTATTGATGACAGCACAGAAAAAAAAATCAAGAATATCTGAATTATATAATTTTTAGCAATAAAAAAAGGAATAAAATATTCATCATATAGTTGCCAGCTTCCCACATCTTAATAGTTTCCATGAAGCAAAATCTTTGGCAACGGTTTTGACTAGACTGACATTCATCTAAATCACAAAGCTACTATAATTCACCACTTAGCAGTCACCAGACACACTAATAACCTGCACTGGTTTTCAGTACAGCCATTCAGAAATCCACCATTCCCACGGCTCTAGAGTAGAAATATTTAGGTTTTTAAGGGGAAAAAAGAAAACAAAAACAAAAACAAAAAAAAACCTCTTTCAACTTGCTCTAACAGTTACAACTAACAATGCAGGAGCATAAGGACCATGACTTCCCATGTCCTTCACTTGATTAGCAACAAACCAGGGCCCAGTTCAACATGTCTATATGTAGTGTGTGTAAATTCAAAAGCTCACAGAAACAAAATATTACAGCAATTGAAGAAATGATAATTTACACATTCTATGCTTCTGATCACTTAACATTAGCACTCATTTAAAACAGGCCATGATTGTAGTACCTTTTGATTTAACTAATCCAGGGCTAATCTTTGTACTAGTCAAAAATACATGACCAGTCACCTTTGAAGATAATTATTTAATACATCATTAACTTAAACAGAGATTTCTGTAGTTTCTAGATTAAAAACTCAGTTACCAAACTGTACAGTTAAAATGAATATAAATCAATCATTATGACAGGTGAACTTATTTGAGAGTCAAAATGAGCAAAATATTCTATGTCAGCAAAATTTTTCCTGTCAAAATCTCCTCTTTAAGATTTCATTGTCAGGTACTAAAACAAATATCCTTTCCAACTCTACAGAGAAACATACCTTACATCATAATTCAAAACTTCCTTTTGGGAACATAAATTTCCCTACCTCTGAAATTTATTGCTTTAGCATACTTAGTTTTAAAGTAAAAACTTTAAAGGTATTAGCTTGTTATTAGTTTTCAACACAGAAGTTTTCTTTTAGAATATTACCATTAATAATAACAATGGCAAAAGTACTATATATAAATTACTTTTATAAATAATTTACATATAAGCTACCTGAGAACTAAAGTAAGCAACTTTGGCAGTTTCCTCATATATATTGTAGCTGATATAAATAAGATAAATTTCTAAATGAAAGATGTCTTACTTAGGGTTTCTATTGCAGTGATGAAATACCATGACCAAAAGCAACCTGCAGAGGAAAGGGTTTATTTATTTCAGCTTACAATTCCAGGTTCCAGTCCATCACTAAGAAAAGTCAGGGCAGGATCTAAAGCAGAAGCCACGGAGAAACACTGTTTACGAACTTGCTTGGCTGGTCTTCTTATACTCCCAGTACTACCTACCAGGAGTGGCATTGTCCTCATTGGGCTGGGCCCTCCCACACTAATCAAATCAAGAAAATGTCTCATGGACTCGCCTACAGATTAATATTATGAAGCTATTTTCTCAATTAAGATTCCCCTTTACCAGGTATGTCTAATTTTGTGTCAAGTTGACAAAAGCCAACCAGCACAAAGAATTAGAAGATTATAATACGGGTCAATATGTTCAAAAGTGTATGTGTGAGTGTGTGGGTGAGTATGAGTGTGTGGGTGAGTATGAGTGTATGGGTGAGTATGAGTGTGTGGGTGAGTATGAGTGAGTATGAGTGTGTGTGTGTGTTTGTGTGTGTGTGTGTGTGTGTGTGTGTGTGTGTGTGTGTGTGTGTGTGTGTGTGTGTATATGTGTGTGGGCGCGCGCAGAGAAAGAGAAAGAAAATAAAAAACACCTTGGCTCCTAAATGTATACAGTCCCATAGAGAATGATGAGAGGGAAAAAGAAGGAAAAAGCCCCTATGCCTAAATAAATCTTTACAGCATACTACTTATAAGTATTAGGCCAATTTTGTCTAATTATGAACTTTAATGACTCAGAAAACATCAAGATTTACTAATTATTGACAAGAACAAACTCCTCAAAGTAGAATAAGTGAAACCTCTCCTTTTCTCTCCATTAGCTTATAATGCAATATTCTTTCCTCCATCCTCTAACCCAGACAAACTCCCTCTCGTCACTGGCTGTCTCAGTAAACGCATTCCACATATATTATTTGGAAGTTTAAAAATGAACAAACAAAAAGAATAGGGCTAGCTGAGAACAACATCATAAAATCCTAGTTTAAGATGAAGCATTCTTCATTTGTCTATTTCTAAAGCATGCCTTTTTTAAAGGCTTATAGGATACATGATAAAATACTCTGAAACATAAGAAGACAACGTAACTTGTATCACTTGCATCCATCTTCACCCAGCTATCTTCCTGGCACTAAGACAGCTTGTGATCCCACTCTTGGGTATCAGGAAGGGTGTAGTATTTCAATCTTTCTAAGAACTAAGTCCTTCAAAATATAAACAGAAGCAAGTTTAAATGATGTCATTTAGAAATTCTGTAACCAAGGCCAGTGTTACTACTGAATGCTTCTGTAGCCTCTATAAAAACAGATAACTAGCAGAACATGCTCTACACACCTTTGATTCTAGAACTCAGAGGACAGAGGCAGATCTCTGTGAGTTTGAAGTCAGCCTAGTCTACATAGTAAATGACAGCCTGGGCAGGACTATATAGTGAGACCCTGACTCAAAATAAATAAATAAGTAAATTTAAGATCAAATTATCAAACAATTACTCTTCTATCAGATGATTTTAAACCACAGCTTTCATAGCACCTCCAATCCCATGCCTAGAACACAGACTGAGATCACAGACTATCTTGACAACCAACAGAAAGAGAGGAATAGTGACTTTTCTGCATTTGTTTTTGAACCATATGATCATACATAGAATTCAAAAAATAAAATACAAAATAGTATTAACTTTACCAAAACTGTCCCTGAAAAATAAAGCATTGCAAACAATCAGCAAAGGCAACTGTAAGCAATGATATAAATCTATAATATTCCAAGGTTCTCAGAGCCATTTTCAAATCTTAAAAGCTTTATCCAGGGAAATGTGCAGTACATTTCTAAGCAAAAACTGAAACTTTTTGCAAAACAATGTTTTTCTTATAGCATGTAGATCCCCTAAAGGCGATAAACTCTTTATTCCTGCTTTGCGCCTTAAGAAAAATCTGCTTTTATCCCTCAGCAAAGATATGAACCAGCTACTAGCCTGACAATGCCAAGAACCATGACAAAATGGATTATTAATGAGAAACTGAACTCCAGAACTCTATTAATTTATGTCTTCCTGTCGGATCCAAAAGATATATCAGCCTTCTCACTCAAAAGAAAAAAATGCCAACACTGTACTTTGTTTTAAAGTTCTCCACAGATGAAGAATTCATTATCCAAAGTACAGTTCTGTTATTTCAGGCTTTCTTGTAGAATAAAGAATCTTTATCAAATGGCTAAGAAAGCTGCTGACAAGTGCAAGTACCTTGCAAAATATATTTACGTCAAGCGTACACTGGGGCAGGGGAAAGGTGAAAGCTCCTATGGCAGGCACTCCTGTTCTCCCCGCCCTGTCCTAGTAGCAGTCTCTAGGAAAATAAGCTCTTGTAATTCCTATGATAAGATGGTAAGCAGCATTAACACAACTGTGTGTTTGTGAGCTTGAAAATTCTTAATTATACTAATTATTCTGACATGAAGGAAAATGATATAACAACGGAAGAGAGAATGTGTGATTTCTTTATGCATAAACAACAATGTTCAAATGACATAAAATATCCTTTTAAGCTTTCATTAAAAAAATCCATGTAATCTATGCTTATCATAATATTTATGAAATAAAAAAATAGAGAGGAAGAATTGCTATAATATGCTCTGTATGACCTCTGCTTTCTACAGAGAATGAAAACAGCCTTTTGCTTTTCAATCCCCATCAAAGTGGAGTAAAAGGAGGAACGGCATTCCCGTGCTCACCGCCATTAATCATTGCTTTCTTCAAGCAAGTGCGTATTAATTTCTGTCATCCCAAACATCATCGAGTATTGTTACAGCACCGTTCACTCCTTATTCACCACCAGTTGTTACCAGTTTCCCTACACTGAGCAGAGACAGGGTGAATCGTGTGGATTTCAGTGTTAGAGGCCTTTATCCCTGGGGTGCTGACACCAATTAAGCCATTTCAAGAAGAAATGAGAACAGGCCCAACCCTTCCATGTAACAAGAGCTTGTACCTAGCTTTGGCAGGTTGCCATTTTCTCTGGCTTCACACTATAGAAATACTCTTTTCCACATCTTTCTGAATGATTCAGACTGTTTTCATAGAATCAGTAACAATATCTTTTTGTTCATTCTGCAAGTCCAGACCTAATGCCCAATACAACCTCACACAAAAGTTCCTGATAATCCAGATGGTAATCCAGAAAGACGGCACTATCATCTGAGTCAGGGTCAGAAATGAAAGCATATACTCCTTTATCCCAGGACAAAATTTTTAACAGGCATTTCAAATAAAATAAGGCTCTAAAAGCTACTGATTTCCTCAAACTGGATTAAACAAAGATAAAACATTTTATCCCACTAACTTCATCTCAGCGCAATACTATCTGAGAGTTCATACGCACAGGAGGATAAACTGAATACTTCCAGTAGAATCAACACAGTTTGTGCTCAGTTTAAAAAAAGATTATAGCCAAACACTCTATAGACATTTGCTTAAAGACCACATTTTATAAAAGGTTACCAAGTCAACAGATAGTCAAAAACAATCTGTTCAAGAAAATATAATTAACATCATTTTTGCATCACTAAATACAGAGATCCATCAAATTCTTTCACAATATTGTTGATTTTTTTTGACTGTTTTAGATCTAATCATTCGCCTTGTTTTAGACATTTACATCTGCTTTTAAGTTTTTATGGTTGCCTGTTGGCAGGCAGCAAAGTGGAGCTGTCGATGCTACTGCAGAATAATGCAAGGTTTGTTATGAATTAAATATTAGAAACCTTAACACAGCGGCCAATAAGAATTATTTGCCTTATTAAAGCAGCAGAAGACGCTGATTAAATTTTCATTGCATTGCAGTCTTTTTCCCATTTCTGCTTTCAATTCATCATTCTAATGTATGAAAGGCTTGCCGAATAATGGCAGGGAGACTTAATTTCTGGAATGCAAATATAGCAAAGAAAATACCAT
>JARWLC010000002.1:57302558-57390058 GCA_033318265.1 Phyllotis vaccarum
ATAAATATAAAATCAATTTCCTGCTCTAGTTCCTATTCCAAGTTGAAAATGATATATCTGACTATGAATTCCAACTACCTCCGTCGGTAGTTTCTTTCTTTTTTAAAGGGGAGGTGAAGAAGCAAGAAAAACAAAGTTATAAGAAAAACTGTCAGAGTCACTTTGTCCTCGTTTGCCGACACTGGCATAGTAAAGGGGAGATGGACATATCAAGCTATCATTTCAACTTTTTTAAATAGTGACTTTTTCTATTAAATGCCATGTCACTGTAAGTCTTCCATAAAGCTTTATTTACAAGCCTTAGTTACATGAAAGCTTATAAAAGTCTTCTGTTTAAGTAATAATATGCAATTTCAAAGCTTTTTTTCCCTCACTGTTTCAGGGAGAAAATAACTTCATATAAACATAAAATTTTGACATAAAATTTTGTGAGTCTAAATCAAAAGACTGATGAGTCTTAAAAAGAGACAAAAATCTAAAGTAACCAAGTATTTCATACAAAAAGAAAGAAAGAACAAAAGTAGCTAATGTGTTATCTAATAAGTCTTCATTCTACAGAAATGTCATCAGGACTCTCATCCAGTAACATGAGCAGGTATCAAATGCCCACCCATGCCTAAGGAGATGCAAGCCCCCATAATGTACATGCATGGCAGCTGTGGTGAGTAAATAATCCATATGGCTCTGAGAAATTATGGTTATTGGATCAAGACATGATGGAATTCAGACCGAGTACCAAGTCCCAGTACAAATTCCTCACCCAAACATTCCCATCTAACCAAATCCACTGATTTGTACTTAGCAGTTTGCAGTTCTATCAAAGTTTTATGCAGGTAGATGCTCAGTGTTTGGAGAAACCTTAACTTTTTCATAAACCCAGAGAATACTGTCCTCCACTTTCCCAATCCCATTCATTTTCTCACAAAATAGAAAATCACAAAGTAGTTTTAAAGAGCAGAATTCAAAGGCCTGGCTTTAGTCACAAGTCAGTGAAACCAGAATGAAGTAAGAAACTTCATTTTCAACATGAAAATTAAGTATGGTAATCCTACATGTCAATACACACAATAAAATATAAATTCCACAGGTTGTGTTGTAAAGGGCAAAGTTTAGGCACTAATTAATTTTATTGGTTAAATGTCCATAAATTCAAGTCAAAATCTTAATGCGCAAATAATATAGTGTCTTGAAGACCAATTCAACAACTTCTTTCTTCCCTCCCAAGTAAACATTCTTGTGAAATGCATTTAGTGCTGACCTTGGTATACAATGTTTATACTGACAAAGAGTTAAGTGACACCAAATCACTAGCCATGTTGCTGAAGTCATTTCAGAAAAAAGAAACTAAATTAAATAACCAAATTCTTAGTTTCACACAGAATGTTAAATGAAAATTTCATATTACATTTAAATAATCGTGGCCGGGGAGGGAGTTTAATGCTCTCGAACCTTCTCGAGCTTTCAGTCAATTTTATTTATATGTAAAACCAAGAAAAACTGGAGGAGGGGGCAGGAAAAAAAGAAAAGAAAACAAAAAACAAAACATATACCAAAAAAAATAAATAAAAAAAGGCACAAAGCTCCTCCCGATGCTAAAGCTCTCAATTTACTGACAGGCAAATGGCTTCATGCTGCCACTTAATCTCATTTCTTGCATAATGCCCTCTAATTAGCATATCAAAGTGAATTAATACTTCTAGGGCATTAGCAATGGGGAAATCTGCTCCAGGCTCACAATAGCAGTTAAGAGAGGAGCCAAGAAATCCTCAAAAACACCACAAACCACTTTGCATTGCAAAACTGTTCAATTTATTTATCCTCTCTCTCTAAACACTTTTACCGCACACTGTTTTACTACTGTTCACCAAACAAAATGATAATTGCCAAAGTTACCAGCATCTGCAATGCCTGTTTAGAATCTTAATTTAGATTATGCCGAAGATAATTCCTATATGCAACCATTTGTTTATTATAAATGTTAATATAGAGACCGTGGAAATGTTGACATTCTCAATCAGTTAATTTGAATTTGAAGTAAAATTTTATGGGATTTTAAAATTTATGAATTTTTTAATGTAAAAAGCCACCTGCTGGATGCTGGTGCCTTAGAAATTCTGCTTTGAAAAGTGATGTTCCCCATAAAACAAAACAAAACAAATTTATTTTGCACTAACATATGTTGGCATCTCCTAAATAATGGTTTAAACATCAGGAAAAATCATCAGTATTAAAAGGATCCGACTGTATATAAAAATTCATTAGTATGATCACACAAAAAGCTCTAGTACTCAAGACACCTTATTACTTTTTTAAATACTGAAGCTGAAAGAAAAAAAATATAAAACTTTAAACAAGTATGTTTATCCATAATTACTTTGTTTCAGTAATTGTTATTATGTATAAAGTAAATTTAAAAATTGCTATCCTTATTCAATTTAACGTATTCTATCAAATCAACTTCTTTGCTAGATGACACATTTTATTCAAATTCAGCCAGCTACACTTACACCAAAAACTATAACCATCTTTTATGTTTAGGTCATGTCTATAAAAAAGGTAATATGGGATTCTAACTGAAAGTCTGCTTACAAAGAGCATCATTAAAATCACAATTTTAAAACTGAAATTTGTTTCTAATACGTCCTATGTCTGAAGGCATAGGAGATAATATATTTTTCTCAGTGGCTCACTGAGGCATTATTTTTTAATTTACTTGCTAAGTCTAACACTATCACCTAGTTATAATAGCAGTTTGTTTCATTAACTTCTATAACTTCATAAAGAAAAGAACATGTGGCAATCAGACCTAAAAAACTTCAGTGATTTATTTTATACTAAATACTGTGATGTAAACGAATGTCTCTTCATACTTCAAGGCTGGAATGGCCCATAAACATAGAACAAAAACTCAGAATAGGTTAGCATGGGAGGGGTGAGGTGACAACTCTGTCAGTTACTACTTCACTCATGCTCATCACACTAATAGATGACTAAAGCACAAGCCTGCTGAGCAAACAAATAAAACATTATTTTCAGAGTGCCAATACTGAAATAAATAAAAAGTATCTAAAGATTCTTCACATATACTTGAATATGAGAAAAATAGTCTAAATCCTTATGAGGTGTCAAGTACTTATTTTGAATAAATACTATATAGTATCCATAGAAAACAAAGTGATGGTTTACGTAGTTCAGAAAATTCAGTTTAAATTCTTAAAAACACACTTAATAAAACATAATTTCATCCTAAGCATGCCCCTATGTAGTGCCGAAATACAAATAAGCTAAACAAGATGTTAACTAAAATCTTGCTTTGGATTATAAAATTTATAAACTAAAATCTAAAACTATAAGCAAAATTAATTAAAAGAAAATCATGAGTATAAAAAAAATGTATCTTTATGTTATAAAAACGAGTGGATTTGTGTGTTTTAGAGGCAAGTTGAGACCTCCATTACCAGTACAGCAATATACTTCTGATTTACAATAAAGCTGTGTAAATTAATAAATGAAGTGACAAAATATCAAAACCACACAAACTTGTAATGAGGCTGATGAAAAATAAAACTGAGGCACAAAGGAATTACGTGCACAGATCAAGTTAGTACTGACAACAGGTTTCAGTATATTTTTATTAAAAAGAAAAAAAGCTAGAAAAGATCTTGTTTTAAAGGAATATCTGCATAATACTTGAAACAAGAAAGTTCTAAAACAGCTTGGCAATGACAATTTTTCCAGGTTTTCTGTCAACAGATTGTATTAGTGTTTAAGGAAAGAGAAGGAAAAATCAGACACGTCACTCTTCTACAGCCTTCTCCAGAAAACAAGATATATCAACAAAGAGAAAAAAATGGACAAAATAGTCTGAAATGGCTTTAAGAAAAAATAAATTGATAAAGCAATATAGTTTATGACATTTATAACATACATTGACTTTGTACTTTTCCTGTTTAATCATTCAGTATTTCCAATGTAAACAAACTATAATATCTAAAATTGATATAAAATGTAAACTATTAAAGGCCTATTACTATTCAAATCACAAAAATTCTAGAAGGGCAGGAGTAACAGAAAAAAACAAGATTCGCCAGTTGTCATTGTTGAAGGTGAGCAATATTCAAAATTCTCTTCTTTCTACATCTACATACACATACATTACTGTTTATATATGCATGTATATAAAGTATGTGATATATATGTATATATAAGGTAAGAGAGAGAACATTGTTATTGTCCATAATAAAAAGCTCTAAAAGCTGAAAAATAGTCTCATTGAAACAGAAACAGTATATATATGGGTAATAATGTATTTGTTTTCAAAATTTTAGGGCAAATATTAACTATACTGGATATAGTGTAAGATCAACAAAATACACAGTAATTACAAAACCATTGAGACCCAAAGATAACAAATTTCTTGTTTCTTTTCTATGTTTACTTGATGGTTGATCTTATTTTTATACATTGAAAGTTAAATGAATAACACAGCACTGTACAATAAAAAAAAAGCAGCAAATTTATACATAAAAATCTTGAAAAGAACAGGTCAGAAAAAGATTCAAATGAAACACTAAAAATGTAAGGTAAGAATTAAGTAGAAGGGTTAACTAAGAGTACTTACTGTCCTGTCCTCTGAAAGCTACCCACACTTTTAACAATAAAAATAAAAAAGGTTTAATCTATCTAAATGGGTACAAAAACTCACGTGCAAACTACATTCTTGCCTTAGTTCTGATATCTAAGATTCTTATGACTTTCTCAAGATGGATTCTTTTAAAAGTACAGCAATTTTAATAGTCATTTTCTTCTCAAACATAAAAAATCCTTCAAGCAGCCCAACCAGCCAAGCAGGCCTTTCTCTTCCCCTGCGGACACCTCCTGCAGTAGAGAAGTTCATTAAGTTTTATGATCTTCCCAAGTCAGTCCTGCTTATAAGCCTCACAAAGCCTACAAATCTAGCAAACCATCACGTCTGCCATTAGACATTACTAGTAAATGAATGCTATTTAGGGTTTGTGGTAGCAATAAATCAGAGTTTGGTTGGCAGCTATCAACAATGTGTATTTTAACCTAGCATTGTAAAAGGAAAAGGTTATGTTGGTTTTTTAAATATACACTATTGTTTTATAATTCTATGATTAAGATTATATGCTAAATTTCTAGGTTAGTATACATTATAAATATTTCCTTGAAAAATGTTTCTTTCATTTGAATTCCTATAATTAGGGTCTTGTATAAAAAAAAAGGCAAATTTTTGAAGATACATTGTTTCACAGAAGAAACACTTCACAGTCAAGATTAAGAAAATCAAAAATAGGTAAGAAAATAAACCAACAGAAGAATGGAGATAAGCAGGCCTCATTTGCATTAGAGATTTTTAATAAGCAATAGATGATAAGATATGACTTTATCATCCTAAAGAAAATCCTTGCCCATCAACTATTTCCCTTGCTTACATAGTCTAAAACAGAAATATATCTTGATTTTAAAGTCTGTAACTTTTAGCTATTTCTAAAATATATAAATGTCACAGTTCAACAATAAAAAATGTTTCTGCCTTAAAATAACTGTATGGTAAATTTTACAATAGAATACATTTTTTAAAAAAGCAATCATCTTATAGTAAAAGTATACTTTCCTTACCTCTGAACAAGAAAATAATATAATTGTGGCAGATTGCCCATTTATCTGTCAGAAAGGTAAAAGAATGCCTTTTCATATTTGATAGGCAAGAAATAAGATGTTTTCCAAACTAACTCCCCTGTGTGCATCAAAACTGGCAGTATTCACTGCCTGATCAAAAACCTCAAAATCTACTGGCAGTTCTACAAATACATGATTTTTTTTTTTTAATAATTTTGTCTTATTTTACAAGAAAAACACAACCAAAATCACATTATCTACTAATGTGGCAGTTCTCACCTACCCACCCCTCTAGTTCCCAACTTGTCGGCCCCTCCCCTCCATTATGCAGAATAGAGTCATCACATATTTCTGGCTTATATTCACAAATAACTAGATGAACTTTCTCTAGGTAATTAATCTTTAGATGTTATGATAACAGACTAGTGAGATTAATAAGAAAAAGTATTAAATAGCATATGTATATTCCCTAACACTAATTCTCTTAAGTTCATAATGTCTCTAAAACAGGACTGCAGAAGCAGACAGGGGATAGGCCCTGGAATGTGCTGCCAGGCTTTCTCTGCTTTGGTAACACTAATGTCTACATAGCTGTTTTATTTCAAAGTAAGGGCTCTGAATCTAGCGATCCTGTCTCCTTCTAAACTGGTTTGGGAGCATGAGGCAGAGCTATGGATAGTGGGGAGAAAGGAGAAGAGAAAGGGAGCTTCACCCCATCAATCACTCAGTACTTAAATCCCATCCCTCTCTAGCTCAGAGAGGCTGGCAGGAGGATGCCTCAGCCCAGACAGCCTACATTCTGTTAGCGGCCGGATTTTCATAAAAGAGATAACCTGCAAACTTGGGTGGCAGGCCAATTCACAAAAAAGAGCATCTAATTTACAAGTTACCAGTGAAAGACCGGGAAACAATTTTCAAAACATAGAAATTTCTTTTGTCTGCACTCTCCTGCTTCTTAAAAAGCAATAAGGCTACCAAAGCTCCCAATGCCATCATCCCAGACCCTGAAAAGACTTGTTTTTCTTAACTCACCTTTGACATGTCACTGACTACCCTTTCCTTTCAGAATGGTGTACTAAGTCCTGTGCAAATAAACAACTAGAAGACTAACACTTCTTAATTGAATTCCCCCTGCTGAGAGTCCAAACATGAAACACTGTATGGAACTGCGTGATTAGGCCAAAACTTTAAAGGGGCAAAAAATAAATAAATACAAATCATAAGAAGGGGTTCTTGCTAGAGAATATCAATTCCCTCTCCTTAGCAATATAGTGCCACATAAAGTAGAGTCAATCTTAATATTCACAACACAGTCAATACTCCAGTGCATAGCTGTCAGCACAAACTGGAGTAGAGCCCTGATAGCAAGAAAACATTCAAAAATTAAACAACATAATGTACTAAGAATTATATGCTCCCAAATTAAAAGCCTTCAAGATTCAATGCTAAATATCTCTATAGTTAGATTAAAATCATCTACCATCTTAAATCACAAGGTACTCTAAAGGAAGCTAAAAAATCAACATACATTAAGTCAATAATTTAAAATGACTCTTTAAAAATGTAAGTATATAGACAAAATTATCATTAAAAATTTTGGCATAAATAAAAAGCAAATAAGGTTTTCAATATTTACTATAATTATGGTTTAGTATACATACTTTAAGAGAACCATGATCTATTCTGCATTGCTTTTAGGAATATGAATAATACCTGTTTAAACAGAGTGTAGTTCAACTACCAGCCTAACAATTCTAGGCAGTGTGCTATTATTTGTAAACTCAATTTAAAGACAGCCAAACATTTAACCATTAAAACAGCATCAGTCGAAAATACAATATACTGGACTTGACATCTTTTTCTTTCCCTTAACTTAAAAAGAAGAAATTTTTAAAAAGCAATACACCCAATACATACAATCAATGGTAAAATGTGATCAAGGGAATTGCCATGTATAGGAAAGATAACTAAACACAAGCTGAAACGTGAATAATATCCCTACTTCCACCTTAGCTGTACCATTAAGTCAAAAGTAAAAATACCTTCAATAGAAAATGTCTGACAAGAAAGTTAAACTAAAATGAACTGCCAAAAATTCCTCTAATAGTGTATCTGCAATTTTCATTCTAGCATGTTCTGCAAAACCTATCATCTCATTTATTCCTGCCTTGAACATCAAAGTTGTTTCATTTGCATCTGTAGCATTTTTCTTTATATACTGAAACTCAATTACAATTGTAACAGTTGCAAGATAGAGAATTTAACATGAGTACTAATAGGTGTGATACACTGTATATGCCTAAGCACATCATTTTCCTTCCTGGATTCTTAAAAGTAATTTTCCCATCTAAAACACTAAATCTGAGGCTACTGAGGTCTGTTTAGATGTGTCTTCTTTTACCAATAGAACCAAAGCTTCAGTAGGACTGTCTAAATAAAATAAAGTTCTGTCGATGCCTCTCCTGGGCACCTGGTCCCTGGCAGTCTCCCATTGCTCCTTTTAAAAACTGCTACACAAACAAGGCAAAAAGAGATAGAAGAGGTCTGCTGGCTAGAGCCCCATCCCTGACCGAAGCCAGGGGCTGCCGCTTAAGGAACTGCGATCCAGCCTCATCGCACATAAACTTCATTTTGCACCAAAGCAGAAATGAGAAATAGACTCCAGATTTATTGCAGTTTTTTCTCAAGATCAGGAGGTGGGAAGCAGAGATTGATCAAAGATGGCGGTGCCCAAAAGCAGCAGCTCTCAACTGGAGAGTCGACGGAGTAGATCTGACCCCACCTGGGGGGGTCTCCAGGCCCACTGCAGGCAGCAGTCTTACCTGTTTTCTCTTTGATCTCACACAAGACACTGAAGAGCGCCGGCTTCATTCTGTGACAGTTCAGAGCGTGTTTCCTAAAAAATAGCAAAACGCAAAGGTATTAACATCACCTATTGGAATAATATGGCGCCTTCCTAAGTTAGACCCCCAGATTTAAAACCGGGCCCCAGTGTGGGAAAGCTCTTTTGAACCACGCACGGGAAGTCAACAAAAACTCAAGTTGACTAGTTCTCGATTGGAGGCAAGCTCTAGCGGGTGAGAGCTCGAGCCAGAAAGCAGCGCTACCCATCTGCTGGGCCGACAGCAGCCTCAGCGAATGCAGGGGGCGACCGGTGCTGGGGGCTCCGCTCAGGGGGCCGCGGCGGGGACCCCAAGGACCGGACGGGCTTGGAGGGGAACCGTATGCGCAAGATCCGCAGGGGAAGCAGGAGCGGAGGCCGGCCGCCGGCCGCTAATCGGCGGGTGACAGCTCCGCAAAGTTTGCAAAGCGGCCCTCCCTCCTATAGAACTTGGCGCTCCGCACTCGGACCTGCAGGGAAGCAGCCGGTCACCCGTGACCCAGGCGAGGGGAGTGGACGCCGCGAGTCTGGGCTGGCGGAGAAAGTTGCGCTTCTCCGCGGCACGGCCCGAGGCCCGGCTGGGACGCCTGGGACGCGGAGCGCAACGGAGTCTGAGCGGGAGGTTCAAATCCGAGGAGGGGGCCGGGCAGCAGGGCGTGGACGAAGCACGGACCGAGGCTGTCCCGAGCCCGGCAGCAACTTTGCCCGCGCGATGGGGGAGGGGGGGCACTGCGAGTATCCCGCAGGCCCGGGCAGACGGAGAAAGTTCCCGCCCGCAACTGAGGCCCCGGTCCAGGGAGCCACCCGGGACCCGAGCCCGGCTCCCGTACACACACAAAAGATGCTTAATGAGACGACACCAACTTTGCTTGCGCCTCGTCCAAGCTCTGGTCGGTGATGGTCATGATCTGGTGGAGGATGTCGCCGATGTCCTGCTTCCTGCCGTCGCCGTCCGCCCCTTCGTGGCCGTGAGGGGGAGGCGGCAGAGCCATGCCCCCCTGGACCGAGTGGCCGGCTAGGTTCACCCCGGCCAGAGTCTGCAGCATCCTGGATTGATCGTCCATCCCGCCGCGCGCGGGCGGGAGCGGGCGGCGGCGGAGGAGGCAAAGGCTGAGGCGGCGGCGGCGGCGGCGGCGGCGGCGGCGAGGGAGGAGAAGAAAGAGGGGGAGGGGGAGGGGGAGGCGGCCGCGCGCTCCCCGCCCGCGCGGGAGGGGGCGGCCCGGCCCGGCGAGGCCCGCTACAGAGGGTACGCGGACCGGCGTCCGGCTCCGCTTCCGCCGCGGCGGAGACTGAGGACAGCGGCAGGCGGAAGCGGCGCGCTCGCCGGCGCTGGCGGAGGCGGAGGCGGCGGTGCCCGCTGCCCTCACGCGGCCGCCGCGCCGCCTCCTCAGCGCCCCGCGCCGCGCCGGGCGGCCCCGCGCAACTTGGTCCTCAGCGCCAGCCGAGTTGCCGGGACGCCGCGGCCGCCGCCGCCTGCGCCAGCCTGAACGGTCCCCTCCCTCAGCCGCCCGCCGCCGCCTCAACCGGGCGGGTTCCGAGCACCGGCGGCCCCGGGGGAGGGAGCGGCGGCGGCGGGCGGCGGCGGAGGAGGAGGAGGAGGAGGAGGAGGCCGACGGGCGGGCCGCGGGGAGCGAGAGGGGCGGAGGAGGAAAGTTTGGGAGCGGGCGGGTCGACGCGGCGGGGGTGCGGAGCCCGGTGGAGGGCCCCGGCGGGCCGCACGCCGGGCGGACAGCAGATTGATGAGGCGGGAGAAGTCGCCGCCGCCACCTCCAGAGCCGCGCACCCAGCCAGCAGCCGCCGCGGACCGGGCTCGAAGGCCGCTCGGCTGAGGGATTGACAGGCTGCCAGTGCCACTCACTCACTGCGGCCCCGGAGCCCGGGGGGAGGGGCGGGGGCAAGCTAGAGGGCGGGGAAGCGCTCCGAGGCCCCGCCTCTGGGGGCGGGGCCTACGCTCATTGGGTCTTGCGCCTCCCGCCGCCACCACTAGCCCCGCCCCTGGGACTGGGACCGTCCCCCTCTGGCCTCAGTGGTGGGGCAAGGGAGAGCGCGTCCTGGAATCCCACGCCTGATCAGGCCGCTCTCCACAGATGGACAGCCCCGGCCGGCAAAGTGTTGCCTCCCGGCTCCTGCTCCTTTCCTATTATTAACAGCGGGGGCTTGGGGAAGTATATGAGGCCTGGATAGTCTCCCCAAAGCCAACAGCGTGATCCTCCGATGCCTGAGATGAGCTTCACGCCTTGGACAGTGCCTGGTACACTTTCCCGCTCTTCCTGTCAAGAGGTGGTACCCTCTGGGCAGAAGGCCGCGAGCTCGGGGCCAATAGCATCGCGCTCAGCGCCGAACGAGGCGGGACAGAGGCAAGAAAGGGTTGTACCAATTGGAGAGTTCGAAAGTCCTAGGCTGAGACCGGGAAAGAGGGTCCCAAAGCCCCGCCCCTCCCAGGGTCGCCATAGTAACCTAGAAGGCAGTGCTAGGAGTTGGTGGGGACACTGGGGCCTTGCTCTGTCCCTCAAAGAGTGACCAGTTAAAGTGGGAGTCTGTGATCCCGCATGGACGAAGCCCTTTACTGAAAGGAAAGCATATGGAAATGTCATAGGGAAACACGTCGACTGGAGAGAAAGTGAAGTCCAGGACTAATTTCAAAGCTAACTGCACTTTGCGCTCTCTACAAGTCATGGTGACCTGGGACTACTGTGTCAGGTGTACAGACTCTGCGGAGAGCGAGCTGTTAGTCTCACAGACAAGTTTGTCTAGAAATGGATTGGATTTCGTTTGTCAACTTACACCTTCGGCAAGAGTCCACTCCATCTACAATTTACATATCTGTAAAACATTTTCTACCGTTATACTTCCCATGAGAGATTAAAGGCTTAAATGGTCTTGGTCCAGACTCCAACACCTGTGGGTGGAGTCTTAAGGTTGTTCTCAACCTCATCTCTCAATAAGGCGGATCAACATGATTTCATTTTAGATTCACGGAGATAGCCCTAGATTAGGACTTTAACTGGGTAGTTCTGAAGTCTAAATGTTCCTTCCTCAATCTCAATAAACTGTCTTACCTGAAACTATAAACAGGGGTGTGAGGAGATGAAAAATGGTTGTTGTTACTCCGCAGGGTTGAATGTAGGACAAGCAGATCTTTAAATGCCAGATGGAGTCTTGGAATAAAGCAGGCTACTCAGTTCCAGGTTCTTTCCTTCGTATGTTGAGTGTGCTTTTAAATACTCCCCACTGCAAAGCTAACAGCCAAGCTCACAGGCCAAGCAAGCTACAAGCCTTACCAACTGCACAGCTGCTGAGGAAGGAGTTCCAGACAATCCACCCTGCTTAAGTCCAAAGAGCCTCCTTTGAGTTCATTAATATTCCCTGCTCTTCTATGTGTCACGTTGCTGGTTCTTCAAGCCCTCATTATGAGTTACAGTCGTTGTTGATTGGATTTTCTCTACTCTAAACTTGTTTTTCAAACTGTCACCAAATCCTTGAACCTTTTTCACATAAGGGAGAAAGAACAAGCAGACAACTTTTTGTGACTCTCCAATGCTAAAGATGTAAAACTCACAGAATTTTATCTGAGAGATGCTGTAAGCTCTCAGATTCCTTCCAGTACTAATATTCAACCATCCTATGAGTCACTGTTAGGCCTCCTTCCTGCCCTCCTTCTAGGCTCATAATCTTGACTAATCAGTCATGAGGATGAGGCTAATTAGCAATGGGGATTTATGGTTATTCCTAGCCCACTCCAAACAGTGAGTTGTGTAAGCAAAGCAACATATATGAAAATGTAAATAAAATTAAAGAAACACTTAAGCAAATAAAGACGATTGGGAACTATGGGCTATGTAAACAAACTAGAACATAAAGACATAAATTAGAATTAAGAAAACACTTAAGCAAATGCCAGCAATTAGGAATAAAACAAACTTGTTAAATGCCTAACATCTGCAGCTAGGTTATGGCACACACCTCTAAATCTGTGGTCATCTGGTGCTATAGAAAATAGGTACTTCTGCAATGAGAACAAACTGGCCTTTTGCTTAGGAGGCTTCCTGTTTGATTATTATTAATATGATAAGCAATAAATGCCAGCAGGTCCTAGCAGGGTTTCCTTCACAGGCTAATTGGCAACTGTAGTTGAGGTAAAGAATAAATCTTTTTTAAAGACTATTTTATTTTTTGTGGATGAGTGTTCTGTCTGCACACATGTCTGCTTACCACTTGCATGCCTGATGTCCGTGAAGGCCAGAAAAAGGGGGTCAGATTCCTTTGGGACTGGAATTAAAAAAAAAATTCAGCTGCTGTGTGGATGCTAGGGATCAAAATGGAGACCTTTAGAAAAGCATCCAAGACTCTTAACCACTGGGCCCTCTTGCCCACCTTATCTCCCTCCCATGGCTTTTGTTGCTGCTTCCTGCTGCTGTTTGTTTTGCTTCTTGACCTGGGATATTATGTATAGTCTGATCTGGCTTGAATTTACTACATAGCTAAGGATGACCCTGAATTTCTGATCTTCCTGCCTCTACACTCCAGAATACTAATAGTACAGTATATATACCTGCTTTAAACTCTGTTAGGGATGGAATCGGGGATCATGCATGCTAAGTAAACCATCTACCAACTGAGCTTCATCCTGGCCCTCATATTGAAGGTTCCCTTATCCCTGCTTAGTAATGTAAGCCGTACCTGTGCCTTCACAAATTAATAGAATAGACCCTTTCTAAGTGCCTAAATCTATCTGTGCTGTTTCTAAAGTGACGATTACTTTAAAAGTCAAGGAAAATATAACTTACTTTTGGCAAGTGGACATTCTTATAACATTAACAGTGACAAAGTGGTGTTAAGAGCAAGGTATTTTAAGATGTGAATTCAATAAATAACTGGTTTGGTCTGAAGAAGAAAAAACTAGAGCTTAGCTTGCTAAGAACCAAAATTACATGTTCTTTGTGGTGTATGTATATAAAGTGTCTTCAGGCACTTTAGCCCATGTGCCTTGTAAAGTCTGAAGCAGGACTTCATGGTCTTGCTCTGTCATTCTCCACCTTTTTCCTTTGAGGCAGTGCCTCTCACAGAACCTAGAGCTCCAGAGCTCTTGCTCCACCCACAGCAGTACTGTGGCTGCAGGAATGCTCACAACATGCTTAGCTGTCTTATGTGGGTTCCGAATATTTGAATGAGGTCCTCATGCTTGCCCAACAAGCACTCTTCTCAACTACATCATCTCCCCAAACTCAGATTTTTTTCAGTTGTCATTTTAGGAAAATTGTCTCGGTGCTTATTGTCTGTGCAGCCTTACCTGGAAAGAAAGACTGGACCACCGAACTGCCTCCATCAGACTGGCTTGTGGACATGTCTGTGGGTAACTCCCAATTGCTGATTAATGGGAGGACTAAGCCCACTGTGAGTTGTGCTACCCCTGGGGAGTATGAGAAAAGTGGGTAGGCAAGCCAGGAGAAACAAGCAAGTAAGCAGAGTCCCTTTGTGGTCTCTGCTTCAGTTCCTGAGTTCAAGACCCTGCCTTGACTTCTAGTGATAAAGAAATAATCATATAAGGATAAAATCAACATGGTTGCTGGTTTATCTTCCTTCCAAACCTCATAACCACATCTGATCATAAGAGAAGCATTTGGACAAGTCCCACCTGAAGGACATCCTACAAAATATTTGACCAATACTCCAGTCAAGAAAAACAAAGAATGTGAGATTGTCACAAGCAATAATAGTCTAAGGGAACCTTAGGACAAGATCTTATCTCATATCCAGGATGGAATCTAAAATAGGAAAACATAACAGATTTCTTTTTAAACTAAGAAGCTTTAAACTATGAAATTTAGATAATAACAAAGGTTCTAGTCAGCATAAGCTGTCAACTTACTGCAGCATAGAAACATCTGAGCAAATAGCCTCCACTGAGGAATTGCCCAGATCAGTGGGCACGACTATGAGGGGTTGTCTTGATTATTAATGTATCTAGGGGGACCCAGCTCATGTAGGCAATGACATCATGAGGTAGGCAATTCTGGGCTGTAAAAAACAGCTAACCTTGAGCCGAGCAGTGCTTCTCCAGGATGGCCACTCCTGGTTCCTGCTTGAGTTCCTATCCTAATCATTAAGACTTCTCCTAATGAAGATGAAATAAGCCCCTTTCCTCCCCTAAGTTGCTGAGAGTCAGAGTGTTTTGTCTCAGCAACAGAATGAAACTTGAATAGCAACATCTTAACATGACAGACAAACAGTGTATGACACTCAGAAACCTGTATTAGCTTCTCATTTTTTTCATGCAAGTAATTCATAGTAATAAATAAATACAGTAAAACATTTGCCAAAAATAATTGTAGCCAGAAATTTCTAGCCCAGCCCAGCCGGAAGGTCTGGACCCACATTCCTACAGCCACTTGGTCCCAAATAATCACACAAAGGCTTATATTAATTACAAACTGTTTGACCTATGACTCAAGCTCATTACCAACTACACCTTAAAACTTAATTCAATCTATTCTTATTAATCTATTGTATTGCCATGTGGCTTGTAGCTTTACCTGTATTTTTTTTACATCTTGCTTCTTGGGCAACTGGATTGAGTCTCCTTGACTCTGCCCTCCTCCATTATTATGCTTGGATTTCCCGCCAGCCTCAAAGCTGACTTGCCATATGGCGAAACAGCTTCTTTATCAGCAAATGGTAACAAAGCATATTCACGGTTTACAGAAAGACGTCCCATATCAAATAATCACGAAGCTGGATGTGGTACCCAGGCCTGTAATCCCAGTCCATATGAGATGGAGAGTGGAAAGTCAAGATAATCTTCAGCTAGTGATCCCAGGGCCTTAGTGGGCTGCCTCAGTCCCAGGGGCTAGCTAGCTGGTTCACCAGGTAAAGGGCTTGCTGCCAAGCCTGAGGAGTTTAATTCCCATAGTCTACATAGTGAAGGAAGAGAGCTGACTCTGGCAAGTAGCATACATGATGTGGCAGACACCCTACACAATATACACATACAGTAAATAAATGATTATAATTTTTAAAACCAAACAAAAATAAGTAAAATATCCAGGAATAGAGGTGCACACCTTTAATCTCAGCACTGGAGAGGCCAAGACAGGTGGATCTCTTCATGCTTGAGGCCAGCCTGTTCTAAATTTCAAGAATGCCAAGACTATAGAAAGAGAGCCAGTCTCAAAACAAACAAACCACAAGAAAAGAGTAAAATTAAACACAATATGCAAAGATGAGAGCTGAGGAGAGCCCAGTTGTCTGGAGGTGTTGCTGAGCATCCACACCAAACCAGCCATCACGACTGAATCTCAAGGGAAGGTGTACATGAGTTCAGCTCCTGTTGCAAAATGTCTATGGCATTTTCTGTTATTTGTAGAAAGACGTTGGAAGCACTGTAGGAGGGAAAGGAAAGGAAGGAGCAGAGAGGGGAGGGAGAGAGGAAAGCTCTATGCCTAGCACGTAGTAGGAGGAAGCTGTTGTACAGGTGGGGTTTGTTTGTTTTTGTTTTGCTTGTTATAGCCTATAATCCTAGCTACTCCAGAGGCTAAGGCAGGAGGCTCAAGGCCAGTCTGAACAACACAAATTGCTCCCTTTATAAACTGTTTTGGTATGTTCTTGCATTTTTATTTTGTTTTGGCGGTATGTATACATGTTGGCATTCATGCATTTATGCTGGCCTGCCCGTGAGGACCTAGCAGGATACATCAGCAGCAGAGGCCAAGATGTGACACTTTGACCAGTGCAGCTGCTGAGTAAAGCGCTTTCCCTATGGGCATGTGCTAGTCCCCTTATAAAAAGCAATTCCTCTTCCTTCAGTCTAACTCAGAGGCTACCACTATACCACCACCTAATAAAGCCCCATGTGAGCTTTGTTGCATGGTATGACTTTGTGGTACCCCTTGGCTCCAACCTGCTAAAGTCACTCTTCACTGTTAAACTATTACAATGTGTTTTGTTGTAAGTTTGATTACGTGTTTTTATTGGTTGGTTGGTTGGTTGGTTGGTTTGAGGCAGAGTGTCACTATGTGGATCTGGCTTGCCTGGAATTTACTATATAGGCCAGATTGGCCTTGAATTCAGAGATTCACCTACCTCTGGAAGAAAATGTAAAAGAAAAAGAAAAAAAAAAAAGATGAGAGTGGGATGTGGTAGCACCTTCCTTTAGTCCCAGCACTTGGGAAACAGAGGCAGGCAGATCTCTGTAACAGGCTGGTCACAAAGCAGTGATGTATAGGTTGAGGACAGGCTACGTTAAAAAAGAAAAGATAAAGAAAAGGGGAAAGGAGATAAAGAGAGACAGAAGAAAGGGCAGAGTGAGTAAGTGGAGTCCAGTCACTTGAAGGGCTGAGGAGCGTGGCTTGAGTTCAAGAGTTGGATACTGGTCATTTCCAGTCAAGAAATACTATGGAGGCTACTAAGTAGCAGACAGCGTGGAATTAGGATCTGAGTTGGGTCCAGTCTGCCTGCAGCTCTTTTGCTTATTCTTTAATGCTGGGGGTTGACCAGAAGGCCTCATGCATGATAGGCAAGTGCTCTACCACCAAAGTATAGCCCAGACATCTTTTCACCTTTATTGTGAGGTTATCACTAGGTCATTCAGGGCGGCCTTGGATTTACTTGTGCCCCAGTCAGGTCTTGTCTTTGGGATCCCCTATGGATGGGTTGAATTACAGGCCTGTATTACTAGGCCTGGCCAGACTCAGATCATAGCTAGAGTATTAGTGGCCACAAGCTTTACTGTTAGACCCCAGTTTCCTTGTTAATTAGTATTTGGTTCGTGTTTGCCTACATATATTTAACAATAAGCATACAACACTGTCTTAAGAGAAGATATGATTTCATGCCAACCCCGGTAAGAGATGTCTGGAGGACACAGTCAACTACTGCCATTCTTCTTTGGATGGTGACATCATGTACAATCTGGAGACTAGAATCTTTAGTTTCTGCTTTGTTATTTCAGATCATGTCCACCATTCTCAAAGCCATTTTGTGGTTCAAAACGCCTCCTTCAGTCCCAGCCTTCCACTGCAGGCCGAGGGGCTGATGAGAAGGGAAAAACGAGGAAGGAGCTACTTTTGACTAAGGTAGGCTTTCGTCTTAGTCGAAAGTAGTTAGAAATTCCTCATATACTTCTCAGGGGATAGAAGATGTAATCATGTGACTGAGCTTTGGGAAGACAGAGACATGGAACTTGTTCTAATGGAAAGTATCTTGATACCTATGGGGATATTTTGTAATAAATGTTTTTATTATATTTTAATAAATTTTATAAGATACCCAGCGGAAAGGACTTTTAAGAAGGTCTGGCTCTTCTCCCACAGATGTCCATGCACCTTATCTTCTGTTCATCTTTAGGGTACTGGTGATAAAATTCTGAAGCTAATTGCCTGAATTATTCCTAACCCTATTAAAGATACGGAAGCTAGCCAAAAGTACAGGATTCCCCATATCTTCTCCATTTCTGACCAGGTTGACTAAAAATTTGAGCATTTCCCATGTCCCTTCTTAGCTCAGTTCTGTAATGTGTGCCAGAATAACACAGAACTAAGAAAACACTACACTTGTGGTTGTGAAAGTATTGAGAAGAATGTAAAACAGAACCAGTCAAAAGAATGGGTCACGGTCAAGGTCTAAGAGTATCTTGAATACAGAATCCCTATGTCTACTCTGTCTGGATTAAGAACTCATCATTCTCCTAGACTGATGCATTTGCCAAGCAGGAAATTCCACGGAACATTGGTGTCCAGGTTTTCACTAGGACTTCATAGCAGGTTTGAGTGAAAACTGTCCCCCGAATACTCAGGTATTTGAATACTTGGTCCTCCACTGGTGGTTCTGATCAGGGGATATTGTGGAACCTTTAGGAAGAGTGGAGCCTTGCTTAAAGACCAAGGTCAAAGGGAGTGGTTTTGAGAAGTTGCAACCTTATCCCATTTCCTCCAGGTTCTTTATATTTCTTGTGTATGAATGAAAATGGGATCAGCCATTTCTTTCTCCTCCTGGATGTCATACCTTCCCCTGCTATGACGGACTCTGTCCTACTAACACCATAAACCACAATCAATTTTCATTCTTAAGTTGCTTTTAGTGATGGGATTTTATGTTACCAACAGAAGAGTAACTAATAAAGTAGAGGCAGGCCTGAATGATTGAATAATTGGCCTTAGGGCCTACCTCAGTCTTCTCCCTCCCTCTGATGGAAGGTGAAGCTGGCTCATAATCCTAACCGTCTAATCACATCATTGAATTTTTTGATGACAAGCTGCTACATATGTCTTTAGCATAAAATCAAGTGTGATATAAAAGTTCACGAATAATAATATTATCTATCACTTGGTAAATTCCAAGGGTTTTGGATGCTGCTTCATAGGAAATCAGTTCAAAGAGCAGACCACTAAGGCCACACATACCTGCTATCTAGATGGAGGTGGACAGATCAGGAGTTCAAAGATATGCTCTGCTACAGTTTGAGGTTAGCCTGGGCTACTTGAGATACTGTTTTGAACAAAAGAAGAAACATCAAAAATATCTGCCAGGTATAGTGGCATACACCTTTATTTTCAGCACTGGGGAGGCAGAGGTTAATTCACCCTTGAGCCAGCCATGTGGTTCAAACTCCAGCTCTTCTTTCATTCTCAGAGTTCTGTAACAACTGCATTTATTTATTTGTTTGTTTGTTTGTTTATATGAAATAGAGTCTTGCTATGTAGCCCTTGGTGTTAACCATGTTGTCTCTGCCACCAACTCACCATACCAACTTCAGCGGATCTTTATTTATTTAGAGTTGGGGTCTCTATCTAGCAGAGGCGAGGCTCAATATCCTTATGTTTCTGAGAATAACTTTGAACTTCTGATCTTCCCATCTCTACCCCATGAGTGCTTATTACAGACATGCACTGATCAAAACCAGGACATTGTGCATGCTAAGCATGTACAATATCAAAGGGGGTATCCAGCCTTCAGGGAGGCCAGTAAACTCTGCACAGCAAATTATCGATGCCAAATTAAATCATGACACACTCCCTCTGCACATTACCACAGCCATTCTGTGGAGGCTACCTTTTCATTGTGATTTTTAGCTAAGTCCTAATCAATTTTCTGGAAGTTTGTAGTACTGAGACTCAAATTCAGGGCTTCAGGCATGCTAGACAACTGCTCTGTTGCTGATCAACACTCCAACCCTGAATGTGATGCTGTAGGAGCCTCATATAATTGTAGTCAAACAGCATCTGTAAGTACCCAGTTTACAGTTCATCCATGCTGTAGCGTCTATCAGAATTTCCTTTTTAAGATGAAACAATTGTTTATTGCATGCATGTAGCACATTTTTTTATATCTACTATCCATCAATAGGCATTTGTGTTGCTATGGCTACTGTGAATAGTACTATGAGCATGAGTATCTGGGTATTCTGGTGTCCTTCCAGGTTCTGAGTCCTGTGGTAACTCCATCATTAAGTTTTAGAGAGCCTTCACTGCTATTTTCCATACTGTTACTGCCATTTTGTGTTTCTACCCATGGTACACAGAGTCAAACTACTTTTAATGCAGCTTTCAGGAATCTATTTTATATACACAGTTACTTAGTCTGGTGGTGCTCAGCTTTATATCCTGAACTATACCTAGGATATAGTTGATTCCTCCATGATATTTGTTAACTAAATGAATAAATGGGATATTTTAAAAATCACTATCATAAAACAAAGGGATGTCCTTTCATCTGAAGTATCCAAAAGCTTCAGACAAGGTTTGAATAGATGCTGAATGGTGTGCCTAGAGAGATTACTTTTTAAGGTGGTGCATAAATCCCAAGTCTCATTTCTTTAGAACAAGTAGCCCCATGGTATATTTCTTTTTATCTCACCAACTTCTTGTCAACACCAGGTTCATCTCCTGGTCCTGTTTCTTTTCCAGCCTCACAATAAAACTGATTTAAAGTCAAAGTTTCTTTAAGAATTACACTACAATATGCTGATCCAAAAATACATTTTCTAAAATTACTTTTTCTAGCCATAAGGGGGCCATCAAAGAGTTCTTGGTGATACTATCTCCTAAGAACTTATGTGCAGGTTGTAAACTTCCTTCTGTTAGAAGCTACTGCATGGTAGCTTTGGTGATCTCTTCCATTTTGAATTTCTGGTTCAGATTTAATCACAGGAATGACACAAATGAACCCACAGGGGTTTTTTACCATTAGAACTCATGATGTATTAATAAGGAAAGGTACCTTCAGGTATGTACTTAAGGACTTATATCTGCACAAAGAAGCTCCTGGGATATCTTCCCTAGGTTTTTTTCTGTTCCTGAAAATACACACCCACACACACACACAGACACACACACACACACACACACACACACAATTATTTTTTTTGTTTTGTTTTGATAAAGGGTTTCTCTGTGTATTTCCATCTGTCTGGAACTTGCTCTGTAGAACAGACTGGCCTTGAAATCACCTGCTCCTGCCTCCCGAGTGATGGAATTAAAGGCGTGCACCACCATTGCTTGACTTCACTTAATTTTTTTTAAAGAGACTATAAATTTCAAGAGGAACAAGGAGATGTATATAAGAGGATTTGGAGAAAGAACAGTAAGGGAGGAAATGTTGTAATTAAATTATAATTTCAAAAGAAATAAAGAAGGTCATGTTTTCTGACAGTTTAAATCTAGGATGTGCAACCCCTGGACTTTTGGGACAAGTCTTAGTCATCTGTACAGGGAGAAGTTGATGTGGGAATGTGTTTATGTATGCTGTGAATCTCAGTCTTTAAATAAAGGAGCTGTTTTGGGCCATGACAGGCACCATAGAAGAAGTAGGAGGAGGAATCAGAGCATAGGTAGGAGAAGCAGGGCAGAGTCAGAGGCAGATCGAGCTGAAGCCCAAAGAAGCAACATGTAAGGAGCACAGGTGAGCAGAAAGATTAATAGAAATGAGTTGATTTAAGATGTAAGAGCTAGCTAGCAATGTGCCTGAGCCATAGACCAAACAGCATGAAGTTAATATAAGCGTCTGAGTCATTTCTGGGGCCTGAGCGGTGGCAGGTTCCTAAGCAGTCTCAGGCAGCAGGTCTGTGGGTCTCGGGCCTCTGGCCGCCTGGGACCCAGAACCCCACTACTACAAGAAGTAGAGAAAGGTTCTAATAAAAGAGAACAGTCAGGGCAGGCAGCAGATGCCTTTAAATCCCAGCCCTCAGGAGGCAAAGGTAGGCAGATCCATGTGAGCAGGAGTCCAATCTCTAGGCTGCCCAATGAGCTCATAAACAAACAAACAAACAAATAAATAATTTTAAGAATTCAAGATGTGGAGTTTAGAATGAGATCCACTCACAGCTGGACAACCTCTGGGGTTGTACAACCTTCCTTTTTCTATTCCCAGTGGTCTCAAGCATACGTGTCTCTACCTCTATGATGAACTATTTCATGTTATTCATTGTCTCTTTTGTACTACGCTTTCAGCTCCATGAGCACAGGGACACTGTGAAGGAGGTTGGTGCCACTAGCCCTACAGGTTGGATCACAAGAGGGACTGAGTTAGAGAAATATGTGAGTGACAAAGTGAATGGACAAAAAACAGTTAGTCTGCAGAGTTGGGCTCACTGGGCTGATTGGTTCTGTAACTGACCTTACAGAGGGCTAAGAAACTGTCTGCATCCTAGCATCCTGTGCATGCCGTGAGAGCCAGCACAGCTCTGACTGAGCTCGTGTAGCCAAGGGTCCTCTGGTGGTCTCAGGGTCTCCAGTACTTAGTTATTACAAAAAGAGAAAAGGGGGAAGGCAGGAGAGAAATTGGGGAGATGTGCCATCTCTGTGCCAGCTGTTGGCATGGGTATAAAGACAAGATATAACCACTCAGGGCTCTGGAATAGTTTAGAAGTAGCAGAGAATAGGACTCTATTCTGGAGTTTGGGGCTAAGGATATTGTAATGGTTAGTTTTCATTAGGAATTCAACAGAATCTAGAGCCACCTGTGAGATTCTCAGTGAGAAATTGTCTCAAACAGTTTGGCCTGTCAACATGTCTCTGGGTTCTTTTCCTAAGACTTAGTGGTATCAAGTGGGTTCTGTAGATTCTTCTTGCTAAAATGTCCAGAAGTTGTTTATTTTTGGAAAACCATCTTCAGCTACTGGAATGTTTTGATTTTTTGTTGTTTTTTTAATTTTTGATTTATTGATTTGTTTGTTTGTAAATGAGTCTCAAACTCATGATTCTCTAGTCTCCAACCCATAAGTGCTGAGGTTGCAGGCATGAACAATCCACCTTCACCACTGTGACATCACCAGCCCTCACATGTACTGCTAAAGCAACTGTCTCTCTCCATTGGCTCAAGTAGGGAAGAAGTAGGTGCTTAAGTGAGCACAGAACTTGGTGTCCAACTTTGACACAGTGGCCCCCAAGCCAGCCTCTCTCACTCCCCAGTCCTAGTATACAGACAGTTAGTGAGTGAATGCTTACTGAGAACATAATCTCATTTCATTCCTGCAGTAACTCAGTGAGGAAGATGTTATCCCGTCTCTATTGAAGATGAGAAAATCAAAACTGAACAAAGTGAACATTTGTTCAAGGTCAACCAGCAGTTTACAACAACAGAGACAGGCTTTGAGCCATGTTCAAGATGGTGTGAGTTTTGTTTGCTTTATTTTGTTGTATTGGAAATTTATTTCCTTCACATATGCAGAATTCAACATGAATTATGCCTCCTCTATGGTTTTTTATACAAATATTAATAGCTAGGTCCTGGAGGAAAAAGAAAGGAAATAATATATCCCGAACCCCACACCCTTAACCCCTGCTCCAGAAACCGCTGTTCCAGGAGTTGTCGCATGGAATCCTGGGATCTCTAGCCTGGATTCAACAGCTGCGCAGTTGCTCAGGGCCCACAGTTGTCTCCTGTGTGCATTTCCTGTTAGCTCAGCTTGATTTTATCCCCGGTGATGCACACAGTAAATACATGATAAATGTTGGTTGAATGAATGGATTTTACATGTATCTTGCTGAAATATTCGCAGCTCCATTTGATTCACTGGAGTGGCATACCCGAACAAGAAATAATTTTTCTTAATGTGTCCCTTATAAATTGAAGCCGACCATATTTGATTAATCTCACATCATGCATTTTTATTGCACCGATCACTCTGGTATCAGGTCAGATTTATTTTACAAACAGATTCACAAAGGGTGCAGGGCTGGAGCGACAATGTAAATATGTTAATAATAAAAATAATACAGAAGATATTTTACTAGAAACTCTCACATGCTAATGATGAGTAAGTACATTCTACGGAAATATGTGTGATTTACAAGGCAATTAATTTCAAAAAGATTCACACCCTATCCCATATTTTGTCTACTTACATAATAAAAACTAAAAAAAAAATTAAAAATGAATATTCAGGTCATAAAATCCAAGGAACAAAACAAAATTACCTAAAGAGCTCTAACGTTTTAGTTAGAACAACAACAGCCCAACCATGGAAAATGGTACTTTTGCACTATTGAAAACAACTCCATTAGCAAGACCCAGCCCAGTGGCTGCAGTTCTCACCTTGCAGAGCTCTTGCTTGCTACGTGAAGCCCTCCAGATTAGAAACACTGCTCTATCCAGTGGCCAAAGAGGCCCAATGCCGCCTGCCTGATACAAGGAGACACTTTGCGGTTTCTTGTTCCGGAGATCGCAAAGTCTCTGTGGGAATTGAGAGCCAAGCAGATGCATCTTCTTGGCCTATTCACTCTACAAGAGTTAAACAGTGTTTCATTTGTGATTTCATTGCTCGGTCCTGGTGGTCTAAGAAAGCAGGCCTTGCCACGCCCACTCTGGCAGCAGAAGCCCCTTTAGACTGCATGGTAATTGAGATGGACAGACAGTGGACCCGACCTGGGTGGGCCTCCATGAGGCTCTCTAAGCAAAAATGGTTGTGATTGTTCCCCAGGGAGTGTTCATCTCCCCAGACGGAGCCAGCACCAACTTTAAGCTAAAACTATTGGCCTAGCTTATAAGCTTGTATATAACTTTGACTTAAAAAAAATAAAAATAAAAAACTAAGATAAAAACCTTTCATTTATTAAAAAACAAAAAAACCAGATGGAAGCCTGAGTCTAATTATTACAATGGAAATGAATTTTCTTATCTCTAGCAATAATTGTTCCTCTTCATAGATGTAGAAAGAAGGAATTATCACTACTATTTTTGTAGAAATTTTTTAAAAGGTAAAAATACCCACTGAGTTGGACCTAAACCACTACAAACCAGTGTAGTAGCTAGATGACATCTCCCAAAGAGCAGATTTAGAGAGAGAGAGAGAGAGAGAGAGAGATAGTAAACAAAGTCTTAGAACATCATGCTATACTAAGCCTGTTAATATTATTTTACATTATTACTATGTGGCCAATTAACTACAAAAAAATAAATTTCCAACTTAGAAATCCAACAATAAAACAATCAATATCCAATAAGAAAACCCAAAATGAGTAAAATATAAGAGAAGGCTGGAGAAGTGCCCTTTAAGAGCATTGGCTGCTCTTCCACAGGACCTGGCTTTGGTTCTTGCAACACACAGGACAGTTCACAACCAGGATTCCAGGAACACATGTGCACAGAGACACATTCAGGGAAAATACTTAACATTTACATTTTTTAAGCATTAGAACTTTAGATATTTAAATGAACCCAAATTTCAGTGTCCATGTTGTAGGTGACTTTAACTATGAACAACACACCTAACTTCTACATCTACCTCCTCATCTCCGAAGTAGGAAAATTGGGTAGGTATTTCTCAGTGTAAAGTTCATGGTCCTTGTGGGGGAAAGGAGCTCAGTAATAGAGAAAGGCAATAGGCCCTGGTTCAATGTTAAGTGTATAAGAAAGTGGGGGGGTGGGAGAGAGAAGAAAACAAGGATGGGCTTGGGCTTTCAGTCCTGTCTGTTTGCACAGCACCTCACAGACAGCAGATTTGATCCACACTACTTCCTGCACGGGTGTTGGCTTTCAACTCTTCGTCTCTTTTCTCCCTACTCAATGTCCTCTGCTGGTGTCTCTTTCATCCTCCAAGCAGCATGCTCCTTCCATGCTGCCTTCTGGCTCCTGAAGAGTCGTTTGCAATGGCCAGCATGACCATTGTTTTACCTAGAACTAATAATGTGGAAAAATGAACACCCAATGTCTTAGTGCTTTTTTTCAGTTTGAAATGAACAATCATGCCTGGTAAAGAGAAATCCTGCTTTTTCCAATGTGGGTCATGACTGCATTGAATGGCCCCAGCTTATTGTTGTTGGGATATATGACTCTTTTTTGGACAGTCCCAACATGGAGGGCAGCAGAGCCAAGCTGTTGTAAGTCCCATGGAGCAGTGATAGGACTCAGGCCAGAGCTGGAGTTTTTATGCTTGAGGTTGCAGTGCAAAGGGAAATGAAGGGGTTGTTATCCAAAGCAGCTTGTCACTAGGTAGAGGACAAACATAGAGAGGGCCAGAAGGACGCTACAGGTCTGTCTGTTTTCTGCTGCTCATCTTGCTTGCCCATCTTATATTTTATGCTGTCTGCTAGAAGGCAGGGTGTAGTATGAGGTTTCTGGCCTGGACTTTTGGGCCTAACCTCAAGGTTTAGGCCCACAGACCCGCAGACCCGCAGAGACACACAGATGCATACGATAGTTTTAAGCTGATCAACCTAAGGCCTAGGCATATAGCTTGCTAGCTCTCTACCTTTCATCTAACCCATGACTCTTATCCTGTTCAGCCATGCGGCTTGGTACCTTTCTTTAGAGCAGCATAGTTGTTCTCTGCTTCTTCTGGCTTCTCTCTGGCGTTCTGCTCTGTGCTTCCTGTTCTCAGAGTTTTCTTAATCTGGTAGCCCCGCCTACACTTCCTGCCTGCCTTTGGCCAGTCAGCGTTTTTTATTAAACTAGTGGGTGGGATAATTATTTACAATGAAACAACACCATCTCCCACAGCAGGGAATGTATGTAAAGGGTATGGAGAACTAGGAAACAGACTCCAGACAAATGTCACATGGAAACAAGCCTGTTAGAAAAACAGAATGCACAAAAAGCAAAGAATACCCAAGCTGAAAACCACAACTCTTGAACAGTTTGGGATCAGAAGGAACTTAAGAGAGACATTCAGAGATTCTTCTAGGAAGAGAAAATAGAGAAGATCACCTTAGCAAATTGGGGTCATAATGGGTTGCAACCAAGAAGAGGTGGGAACAAATCATGAGAGAAGGAGATGGTTGAGTGAGAAGAACCACAAAGAGGGTGAAAAAAAAGAGATGGATATCTCTAGAGGAAGCCAATATAGGGTTGGAAAGAGACCGAAGCTAGGGAAACCTCTAAGAACTCACAAGATGTCCCTGGCTAGGTCTCCAACCAATACTGGAGGGGGTGCCTAAATAGGACCTCCCATATGATCAAATGAATAAACATCCCAATTGTCATCACAGAACCTGCATCCAACAATAAATAGAGGTAGAGGCAGAGATCCATGGCTGAGCACTGGGCCAAGCTCCTGGCCCAGCTGACATCAGGGGAGGAGAGTCTGTATGAGCAAGGCAATAGAGTTTATGAGGAGAAGTCCCACAGAGATGGCTGACTGGAGCTCTGGGGAGCTCACTTAATCAATAACAGCTACTGGGAAACCATTGGGAAAAGGAGCTATGCCCTCCAAGAGTAGGTAATTGTCCATTGGCATGGGGAGACTCGAGGGTTGGGATCAGACTGTGTTTATGTGCTTGGGCTGGCATCTTGGAGCCCATTCCCTGCAGAGGAGCGCCTAACCAAGTCTTGATATTGGGATGAGGAAATCGAAATTGTAGTGGATTTATGATGTTACATTGTAAATAATTGTCCCGCCTATGAGTTTAATAAAAGCAGACAGGAAGTGTGGGTGGGGTTACCAGACTAAGAAAACTCTGGGAACAGGAAGAACAGAGCAGAAATGCCACAGAGACTCCAGAGTTGCCAGACAAGCCAGAAGAAGCAGAGGACAACTATACTATTCTGAGAAAAGGTACCAAGCCGCATGGCTGAACAGGATAAGAGTCATAGGTTAGTTTAAGGGTAAAGAGTTAGCAAGTTATATGCCTGGGCCTTAGGCTGCTCAGCCTAAAATTAATGTAAGCATCTGTGTGTCTCTGTGAGTCTGTGGGTCTGCGGGTCTAAACCTTGAGGCTAGGTCCGAAAGTCCAGGTCAGAAACCTCTTACTACACGGAATTGCCTTGAGTAGATGCACCATGCTGATCTGACCCACCTTGGGCCTTCTTGACCTTTTTGGGGAAGGGGGAGGCTGAAGGCTGCCTGGGAGGGATTGGGAAATGGAAGGGAGCAAGCAGATACATGGGGAAAAAAAGACTTTTAAATAAATAGATAGATAGATAGATAGATAGATAGATAGATAGATAGATAGATAGATCAAAAAAGAAAGGTACCAGTCAGTGGTGGTACATGACTTTAATCCCAGCACTCAGGAGGCAGAGACTGGTGGATCTCTAGGAGCTCGAAGCCATTCTGGTCTACAGAGTGATTCCAGGACAGTCAAGACTACAGGGAAACCCTGTCTTTAAAAATAAAAAGAAAATAAAATTAAAAAAAGAGAATGATAGAAATCTTGCAGAGTCATATTCTATAGTAAGTCTCAACATTTTCATCCTTAAAATAGAGCTACTGTAAAATAAGAATTCTTATTTCAGGGCAATTGTAGGGACTGGAATATATCATGCTTAGAAAGTCCTGCACCTAGAGTTTCTGGCTACATTTCTGTTCAGTGTTGAAGCAGTCAATCATCTTTGACTTACATGCAGGGCAAATGCTACACTACCACCCCACATTCCCAGAACAAGAGACTGGAATTAATCTTGAACTAGAAGATCAAAAAGCAGAGTAGATAATCATTTGTAAACTTTTTATTATATCCTTATGATGCTTTCAAATCTTGTTCTTCGTAGCATCTTAGAATCCTTAGGGAGACAGGAGACAGTTTAGACAGAACCTTAGAGCATCTGAGGCCCCAGGTAGGGTGGGACTGGCCATATTTCTGGGAAGGGAGAGCCAGGTACCATCCTGTAGTCCACACTGTGGGGTGAACACTGATTAAGCTTGGTGCTTCTTTGACTAGTGAGAATATTACATTATTACATTAAACCTTTATTTTCTTGTCTATTTTGTTATTGTACAAACAACATTGCTCCCTCAAAATACCAAATGCCCAAGTCCTTCCTAGTATGCCATTGCACACCCAGTCTCAGCCCTGCAGATAATCACTACAGTGATCTGGGAATGTCTGTGCACATGGCTGTGTGTCTGTATGAATGTGTGTATGAGGTTTTTGTTTGTGTATTTACCTTCCTGTGATAGCAGAGATGGATGGACCCCCAGGCTTTGGGTGTGGTAAGAAGGTCCTCTACCCACAAGCTTCATCCCCATACCAATGCATTGGGGGGTGGGGGGAAGGAGGGAGAGAGAGAGAGAGAGAGAGAGAGAGAGAGAGAGAGAGAGAGTATCTAGTAGCAGTAGTAAGAGTTTCTGGCCTGGACTAGCCACATGGAATAGCACTAAGGTCTGGACCTGCCTGAAGCCGCTTAGCTCTGCCTAGCCCTAAGGTCCAGGCTAGTAAGTCCCAAAGTCCAAAAGAAACACACAGAAACTTATATTAATTACATGCTGCTTGGCCTATGGCTCAGGCATATTGCTAGCGAGCTCTTGCATCTTAACCCATTTCTATTAGTCTATGTCTTGCTTCATGGCTAGTGGCTTTACCTGTGTTCCATTAGATCTTCATCTCTTGGACAGCAGCTGGTCTCTGTCTGACTCCACCCTCCTTCTATGTCTATGTTCAGATTTCCCACCCGTTTCTAAGATGCCCTGCCATAGGCCAAAACAGTTCCTTTATTAACCATTAATATTCACAGCATACAGAAAGACATCCCACATTGAGGGAGAGAGAGAGAAAGAGAGAAAGAGAGAGAGATTGATTTTTGTAGTTTACAGCATAGTATGTCATGACCTTACCAGGAAGATGTTTTCTATATTTAACATGTAGGGAAACTGAGTTACAATGAAACTGTGATCTTATCCTCCATGTCACATAGGTTAGCTGAAGCTTAATGTAGTTTGCTTTATTTGAAGCAATGCTTTTGAGATTTTGACAAAGATGTAGGAAATACAGAAATGTACAGCCCACCCCTCTCTTTTCTAGAGATTCTCTATCTAGGCTGATGGTACTGTAGAGATGTTCCTGGGCCAAATGGAGCAGGCTCTGAGCCCTCAGCCCTTATCCTTAGCTTCCTCCTTACTAGTATTTCCTTGGTGTAAAAACAGGGTGCAGCCCTCAGCCTAGGCCAAGGGCTCTACATTAAGACCTTTAGGGCCAGGCAGGGTAGAATACAGCTATTTATGTATGAGAAAAGTCATAGCACAAGAGTCATGTGGAATGATGGCTGCCATTGTGCCTTTATCACACTGCCACCAAAGGAAGGGCAGTCTGCTACAGACCCAACATTGCCTTAGCAGAAAATCCCAAGCAAGTCTTTGCAGTGTTTCAACTGTCAAACTATTTTCTTACTTGTTAGTATAGTAATAACTAGTATTACATTTACTTGTTTATATGCATACACATGTGTGAGCAGACACCTTTCTGCTTTTTCTCTTCCATGTGGGTCCTGGGAATAGAACTTGAGTCCCGAGTCTTGGCAGCAAGCACCTTTATCAGCTGAGCCATCTGGCTGGCTCCAGAGTAATTGTTTTGCTGTTTTGTTCTACTTCTGAGCTACTGTCTCTTTACCATTGTCCTAGGCAATGGTTTTTCACAAAGTCAAATGAGTGATGCTATTCTCTTTCCTTCCCTCCCTCCCTCTCTCCCTCCCCCTCTTCCTTTGATTGGCCTTGTATTCACTGAGTAACCAAGGAAGACTTTGAACTTCTGATTTTCTTGCTTCCATTTTTCAAATGCTAACAAGTACTACTCTGCCTACTACATACAGTGCTGGGATTCGAACCTAAGGACTTCATACATGCTAGATAAGCATTTTACCAACTGAACTGTTTGCAGCCTTTCACCCCTTCTTTTAACAGTCACTTACTGCATCCATTTTTACTCAGGGAATAAGTCTGCACACATTATAATCCTTCTAGACCATCCATATAGAGTTTAATTATTCTAATGAGTAACAAACACTTGTGGAGGAATGTGTTCACCTGGAATATTTTCAACTGGCCATCATCATTCTTTGTTGAACATTTATTATGTGCTCCATCAGTGCCAGGTATAGACTGTACTGAGGACTGATGTTCATGTCACCACAGGTTATTTCTAGTCAGGAAAATCATCCAGGTAAGATGGGAAGACGATGGAGGACAGGAAAGATTGAAAAGAGCACTGTTTGGAGGCTCGGCTCTTTGGTGTTGGGGCTCCAGCTGCTCTCCTGGCGTGAATAAATTTGAGCGTGGTCTGCATGCATGTGCTGGTGCTCTTTGAAGGTGATGATAATGAATTGAGATAGGAAAAGCCTGAAACTGATTCAAGGCGTGTGGCTCAAGAGGGAGCTTAAGAGAAAGAGTCCTGGGAGAAAAGGCAAAAGGAATTGGGGTTACTAACAATGTATCCTGGAGAGGAGAAGGTTAAGGAGAATTTAATAGCCATCTTCAAATATCTAAAGGGATATTGCTCATGTGTTTTAAACATCAGTTCTTGTCTACAAAGGACAGGGCATGAGGGAATTATCTTAAATGGGAGCAGGAGGGACTCAGATTAGATACCAATGAAGAAAAAAATAAAACCCAGCTGGAAGGACCCTGAGACGCTGGAAGGCAACTTGATTTTCAGAAGAGTGAATTGTTATAAAACAGTGGCTGATGATTACTACTCTGGGGAGGGAGGGAGAGCTTAGGGCTTCCAAGTCAGCTAGTCACAAACAGTAGGATCTTCAGCAAATGACTTTACCTTTCTGAGAGTCTTTCTCCTCATTGGTTAAATAGGGGATAATGGCAGGATCTGTATATTGGATTGGTTTCAAGATTAAATTAGACTAGCTACAGAAAGCCAGTAGCCTGCGGTCTGGCCCAGAGGAAAGCTTACCAGGCAATGGATGCCGTTTGTTATTGTTAATCAACTGTGGTCTTGGAAGGAAAAACTGCTCTATGCATGAACACAAGTTCTCTTTTCAAGTGCAATCAATAAACAAATACTACTGTGTGACAGGAAATTTATAGTCTTTCTGAGATTATGTGGTGTCACTGTTTAGAAAGTAAAATAGATTATTTTATTTTATTTTTGTCTTTTGGGACAGGGTTTCTCTGTGTAGCCTGGCTGTCCTGGAACTTGCTCTTTAAGTGAGGCTAGCCTAGAACCCAAAGATTCACCTGCCTCTGCCTCCCAAGTGATAGAATTGAAGGTGTGTGCCACTATTACTTGAGATACACTATTACTTGAGATATAACCTTAAAACAATGGACTCATGGGCTGGGGGAGGGCTCCACTGGTCAGTGTTTGTGTGTATGAGGATCTGAGTTTAATTACCAGTGTCTATTAAAAAGTTAGGTACAATGGCACACATACTGTAACCCCAGCATTCTGGGGTTTGTTGGTCAGCCAGTGTAGCTGAATCAATGAATTCCACGTTCAAAAAGAAATCCTGTCTTAAAACACATAGCTAACAACAGTCCTTGCAGGCACTATGTGAGAGTTCTACCCCTGAGCCACACACCAGGCTCCAGGAAGGTCAAGCTTTAGGGGAAAGGTACGTGGTGTAGAGACCTACAGAGATTCGCAGACGGGAGAAACTGCTACAAATGATGTGGGTGAAGCAGGCATGGTGGTACAGAACAGTTTTAGCATTTGGGAAGCAGAGGCAAGAGGGTTGCAAGGTGAAGTCAGTCTAGGCTCCATAGTGAGTTCTGGGTCAGTCTGAGTCAAGAAGTGAGACTCTATCGCACAACAAAATGAAACAAAACCAAACCAAGCAAATCAGAAGACTAGGTGAATAAAACTTAAATTCATGGTTGACAAGATGGTTCAGCGGGTAAGGCATTTGCTGGGAGGCCTGAAGATGGGAATTCCATCCTTGGAATTCAAGTGTTGGAGGGAGAGTCAGCTCCCGTAAATTGTCCTCTGACCTCGTCGTGGACACTGTGGCATATGTGTGTGAACATATGAAACAAATGCAATGAGATATTAGAAGAGAGAATTTGGGTCACTGAGCTACAAATTGTGCCAGCTCCAGAGGCTCTTGGTGACTCCAACTGTGATCAGTTAGCTGTTCATTGTCTAGGAATCTTGCAGTGTTCTTAAAAATCCTTGCAATTTCAGAGAAACACAGCTGATTGTTTCTGACCCTCTGGATATACTTTTTTTTTTTTTTTTTTTTTTTTTTTTTTTTTTTTTTTTTTTTTTTTTTTTTTTTAGTAAAGATTATTAGAATTATGTGGGAGACATGAGAGGTCAGAGGCCAATGCCATGTGCTCAGCACTCTCCTTCCGACCTTTATGTGGGCTTAAGTTACCGAAATCAGGCCTGAGTCTCGATCTCACAGCAGGTCTCTCTATCTTGGAACCATCTCACTGGCTCATTTTAGGTATTATGAGGGCTTTCAAGAAGCTGTCCTCTTAAAACTGAAATTGTATTCTAGAAACTTTACTCTGTAGCCATTATAACCCTGCAGCACATTTAACTTACTAATATTTATTGAAATATTTTTAGCTGCAAAAACATTTTATGTGCACTATTATTTATTAATGCCCTGTTTTAAAATATTACACATGAAATTTATTCCAGTGCACATTAGTAAATAAATTATGCTTGTAATTTCTAATGCATTTTTAATTATAAATTTATCCATGTCTACCTTTATTTATGACATCGGTGTCTCACTGTTGAACATACTGTATATTAATGGAGACACTGTTAATTATGCATTCTTGGAAGTTACATTCAACAAAATATCCAACTTTTCTCTTTTTTTTTTCATTCTAAGAACTGAACTGTTATCATTTGATAATTTAGGAATTAGAACTCACAGTCCTAACCTTTCAGCTAACCTCTGAAATCAGAAAAGTGCTGTTAGGAGCGGGTTATGAGACCAGATTGCAGAAGGAGCTGCATTTATGTGTAAATGTAGCTGGCCAGAGAGATACTGTAACACAAGGTCAATGTTTCATTTTTACTCCAAATACCCAAAAGGAGTTACACAAGAGAGATAACATTGAAGAGGAAAATACCACAGAACAATGTCCAGAGAATGTCTGACTAGCCAGTACCACGCAGCTTCATTTTGGTGGGTTGAAATGAACCCAGAGTCTCATAAATCCTAGTCAGGGAACTCCACCTGAGCTACTCTCCTGAACCCACTAGTAAGTATTTATTACATTGGTGTAGTGTAGTTGTGTGTCTGTGTGTGTGACTGTGTCTGTGTGTGTGACTATGTCTATGTCTGTGTGTGTTACTGTGTGTGACTATGTTGGTGTGTGTCTATGTCTGTGTGTCTGTGTGATTGTGTGTATATATAACTGTGTGACTATATCTCTGTGTGTGATTGTGTGTGTGCATGTGTGTATGTCTGTATGTGTTACTGTGTGTGACTATGTTGGTGTGTGTCTATGTCTGTGTGTCTGTGTGATTGTGTGTATATATAACTGTGTGACTATATCTCTGTGTGTGATTGTGTGTGTGCATGTGTGTATGTCTGTGTGTGTTACTATGTGTGACTATGTCTGTGTGTGTCTGTGTCTCTGTGACTGTATGTGTGTATATAACTGTGTGTGACTATATCTTTGTGTGTGACTGTGTGTGTGTGTGTAAGATTGTGTGTGTGTGAAACTGTGTGTGACTATATCTTTGTGTGTGATTGTGTGTGTCTGAGTGTGTCTGTGTGTGTCTGTGCCTGTGTCTGTGTTTGTGTAGAGGTTAGAGGGTCAGAGGACAACATGTAGAAACTGGATCTCTTTTACCCATGTGGGTTTCAGAAACTGAAGCCAGGTCATCGTATTTGGTAGCTGTCCCCATTGCCCACTGTGCCTTCTTACCAGCCCATGTGTATTTAAATACTAGTCTCAAAGTCTTATGTTTAAGATGATTTTGGTTGGTAAATTTTGTGCCCCTCTTCTAATAACCAAACTTAACTTGGAAGCAACATAGTTTTCTTAAAAACAAAACAAAACAAAACAAAAAACTTTACATTGAAGCATTATTTACATTTGAGAGTATTGCTCTAAGCTTCTGTACTTTGGGGGGCTTCTTTAGAATAATCTGAATGGGATTTTGACACATAATTTACTTTTTCTGGAATTTCCTTGTACCATGGCAGTATAAATAAATGCGCATGTTTCCCCTAAAGGAGGGACAAACACATTTCAAGAACAGAAAGCAGCAAAGTTGAAATGACAAGATGGAAGTGAATGACGGTGTAGGTTTATAGGAAAGTGTCCCCTGTTTCCCATCTCTGGCAGGCTTCTGGAAGTGCGGCTTCCCTGGCACTGTGTTGGCTTGCAGCTTCCATGTCCATTTGCTGTAGTGGCCTTTTCTATGCACTGCTGGTACTTGTGAAGGCTGGGATTTGCCAATGATTCATCTCAAGTGCATGTTTGGGCAACTTTTCAGTCAGTCAACATGCATACTACCAAGTGTTGATGGTGTTTTCACGCCAGGCCCTCAGCTACATTGCTAGCAGAAGCTTTTAGTAAATAGAAGGAAACAAGATACACCCTCTTCCTCATGGCCTTCAGATGTGGATGGAAAGGATGGTGGTCTGGTTTGAATCTGAAAGGATCCTCTCAGGCTCATGTTTTGAATGCTTGCTTCTCAGCTGGTGGCCCAACTGTAAATAGGTCTAATTGACCAAGTAGGTAACAAGGGTGGAAAGTTATACTGACCCCTGGTCTCTCTCTAATTTTGTACTTTGCTGTGATGCAAACAGCCTCTGCCACACATTCCTACTGCCACAAACCCAGCTACCATGTTGTGCCTTCCTTACCATGGGCAGAAGCGCGAGATAACGAGCCCTAAGAAATCTCTTCTACTCTAAGTTGTTTCTGCCAGGTGCTATGGTCATAGCAGCTCTGAGGTAAGTCATGGAGACAGAAGGCCTGACGTTGGGAGGAAAGCGAGTATGTCAAAAGATAAAGTCCTTGCTATCTTGGGTGTCAGGCCGTAAAACTATGGCGGACTTCCACACACCAGCTGCTGTTCCTCTGGAACCCTCCCAGTAGCCTCCATGAGAAAGGCAAGTAGCTTGTTAGCAGCTTCACAGCTAGTAGCTTCCTTTGAGCTTCTGCCTTCCTCCCCATCCTGAGTCCCACTGGCTGACTGAGTCTTTTCTAACATGCTGTCTGGTGGTCATGGCTATGAAGAAGTGTGGGCCTCCTCTGTGCTCTTGTAGTCTCCAGCCCCGGGCCCAGTCCCATTAGTGTGTTTTCTAAGTGTTTGCTCTTGAGGTCTGACCATACTGGTCCGTAGATCATGAGGTGGGTCAGTGGATGCTTTGCCTTTTAATGCTCCCTTTGCCTTCTGATAGAACTCCTGCACTTGGGGCTCACATCATCCAATTGCTTTGTCTTCTTACTTCCTTGTCTACCTTTGAAATGCTGATTCAGAAAAACATGGCAAATACCTCCTTCTCCTCCCCCCCTCCTCCCTTCTTTCCTTGCTTCCTCTCTTTATGTTGCTTTTCGGTAAAAGAATTTGCTCTCTAGTGCCTAGGGCAGACTTAATTCCTAACAGCATATGCTTACTGACTGACTGGAGTGTCATCATAGTGGTGACTGTTCTTTGTTAGTAATCAACAGGTCAGCTCTGTTCATGTGAGTGACACATATTAGGTCATTTAATCCTCAGTGTTCAAAGAGCTGAGACTTTTATCATTTTTCTTAAAAGATTTACTTCTTTTTATGTGCATATGTGAGTGCTTGAATGTATATATGTTTTCTGTGTATATGCCTGGTGCCCAGATGCCTAAGAGCACTTTGGATCTTCTGGACTGGGTTTCAGGTGTATGTGAACTGCCTGTTGCCAATGTTGAGAGCCAAACTCAGGTCCTCTGGAGGTGCTCTTAACCATGGAGCCATCTTTCCAGGTCCTGTCATTCTCTATTTAAATGTAAGGAGCTGTGTGAAAAGGAGGGAGGCAGCTTAGAATGGTGACTCACCAGGATACTGAGTAGCAGAGTGTGGATTTGATTTTTAGAACTTATACTTACTTAAGTGGTCCAGTTGATTTCCATTTTAGCTGGGTTTTATATCTTGAGGAACATTAGACAACTGGGCTTCAGGGTGGGCTCAAGAAAGGTCAAAAGAGAGAATAAGATTCTGGCTTAGCAGAGTGATGTGGGATGTCTTTCTGTACACTGTGAATTACCATTGGATAATAAAGAAACTGTTTTGACTTATGGCAAAGTAATGTATAGGCAGGCAGGAAATCCAAGCATAGATAAAAGGGAAGGAGGGCGGAGTCAGACAGATGCTGCGAGCTGTCACCCAAGAGAGCAAGATGTAAAAACACAGGTAAAACCACTAGCTATGTGGCAAGACATAGATTAATAGAAAGGGGTTGAGTTAAGTTGTACGAACTAGCTAGTAATGAACCTGAGCCATAAATCAATCTGTTTGTAATTAATAGAAGCCTTTGTGTGATTATTTGGGGCTAAGGGACTACAGATCTGAACCTTGGGTGTAGGCCAAGCCCGAAGTTTTTTATTACAGCAGATACTAGGTTCTACTCCAAACAGACTGAAAACAGAAACCCCTGTATCTTAAAAAGCAGACTGAGAAAATTGGACATCCACTTGTTGTTTTACAGTGACTATAGCAAGTCCCTGAAGGAATCATGGTGGTGTGTATGTGTGTTAAGATCTAGCTGATGACTGTACGCATTTCTCCTTCTACCCCTCCTTGGTTTGAAGTAAGAGATCAACCATATTTCATTTGAATAAACCTATGGGTTGTGGTGGCATAATTCCTCTGTACAGTGTGAAGATGTGTTGCTCTCATTGTTAATAAAAGTTGGTTGGTCAACAGCTCAGAAGGATTTTTGAGACAGAGAGAAAGCTGGGAAGAAGAGGAGTAGAGTCTCAGGAGTCTGGGGAGATAGAAAGGAAGCAGGAGATGAACTTGCTATACTGAGAAAAGGTCCTGAGCCACAAGGCAAAGCAAAGAGAAGAAATATGGGTTAATTTAAAATATAAGAGTTAACTAATAAGAAGCCTGAGCTATTGGCCAAGTATTTATAATTAGTAATGTATGTGGTTATTTGGGGGCTGGCTTTATGGATAGAAAACTCTGAATACAATAGGGTATCCCTTGGTTGGTGACTTTTAAATTGGTGTGGATCAAAATTCAGCCTTGGCTCTTTGGATCTTTCCCTAAGTACATTTAAAAACATTTTTGTTTTTTTTTTTTAAATATGCATTGGTATTTGACTTGCATGTCTGTGTGAGTGAGTTAGATCCACTGGAACTTGAGTTATAGACAGTTGTGAGCTGCCATGAGGGTGCTGGGAATTGAACCTGGGTCCTCTAGAAGAGCAGCTAGTGCTCTCAACTGCTGAGCCATCTCTCCAGCCCCTAAGTACTTTTTTTTTTTTTTCTCTTATAAAAGACAGGGTCTTGTTAAATAGCTCAGGCTGGCTTGGAGCTCTTGATCCCCTATCTCACCTTTCCCAGTACTGGGGTTGCAGACTTTGGAGTAACACCTGGCTTGCCGAAATGCATTTTTTGAGAAGGTTTCCAGACTATTTTTCAGATAGACCATTACTACTGACTCTCTCTTTTGGTATCTCTTTCTCTCTCTGTGTGTGTTGAAGTGTGTCGTAGAAGCCAGAGAACAATCTCAGGTATGGTTTTTCCTTAGACACCAGCCAACCTTTTATTTTTTTATAACTGTATTTACTTATTTATTCATTTACTGGTTTTTGGAAGCAGGGTTCCTCTATGTAACAGTCCAGTTTATCCTGGACTTTGTGGATCCCATTGGTCCTGAACTCATATAGAGATATGCCTGCCTGAGTCGCCACTGCCTGGCCTTTGTTTTGTTTTGAGATAGGATCTCAGTATGCAATCCTTGCTGGCCTAGAATTTGATATATAAACCAGGCTGGCCTTAGGCCAACAGAGATTTGCCTGTCTCTGTCAGTTTAATTTTTTGAGAAAGGATCTCTCTTGAAGTCTTGGGAGTCAACCAATTAGGCAAGAATGGTTGGTCAACTTGCGTCGGAGATCTGCCTGTATCTGTGCACTACCACATACAGATTTTTACTTGATTCTACAGATCAAACTCAGGTCTTCATATTTGTATGGCAAATGATTTATTTACCAGCTATCTCTCCAGCCCTCTGCCACTAATTTCTATTCCAGAAAGTTAACCTTCCTACATATAACCCAAATTTTTTTTGCCAGTTCTGAATGTGGCTGTTATCTTCACTATTTTGTGTGTGATGAGCAGATTAACATTTCTTATCATGTGTTGGGCACTTTGCTGGTATTTATTATACATCAACCTATTTTATTCTCATAGCAATGCTAAGAAATTGGAACTAGTTATTAGTGGATAATTTCAGAGGGGTAGTATCCAAAGACTCACAGAAATATAGAATTTGTATTTGATTCTGTAAAATATTTTAAATTAAATTTTATAATTTCATATATGCAAACAATGTATCTAGACCATATTGATGCCCTCCTCTAACTCGTCTTAAATCCACCTCTACCCTTTCCCAAATTCCTGATTAACCACCACTTAATTTTTTTTAATGCCAATTTGTGTTGCCAATATGCTTCTGGATGTGAGGTTATCCATTGGAGATGGTTGATCTACTAAAGGCAACACCCTTATGGAAAACTGACAGTCCATCCCCCAAGTAGCCATGTCAATAGCATGTAGGGGTTGGGGCTTGTGAGCTTCCCCTCCTTCCATTCTAGAACTAGTTTGGTGGGTCTTGTAACCCAAACTGCTATGAATTCAAGAATGCAGAGAGCCTTGTCCTGTCCAGAATATATTGATTGTTCCAAAACTCTTGCGCTCTTTCTGTTCTTGATTTCGTGATGGTCTCTGAGCTTCCAGAGTGTCCCACTTGTGACTGAGCACTCCACAGATGTTCCATCTCTACACTTTGGCCAGTTGTGAGTTTCTGTATTAACCACCGTCCCCTGCAATAAGAAACTTCTCTGATCTGGGTGTTGAGATAGGAATGTAAAGAGCACTTTGATACCATGCCCATCTAGCCAATAACAATAGCAGTTAGCTCTTCTTTCTGACCTGAAGGTTAAGCTGAGGACTGTTCCTTGTAAAAGTGAGAATAGTTTACTGACAGCCTTACAATTTAGGGCAGCCTTGCTCCAGACCGGCTTGGGCTCAGTGCGCGTGCGCAAGCCTTTCGCCAGGCCCCGCCTCCGCCCCGCCCCCGGGGAGGGTCTCACTCCTAGCTCTGGGGCTTGCGCACTGCGTCCCCAGTCAAAAGCGCCTTTCCGACCAGGGACTTCCGGTACTCCGGGTGCGGTTCCGGGTCGTGGCGCGGCTCGGGTAACAGGGTTACTGTTGCCGGCTTGCAGCGGCGGGGAGCATCGGGGTCATGAGGGCGAGTCTGGGGCGCGGCAGCCGAGCAGGCCGGTAGAAGCGCCGGTCCCAAGTACTTCGTAGGCTCAGGGTTCGGTGCAAGGGCCGGGAGGCGTGGGCAAGCGGGGCCTCCTCCAGGGACGTGTCCTGGGCGAGGAGGCCCGTAGTGTGGAAGCAGCTTCAGGTAAAGGTTGCCCCAGCCTCCGTTTCCTCGCCCGCGAGACCCTGAGTCCCCTCAGCACCCTGCTGCCCGTACTGCCCAGCGGCCGCCCACGTGACCGTGCTCGGCAGCGTCCGTTTTCTGGCCCTTCCCGAGTCTGACAGCTGGGTGTGTGACTTAGGTGAGGAGAGGTTGTGGACTTGGTGGTGTGGGGGCGGGAACGGGGGCGCCCTTGACTTCGGCGGTTTCAGGTCTCGAACTCGGCAAGATCCGGTGCCCCAGCTCCATTCTGTGAAATCAAGTTTTCAAAGCATTGTTTGGGCAGTCCTGAAACAGTCCTGTGGATTGTCTTCCTCTCTGGAGTGCTGCTGGGAACTTGGATTCCGGTTTTTCTGTTAATGGGAGTGGTAAAGCTGGGTCATGGGTGGGAAGAAGAAAGGTTATAGTTTAAAGAAGTGTATAACGCGAACCAGAAACTATAAGATGAACCAGGGACCTCGTAATTTGTTACACTTCCTTTGAATGATTGCAAATATTTAAAACAGTCACTGTCCCCAACTCCGTGCAAAGCACCATGCTTGTTATAAAACCCCAAACAGCCAAGTTCAAAACCTTCCCAGGTGTGAACAGTGATATAGACAGACATCAATTAAAAGGTCGGCATTCACTTCACCTCTTGTGAACACCCACCAGAGCAGAAATAAAAGTTTGTTCTTCCTGAGTTTTGGGGACACACAAGCTGCATTGAAAGTACTTGTTCAGTGATAATTGCCCCATCTTCTTCAGCTTTTACCCCCACAAACTTACTAGAGTGCCCCTTTCCTATTCAGCTGCTCACATCTGCTTTAAGCTACTAAATGTGCATAGTGCTTTACATAGCCTCTATGCTCCTGTGGATCCTGACTAGCTTTTTACAGTTAGGCTTATAAAAATTCCATTATAGGCATTCCCTCTGGATAAGTAAGATCTCAAACCACTTTTGATTTGTTCCCAAATACTTTATTATTATTATTATTTTACCCTGCCACCTAGAAGCTTCCTAGGTTTTGGTTGGTTTCTAACTCATTGATAATGCCTTCTATAGTCTAGCTGAAGGTGGTCTCACTTAACCAGTTAGGGACAATCCAGCTTCTAATGATTTATTTCTTTCATTTTTTTAAGTTTTTTTTTTTTTTTTTTTTTTTTTTTTTTTTTTTTAAATATGTGTGCCCATGTGGGGCTTGTGTACGTGTGAGGGCAGTTGCCCTTAGTGGTCAGAAAAGCAGAAGAGGGTATCAGATACCCTAGAGCTGGTGCTACTGGTGTTTGTGGGCTGCACATTGTGGGTGCTGGGGATTGAATTCGGGTCCTCCACAAGAGCAGCACTGGCTCTTAACTGCTGAACTGTTTCTCTAGCCCTGGGAATGAATTACTATTTACAGTCATTTGAACAAGCAAGCATTTATTGTGTGTATATATAGGTCAGGCATTCTACCATACAGGAGTTCTTCCTATGAGAGGGAAATTAGTCACCCCAGTGCAGTGATAGGTATGGGTAGAAGAGGTTTTCTCTGTAATGGAAGTAGAATAGTGTTAACTTTTGAGGCATGACATTTGGTCAAGGGAATGAGCATAATGCAAAATAAATTGAATTTTAGTTTTTCTCATTTAACTAAAATTTATAGAAAGGAAGACACAGGAATAGTTATACAGCTGGTGTGAGATAGACCAGGTCTTGTCAAGGAAGACACAGGAATAGTTATACAGCTGGTGTGAGATAGACCAGGTCTTGTCAAGGAAGACACAGGAATAGTTATACAGCTGGTGTGAGGTAGACCGGGTCTTGTCTTATCGTGGCGTTCTTTTCATATTGAGACAACTGAATAAGAGGGAAAATAATGTTGAAATGGATAGATAGTAATAAACTGTCTAAAGGTAGACAAGGCTAGGTATTGTGGCGCAGGATAGCTGCTTGGCAGGCAGGCCCAGGCAGCAGAGTACCTCCACAGATTGTTTCAGGCTGGTCTGGGTATCAGTGAAACCCCATTTTAAAAGAAGATATGTTGGGCTGGAGAGATTTTTCAGTGGGTAAGAGCAGGGTTGGCTCTTACAGAGGCCCTGGGTTCAGTTCTCTTCACCTGTGTCCTCACAGACATCCGCAACTCCAGCTCAAGGTGATATGATGCCTTGTTTTGGCCTCTGTGGGCACCAGGTAGGTACATGATACACACACACACACACACACAAGATATCCATATACGTAAGGTTAAAAACAATAATAAAAAAAAAGTGTTTCTGCAGTTAAGAGCACTGGCTGCTCTTTTAGAGGCCCTGAGTTTAATTCTTAGCAACCATGAAGTGGCTCACAACCATCTCTAGTGGGCTCTGATGACCTTTTTTGGCTTCAGGTGTACATACAGACAACACGTAAATACATAAATGTTTTCCAACACATAGTGGTGGCTTATGCCTTTAATTCTAGCACTCAGGAGGCAGAGGCAGGTGGATCTTGGTGAATTTGAACCCAGCCTGGTCTACAGCCTAATTTCCAGGACAGCCAAGGCTACATAGAGAAACCCTGTCTCAAGAAACAAACAAAACAAAAAACAAAGAAAAACCCTGGTAGAACCTGAACAACCAGAGCTTTCTAAGCAGCATTTCAGATTTGGAATTTTCAAGTTAGTGATGTTTATCTAGTAAAGTCTGTGAAACTGCTCCAAAACTCAGAAAAATCCAAAATCCCAAAACACTTCTGGGCCCGAGCATTTAGAATAAGGAATTCTTGACCTGAAAATTGTCAGGTCTTCCTAATGATGGTTACAAGATCTCTGGGATGTGGTTTTAGAGGGTGAGTTTCTTCTCCAAGTAAAGTCAAGTCATTGCAAATGTTTCTTAACTGTTAGAGAATATATTGGAAGTCAGTGGCTCATGAAGTCATACTCAAATCAAATGACAAAAGTCTCAGGCATATTACCAGGCTATTGCCATTCCTGCTTTTAGTTGATATCTGAGAGGTAAAGTAGAAGGGCTGGACTCTGAGAGCACAGATGCCAAGTGTCAATTTCTACTCTAACTTGCCCGTTGATTAAGACTTGGAGGGTGTGTGATTCCTTCAGCAGTTCCAGGCAAAATGTTATGCCCTGGGATGCAACTGGAAATAAAGCCAGGTCATTGATGTTCCAGTGGGGGAAAATGTGTACAGATGAAGTAGTATATATGCTGCCACAGGATGCCATGAGCCCACAGGAGGGAATACTGATAATGGTAGCTAGTGAGGCTTGCTATGCTTAACATTGTCCTTAGAGCTGTTTCACATCTGTCCCTATGAGGGAAGGTGTGAGCATCACCTTGGTTTTATAGATAGGAACTATGGCATGGAAAAGATAAATAACTTCTTGGGGTGGTGGTGAAGCTCAGTGGTAGAATGAGTACTTAGCATGAGTGAGGGACCCATGCTTCACTGCCAGGAATCAAAAAAAGTAAACAGAAAAGAGAAAGAAGTTCCCTAAGTTTACACAATTGGTGTTTAGAGCTAAAGGATGTCTGCCAGCCTCTTCAGTTCTGTATGGTGTTGCTCGTTCTTGCTCTGTGAATGTGGACCTGATTGAAATACTACAAAGAGAAGCTAGCTGTGTGTTGAGCTCCAGTGTGATGTCACTGGCTATGGAGTGGAGGTGGTCTCTGCACTCAAGGCCTGTCAGCTAATCTAATGTTTCAGGAGTGTTTTGTTGTTTCTGGGTTTTTGGGAGGCGAGGGGACCTTGGTGAGTGGATTTGCTTGTTGTCTGAACCGAAGACTTTGCAAACTTCCAATTCAGTGGGTTTACAAAAATCTTTAGAAATAGGTTATTCTGATGTTTAACCCTTACTGTTAAGAATGCAGCTAGATGTCAGACTGCCACGTGACAGAGAGAAGTCTGTTACATTTCCCACTGAAGGTGTCCCGACTTTGTGTTTCCAGAACCCTTGTCTTAGAAGTTGGTGCATTAGGAAGCACAGAGGTCTAGGAAATGGCCAGAGAGAGGAGTATTTTAATTCTTGCCAATCTCTTTTGCCTGTGGCCAGTGTATGACTGTCTCATATTGTCAGGCCAAATTTCAAGAGGATGAGGTTTGGCTGAGAGGACCTTGTGATACTTGGATTTGGTGCTTGCGGCGCATAAGTGCCATCAGGTTTATCTTCCTTAGCCTTCTGCATAGTACTATTCAGTGGTATTGTTCCTTCAATAATTTTTTTTGCATACCATGTTTCTGTCACCCTCATAACCCATTATAGTAGGTGAGGTTACACAGGGAGCAATCCAAACTTCTTGAGATGAAAAAATTGTCAGCCAGAAAACCACAGTTTTGTAGAAAGTCTGAGAGGGACTCACCTCAAAATAAGAGTCACTGTGCCTTTGAGGTTTGGGCAAGTCATTTCCAAATCCTTGGATCTTTTCCCCCACTCTGGATGGTGAATAGTGAAATTCAAGTCTTACTGAAGTCTTCAGGAGTTACACAGCAGGGTACTGGCAAACCCCAATAGAAATTCTGGTGGTGTTCCTTCTTTCGCCTGACAGCCAGGCCCTGAACTGTATTCTGTTACTGTCTCCAGAGACCTTGGTGGGCCAGTGGTCCCCTCAGGTATGAAGTGCCTTGTTGACTGTCATAAACAAGATTGAAAGGGGACAGCGTCACCCAGCAGAGTGAGAAAAATATGGTTAGGGAGTTCCCAGCCCAAGAGTTTAATTTATTTTTATTTTAATTCCCCTCTTCCACCAGGTGAAAACTGAAGAAATATTGGTCTGTTAGATACTTGTTTTCACTCATGCTCTATTGTATAAAGAAGTAACACGGAATATAAAAATGAAAATAAATCCTGAGCAGTCATTCAGAATTTATTAGCTCTACTTAGCAGCAGTCTTGGGTGTATCAGGGAAGTATATTTAGGATAGGGAACAAAAAATTTGAACTGAAAGAAAATAGGATTAAGAAATTAAAAATGAGAAAATGGAAAGAAATCACTTTTTAAAAAAAGACCCCGAAGATTTACAAAAAGGAGTTAGAGTCACTACTGGGATTATTGTGATTTTTTTTGTGAAATAAATGGAATCTTATGTCAGATTTCCCCTTACATGTGTGTGATGTTAGGTTCATGATATTCCATGATACTCCATGCTCCAGCATGTTTAAATAATCTGAAGGTGCATAGCTTCAAAGAAATGACAGTATTAGTACCCCCTTCACTGCCTTGTTTGAAGGTACTGTGCTTTAAGTTAGTATTTCAGCAGGAAATTATTTCAATGATTGTGTTTTTTTTTGTAGCTCTTTTTAAAGGTGAAATTTTTGTTTTATGTTGCATAGTTTACCTACCTGTACATATTTGCATTACATGGTTTTAGTTCCCATAGGGAATGGAAGAGGGCATCAGATTCTCTAGAACTGGTGTTAAATACAGTTGTGAGTTGCCATGTAGTTGCTGGGACCTGAACCCCAGTATTCTGCTGAGCCATCTCCAACCCTTGAAAACAGCAACTCTTTGATATGAATTTCATTTAGTTGCTGACATCCAGGATACTTCACGGTGCAGCTTGAGCACTGCAGCAGTGTGGAACACAGCCTTGAAACCACACCCACCAGGGTTTTAACTGGCTGTCCATCCCTGGCTGTGTGGTCTAGACAGTCTGTAGAGTGGGATGGGGATGCTAGCCTCCAGTGCTTGTGAGAACTAAGAGATGGTGTCAGTACCTTGTATGGACTGCAGGAACACAGCACACACAGCACTGGCACTAGGTAGTAGTTATAAATTTATATGATTTTTCACATCTGGATTCTGACATTAGTCTCTGAAATTTTGGTTGTGCTTTGTAAATTACTTAGCATATGCAATTGCTGCGTACTATTGAGACAAGTTTCAGTATGCTGTTTTGGGGATGGTTAAATAATTTGATCTTTGGAGTAACATTAGGAGCTTCACTAAAGCTGTGCATGGTGGTGAACACCTTTAATCCCATCACCCAGGAAGCAAAAGCTGGTGGATCTCTGAGCTTGAAAGTCAGCCTGGTCTACAGAGTGAGTTACAGGACAGCTAGGACTACACAGAGAACCCCGTCTTGAAAGCCAAAAAAAAAAAAAAAAGAAAAAAAAAGAAAAAACAAGAAAAATGTACGCTGGCTTATGTGGTCTTGTTTTATGGTGGAGACTACCCTTAGAACTGACTAGAACAAGGGATGTTTGTCAAGTGCAGAAATCAAAGTTAGAGATGCAGGGCTTCGGTATCTAGGGCTACCAGTAGCAGCTTTTGCCTTGCTCTATCTATTCTTAATCATTTACATGTAATGCTTACAGAAAGTCATTTTTCATTATGAGTGAATTATTGTAGATATAACTATGGTATGAAGTTTATAAGATTTGATGAACTGTTTATTGTTGGCAAAAGCAGGTAGTGAGGTCACTGATTCATTACTTTTCTGGCTGTATGGGCCATCTCTTCCTATCAGAGATTTTTTTCAGGGGCCCTTCCTTGATCAAACCATTATCAGCCTGGAAGCAATGTCTTGTTCTCATCTGCTGTGGAAACAAAAGCAGAACCTCTTTTTCAAAGCAACACATCCTTAGACCCAAATTTCAAAGTCAGGATACCTTTAAAAGGGGGAAAATATATATATATGTATATATATACACATATATATATGTATATATATGTTATATATATGTTAGTTTAACTTAGCAGTCTTTACATAATCAAATTTCTTTCTGTAGTTAGCTCATTAACAGTTAAAACATCGAAAAGGGGCTGGAGAGATGGCTTAGCGGTTAAGAGCACTGGCTACTCTTACAGAGGTCCTAAGTTCAATTCCCAGCAGCTCACAGCTATCTGTAACTCCAGTTCCAGGAGATCTGACACCTTCATGCCAATGCACATAAAATAAGGTTGTATTTAAAGAAAAAAAATCAAAATACATTAATATACATAATCCAGATTCTTTGTGTATTTTCATTATGTTACTCTATTTCTGTCCCTTTTCTTCTTTCTCCCACGCCTACACTCACTGTAACTCATGTAGAGGTTTCCTCCATCTGAATCTGTTTTATTGAGTATCTTTCATTATTTTTTAACCAGGGCAATTTTGAATTGTTAGACTGTGTAGCTAGGACTGAAGCACTGCTGACTGCCCTGCTCAGCTTTTCAATATGGTGGCTGGTGGCTGGTTACATCTCCTAGGCAGCTGCTCTGCCATGAGACTGTGAGGCTAGGAAGCCCAGTGTGGCGCCATTTCTGTGATTGACTGATGGCGGGCACCATCTGTAGCAGTAAGTTTCTAGCCCAATTTAGCCCTGCGGTCTGGACCTACAGTCCCACAGCCGCTTAATCCCAAATAACCACACAAAGGTTTGTATTAATTATAAACGGTTTGGCCTATGGCTCAGGCTCATTACCAGCTAGCTCTTATAACTTAACTCAACCCATTTTTATTAATCTGTGTATTGCCATGTGGCTCTGTGGCTTACCGTGTTCCATTACATCTAGCCTTCTGGGTGGCAGCCTGTAGTCTCCTTAACTTCGCCCTCCTCCTTTATCTATGATTGGATTTTCCCACCTGTCTCTAAGCTTCCTAGTCACAGACCAAAAACAGTATCTTTGTTAATAAGTGGTAATAAAGTATATTTGCAATATACAGAAAGTCATCCTATATCAGCTGTAAGTTGGTAAAATTTGATAAAACATCTGAAAAGACCTTGAGCAGTATTTATTTCAAGCTTCATGCTGGAGTTACGCATTCTGCATTTAAGCTTGTAGTTTCAGTTATAGAAATCTCTGTTAAAGGATGTAGGAAAATGTTCATCTTCAAGAATATTTTCTGCAGCTAGTCAAGGTGGCCTAATCTTGTAATTTCATTGCTTGTTGAGACAGGAAGATCATGAATTTGAGAGACACTTGGACTATATGTTAAATTTCAGGCCACTCGGACCACATAGTGAGACTCAAAAAAAACATGGAAGAATTAAATTTATATTGGTACTGGTGAACCCATGTTGCCATCACCTGTTTGTTGAGTGCCCAGTAGAACTGGGTGTGATTCCTGGAACCCACATGATGGAAGATGTGAGGCTGTGGGATGGGGGAGTACATAAGGGTAAAAAACAACAACAACAAAGATAAACAAAGGCACAACATAGTTTTGTTTATTTTCTTATGTATGATGTGTATGTGTAGGGCATGTGCTGTGGTACTTGAGTAGAGGTCAGAGGACAGCTTTAGAGTCAGTTTTGTCCTTGTGGGCCTGGCAGCCAGCTCCTCACTTATTGAGCCATCATCTTTCATGGCTTGGGTTGAGTGTCTCTAAACCAAAACTGACTGGGTCACATGCTTGACTCAAAGGCAAAAGTGACATTTTTATAGTAAGAATGAGGAAAAGCAAAGAAAATATTTGTTGTGGTTCAACAGTTGCCTTGTCTGAGCTCTTCAGTCAAGGATTTCCTAGCTACAGAATTACAGCTTAGATGGAGATGTAGTGGACTGGCTGAGCTTAGATTCTGTTTAGCTGTCATGTAAGCAAGCATTTACAAGAAATAGATCAAGTCAGTTATGCTCATGTTTACCAGTTAGGCAAGGTTAAAGTCAACTTGTGGTCTAAATGACTTTGCTCTGGGTGGTCTCTATTTTAATTTACTTTCACAAGAGCAAATTCCATTTTTTTTTTTATTTTGCAAGAAAAAAATTGAAGGCACAAGTTTGTTTAGATATTAATTTTTCCAGTGTTACTAAAGTATGACTATTAAAATGACAAGATGAATTGTCATCTACGACTCTTCCAGTTATATATTTCATAACTGAAGTAATGCATATTAAGCATTATGGCCAGTTAGGTGGTTTTTTTTTTTTTTTTAAACTGTGCATGGTAAGTTTCCTATCTGTAGTATCAAAACATTTGTACAAAATTTAACAAGTGTGTGAGCACTTAAATTAGGAAAATACCAGGCAAGTTGTTTCCTTTGTAAACTGCTTTGTCCAAAGCACTCTGTGTATTATCAGAATGAAAAATGACAGCACTTTGTCATCTGCTCAAATTGATACTGCACTTTTCAGGATGACAGCTGAAAAGGCCCACAGGTGCCATATAAAGAGGTGACCATGTTGTCATATTTCATTTCAGCATCCCTCTGCAAAGCCATAATTACCTAATTAGGTTGTTAATTAGGAGATTAGCATTTCACTATATTGATAGAATGCTCTTTACCGGTGTGGGGCTAGATACAAATTTGTCTGCCTTAATTTATAATCTCTGCCTGTTTTGTACTTATTTATTTGCTTAAGATCCTTGTATGGAGCAATTGAGTTTATCTGAGAAACAGTTTGTTTACAAGCTAATGAAGCTTTGATGACTCACTGAAGTTGCTGAGCTAAGGTATGAACAGAACTAAAGAATGGCCACAGCCCTAAAGAGATTGTGAAAATTCTGATTTGATAGAACTTTTATTACTTTAGGCAATAAACACAGGATAAGAATTCAGATTGGTGGTCTAAAGTCCAGAATGGGAAATCTCAGTGTAAAGTGTGACAGCTGTGTGTGTTAGTGTAAAGTGTGCCACGTGTGTGCCCTTACCTTGGTTGTGCTGAAATGGTGCACTGCTTTCATTTACAGTTGGGGAAATGAAGCTTTCTCGGTGACCCGAGAATGAGTATATCCTTAGTCATGAGCCAGCCAGCCTTTATTTCACCTGTACTTTCTTTGCCTTGGTCTTTCTGAGGACATTTTCTTAACCACACTTTGGCCTGAGTCCTTCTGGAATTTGAAGTATTTCATAGTAACTGTACGTTGGTATTTGGATTATACAGTGTGTCTAACATTTTCAGGAGCTATTACTTTCTTTCTCAGTGTAGTGCCTATAGTTGCTATCTTATGTGCCTTCCCTACCTTTCCAGCTCAGAAGCCCTTCCTCTAAGCCAATGATTCGCAACCTTCCTAATGATGCGACCTTTTAATATGGTTTGTCACATTTTAGTGATTCCCAACAATAATTTTTTTTTTTTACTTCATAACTGCAATTTCGCGACTGTTGTGCATCATAATGTAAATAGCTGTGTTGTCTGGTGTAGAAGACCTCTGTGAGAGGGTTGTTTGACTTCCAAAGGGTTGAGAACTCAGCAAGCAGTAGTTTAGCTGCTGTGCTTTTTCCTTCTTTCTGAGAACAGAATATGTAGAGCCTTTCTGTGTTTTTGTGATGTGGAATTCATTATGTAGAGCAGGCTGGCCTTGAACTCAGAGAGATCCACCTGCTTTCTATCTTCTAGGTGCTGAGATTAAAGGTGTGTGCTAAATAGGACCCAAAAGGGTGAAAAAGCCAGGTGACAGGGCAAAAAAATGTTCAGAGACAAGTTTCTGTATGGGTAAAGGTTAGGTGAGAACAGAGTTCTGTATGGATGGAAGGCAGTGAGTGATGAGTGGGAAGTGAGACTGCTTGGTAGGCAAGTGCAGAGAAGTCAGTGAAAGACTTCAGGGCAAGTTAGGAAGCCATTGGAGGAATAGCTTAGGTAGAGAGCCCCGGGCTTGTTTAGGTTATTGGGATAATGAGAAGTGGATGAGTTCCGGAGAGAAGAACTAGAATGTACAGGATTAGGATTAAATGCCTCTGGTATCTATGGAAATGAAGGAGTGAAGGCTCCTGATTTGATTTGATAGTCTATTCTTTGTAATTTTATGTACATTTGAGAATATATGTTTAGGTGTCATAGATAGGAGGCCTGAGTCCTGTTTCCATTTTGACCCCAAGAAAACAATGCCAGTAGCTAATTTTCTTTCAGGTGAGCTCAGAAGGAATGACATTTGAATGTTGGTTTGGACCCTATAGTGGGGTAGCATATTTGTGAGACTGGGAGGAGCTGAGGTCCAGAGAAACTGCACTTTTTCTCAATTATTGCTTGGTGGGGTCCCATGCAGAGATTCTGTTTTCCTCCTGACACTTTGATTTTTTTTTTTTTTTTTTGTTTCTTCTTGTCATCTGCTTATTCAAAACTAATTCTCCTAAGGACTGCCAACAGAGGCAGTGACTTTTTAGGCTGGATGCTCCTGCACATTGACATTCCTTGAAAGTCAAATGTGCTGCAGGGATTTGGGCCTTGAGATTAGTTTCCCTCAGCTAGAAATCTGAGTGTGCTCCCTCCACACTAATGTATTTCACAGTTCCCTTCCTCCAGGGAAGAAAACTTGTGTTTCCGCTCAAGTTATTTCCCACCTGTTTGCTGGCAACAACTCATTTTACAGGTTATGTTTTTTGATTACTCTTGTTAGTTTAGCACAGTGAAGGGCATTGTTGATACTTTTGAGTCATTGGAGCTAGAAGAAATCTTGGATGTTGTCTTAGTTAGGGTTTCTATTAATCTGAAGAGACACTATGACCACAGCATCTCTTCTAATGAAATTGGTGCTGACTTTTAGTTCAGAGGTTTATTAGTTCATTATCATTGAGGCAGGAAGCATGGCAGCACACAGACACAGTGCTAGAAAAGGAGTTTTACATCTGGATCAGCAGCTTCAGGGAGATAGAGAGGAGGAGGGAAGGGGAGGGGGGAGAGAGAGGTAGGGAGAGAGAAAGGGAGGGAGGGAGAGAGAGAGAGAAATTGAGTCTGGCTTGAGCTTCTGAAACCTCAAAGCCCACCTCCAGTGACACACTTCCTCCAACAAGGCCACACCTACTCCAACAAGGCTACACTTCCTATTAGTGCCCCTCCCTGTGAGCCTATGGGGGTCATTTTTATTCAAACCACCCCAGATGGAGCATGGACTCTAGCCTTCCTTGTTTGTACTTTTTTTTAATTAAGATCTGTGTAATCATGTACCATGACATTCACTCTTTTCCAAGGTACAGTGTTGCATGAATAAAGGAAACTCAGGGCCAGATCTCTGGGAAAGTCAGAGATATTAGAGAGAGTAAACACCACAGCCAGATTTCACCCAGCTGTCTTCCAGCTTCCTCAGCCTGGCTTCTCCTGGCTTCTTCTGACTTTCTGTCTGCCTGGGAGCCTGGAACTCCTTCTGTAAACTAAGATGACCTGAAATTCAGTTTGTATTAAGGGTGTAGGTCACCACTCACAGGATACTCCCTGTGCTGGGATTAAAGGTGTGAATCTGATCCTCCTAGACTGACTGTGGGTAGATCCCTCTGATATATCTGAATCTTTTGAATCTTTTATTATATCCCCACAGTACAGTTCATATATTTAGAAAGCTTTCTGATCATCACCATTATCTGTTTAGAACAGTCAGACCCTAGTCATGGGTTTTGTCCCCTGTCCCCATTCCTCACATTTACTGTTCTACTTTGCATCTCTTCAGCTATTCATAAAAATAGAATTGTAATCTGGTCTTTCATATCTGGGTTCTTTTGTCTAGCAAAATGTTAAATCGCTAAGATCATACTGTATCTTCCTTTCTCATCAGATAATAGTCCATCATGTGTGTACTACCCTTTGTCTACTCATTCACCAGTTGAACCTTTGGTTATTTCTGTCTTTGGCTATTGTGCTGCTTTGCATATGTATGTACAAATTTGTGTGTGACCATGTGTATTCAGTTTCCTAGGGTGCATGTTGAACCTACTGCTCATATTGTAACCCTGTTTATAAGCATTGTGAGGCTCTGTCCAATTGCACAACTTTACCAGGCCCTATTGGATAGTGATGGAAGCCAAAGAAGGTTGGTTCATTGTGATTTTTCTCACAAGGATGATCCACTGGGAGCTTCTTTATTTCTGGAAGCAGTGAGGAGCTTCCAATCTAATGAAGAGAGGAACTGCTTAGAATTTGGGAATTTATGTAGAAGGCAAGTAGGCGTGTGTGTGTGTGTGTGTGTGTGTGTGTGTGTGTGTATACTTGTGAGTCTCTGTGTATGTTCATGTGTGTGCATATTAGTCTGCCTGTCTGTTTCTGTTTAAGTCTCTGTCTCTTTCTGTGTTTCTAATGCAGCTTCTGGGTTTTCTTTGTAGGGCTTCATGCTCTGAGCCTACCTTTAGACTGTTGCTGTTTCTTGGGCATTCTTGCCATACACATTCCTTGGTCAAGCTCATTCACCTATGGCCTCATCTGCTACACATATGTTGATGTCTTCCAGATGTACTCAGAGTTTTCTTCAGAGCTACAGGTATGTCTCTCGGCTCCCCCAGTGGTTTAGTGTTCAAGTTGGTCTCAAACATGTTACCTTCGTGCCTCTACCTCCAAAGAACTAGTATCACAAGAGTAATTTTGGGAATTGCTGATCTTTCTGGGTAATCCATACTCAAGTTCATTGTATCTGAAATTAACTCATTATCTCCACCGTGCACCTGTCCCCAACCCTACCTGCTAACTTGTTCCTGTTAAAACTCTTTTTAAAAACTATTTATTTGTGTCTCACATACATAGAGATCAGCAAACAACTTAGAAGAGTCAGTTCTCCTTTTGCTCTGGACTCTGGGGGTCCAGCACAGGGAGAGTCTTGACAGCAAGTGTCTTTACCTGTGGGTCATTGTTAGCAGTGTGAAGGTCCTCTACATTTGCTCAGTCACCAGGTTCTCCTGTCTTTATCTCTGGAGTAGCTCTTGAGTTTATGAAAGCATCTCACAGCTTCACTGGAGACTTCAACCTTTTCTCCTAGGCTGTTGTCACAGCTTCACAGTGGTCTTCTGTCTTGTCCAGTAAGATGAGTCTTCTGTGTGACGTGATGCACTAGCAGTCTTTGAAATGCTAATCTAATAGTTAATAAATAAGTGTTCTGCTGTTATTGCTTAGTACCAGTCTGTATTGAAGGTCCCTGCTTAGCCTGTCTTCTAACTGACTTCTTTCTCAACATTGCAGATTCATCACAGACTAGGAATAATAGCAACAATATAGTAGGTATCTGGATAGTGCCTGTCATGGGCCAGGTAGTATCATAAGTAAATAACATTCATTTATTCAGTCAGTCTTTATAGTTCTGAGTAACCATCAAAATGATTCTTATTTCCAGTTAAGGAAATAGACATAGAAGTTGTTACCCTTCACCGGCCCTGTAGTGAGTGCTAGGTCCAGATTTGGACCCAAGTGGCTTTATGCTCGATTGCTCTCAGCCCCTCAGACCTCCTGCCGACTTCTCAGCTCTCACTTGTCTCACACAAGGATCCTGTGTTTGATTCCACACCACCCAGCTCATAGATGGCTTCCTGGTAATTTGAAGAACCAAAGGGGATTTTATTGTAAACTTTCTGATCAAGGAGCCAGCATTACAGATCAATGTCAGATCTTTTGCAGCTGCTCTTCAGGTAGGCAAGTTGAAGTGACAGCTTTCATTGTCTTGGCCATACTTAAGTCTTGGGAAGCCTTATCTGAGCAGCCAATTTTATTTAGCTATCTGTTTGTGTGATTCTGTACATACTATTGGCGTCCTCTAGTGTGGCTCTCATTATGGGGAGATCATTTGTAATCTTGTATTTTCTTCTCTGTCTGAATCTCCTCTTACTGATAGGGACTGCCGCTGAGCACTTGTTACCCTGACTCCCTGTATGTGGTGAGAGGTGCAGATGTTTGTGCCCTTACACAGATGAGTATGCACAATGGGTTCACGAATGAGTTAAGTGGACTAGGGGCAGAATGTGTGGTGTCAGGATAGAGTGCTGGAGCCAGCCTGCCTGGGCTTTATCATAGCCCACCTCTTCCTGTGTGCCTTTTGACAAGTTTGTGTGTCTGCTTATTGATTTGTGGAACATGGATAATAGTAGAATCTGTGTCATAGTTTTGTGGACAAGAGAAGTGGCTTATCCAGACCATACAGTCAGGCTTTGATAGTTGGGAAGCTAGAATTCAGGTTTCCTCTTTGGTTCATAGATACTACAGTGCTCATACAGAGATCAGAGGACAGCTTGAGGGAGTCAGTCTTCGGATTGAATTCAAGTTGTAAGTCTTGGTGGCAAGTATCTTTGCTTGCTAAATCATCTTGCTGGCCCTAGAGAGATCCCTTTGATGTGTGTTAGATCCTATCAAGATGCTCTTTTCACAGTCCTCCATTGACTCCTCATTTCTCTTGGAGTATCTGTAAGGATTTGCTATACTTTCCCAGGTCTTAGCCCGTGCTGCCTGTCCCCTTGCAGGACTCCTGGGCACTTCTTGAATTGTGGCAGGCATGTGCCTGCAGCCTTAGCGTGGCAGCTCTTTTTCTTCAAATGTTCACGTGCACATGGCTTTCCCTGCCTTGATTTACTACTAAGTCAGAAGTACCACAGTGAACCATTCCTGTGCTATTTTGTTTGCAGTTGCATCTAGTGTGGCTAGTTCTCCCCTGTGCTTTGCTCCACAGTGCTTTTAGCTGCCATAGTGCACATGCTCTGCTTGTTTGGATGGCCTCATTAGAACTTGAGCTTCATGAAGGCAGGTCTGTGGTTCTGTGTGACACTGTGTGTTTTGAATCTAGAGGAGTGCCTGGCAGATGTTGGTGTACACTGCATAGTTGCTGCATGTACCATTCAATACTTGGTGACTATTATGGGTGGATTCATTACTTAGAGGTAGACAGGTCATGCAGTGCAATGGTAAAGGAACAACTAACAGATTCATTGACCATGAAGCTGGATTTTTGAATAATGGGTAGGAGGTACCCAAGTAAAGAAAGGTAGTCAGGCTTTAGTTAAAAAAAAATAGTGGATCTGTGTATGTGTGTTTATGGATGTTTGCTTGTATGTGAAGAGTGTTGAATGTTTTCTTATCTTTTGAGATAGAGTGGTAGTTATCAGCCTGTGGATCAAAACCCCTTTTGGGACCATAGTGCCCTTTCACAAAGGTTGCCTGAGACCATCAGAAATCATAGATATTTACATTATGATTTATAACACTAGCAAAATTACAGTTACGAAGTAGCAATGAAAATAATTTTATGTTGGGGGGGTCACCACAACATCAACTGTGTTAAGGGGTTCCAACATTAGGAAGGCTGACAATTACTGAGAAAGAATCTGTCTCACTGAACCTGGGGCACACAGTTTAGGCTATACTGGTAGGCCAGCAGGCCCTGTAAATCCTTAGGATCTCCTCTTCCCTCCACTGGTTTCTGAGATTACAGACATGTTCCCCAGGTCTTCATTCTTGCATGGCTGTTACTTTATCAACTGAGCCATCTTCCCAGACAGGCAGACAGGCTTTGTAGAGTAAAAATGAAGAAATGCAACTTGTGATTTTTGTTTGTTTGTTTTGTTTATAATGGTCTCCTGCAGTCCAAGTTTGTGAACTTGCTATGTACCAATGATCACCTTGAACTTCTGATCCTCTGGCATTTCACCTCCCAACTACTATGATTATAGGCAGGCACTACTCTGTCTGATTTAGGCAGTGTGAGGAATAAACCCAGCATTTCATGCATCAAAGTGGTCACTTACCAACTGATTGACATACCCAGCGCTCCTTCTTTTTCTTTCTTTCTTCCTTCCCTCCTTCCTTTTGTCCTTCCTTCCCTTCCCTCCCTCCCCTCCCTCTCTCCCTTCCTCCTCTCCCCTTCCCTCCCCTTGAACCCACAGAGAGATATGCCTGCCTCTGCTTCCTTAATGTTCAGATTAAAGGGGTACACCACTATGCCTGACTTTCACTTTGTTATAGCAGTGATTTGGGCTCTAGGTCTCCTTAATACGTTAAACTCAGAATGTGGATGGCAGGAATGGGCAACAGGTACTGAAATAGGCAATAAAGTTGTTTACATTGCAGAAGTTTTGAGACAGATTTTAGTAGTAAAGAACTTAGGTTTAGTGAGAGACAATTTTGAGGGTATTAGAAATGACCACAGATATCTTTTCAAGTCACATACTAAGGTTTCTTAGCTTCAGCATTGTTGGTACTGACATTTTGACAGTACAGGTCTTTGTTGAGGATGTTTTCCTGTGCACTGTGGTATGATTTGCAACCCCTAGTGTTGATCCCCTTGTTAGTAGCATTCATTTCCAGTGTGACAACTGGAGAAATCTCCAGATATTGCCAGATGTCTGAAACCATTGCCACTGTTGAATCTAGGAAGAGGAAGATTCATACCTGCATCAAGTAACCACTTACTGAATCAAGAGCTGGACCAAATAGTTTGGAGCAGATAGTTCCTTAGAAATGACATTTTTATAGCTGCCTTGTGAAGGCACACATGAAGTGCCTGTGAAGTCATGAGGGCCCTAGGGTTCAGGGAAGAGGTGAAGGGGGAAAAAGGCTGATAGTGAAAGCAGGTTGTAGAAAGCTTTGTGTGCTGTCTGTGGAGGCCTGGCTGTACTGCATGACAATTGTCTCTTTAAACCATAGTCTTTCCCATTAACCCCTGCTCCATAAGGGCAGTGGTCAAGTCTGCTGGGTTTTTGTGTTTTGTTTTTTTTCCTAGTCTTTATCTCTGGGGCCTGACACATAGTAAGTGCTTTGTAACCCTCATCCATTGAGTGAAATCTGTGAGGTAGTGCTTGGTATGCAGATAAGTACTGCTTACAGCTAAGTTCTTATCAGTGATTTCACAGTGAAAATGGTCTGTCTAGCTGCTTTGACATTATTTGTGTCTTCACTCTAGATAAAACTATAAACATTTTTACTGGAGATCTTAAAGTAAAACCTGAAATTATTTATTTTTGCAACTGCCAATCAAACCCTTATCACAGAGACAATACCCATTAGAAAAAATAATTCAGGGCTACATTGCAGCAAGCTGGTAGATTTCTTGTAACTGTTGAAATTGTCAGATGTGGAGTTCTGAGAGTTGTGGGTGGATAGGTTGTCTGAAGTTTTACTGCTATTGCTAGTTAACAGTTTTTCTGGACCCTGAAAGTGCTGTTTTATATATAAAGGGAGGAACAACACTGGCCTAACAGGCTTATATATTCATTACTACTCAGTGGTTGGTGCTTATGTTGTTTTGTACTTGTCATCAGGAACATCTGTAGGTAGAATGTTGATTTTGATTTGTCCATTGAGAAAGATAACACCAAAGCCATATTTTCTCCAGCCTGTACCATTGATGCTGGGGTCTAGGAAAAGTTCCTGTGTGTTCTGGGAAACTTAACCCTACAAAAACAAGCGTTGCACATTTTTTCTAGACTATCAATTTTATTAGTGTTTTCTTTCTCTGAAGATTTGTTATTTTAATTAGGAAACACGTGAGGTGGGAGTATGAGCATCAGAGTGCTGGTGCCAGAGGAGACCAGAATTGGATGAAAGATCCCTAGTAGCCACCTGTGTGATGGGAACAGAACTCAGATCCTTTAGACAGGCACTTTATGCTCTTAGACACTGAAAGCTATCTTTTCAGCTCTTTGGGGATTTTTGTTTTTATTTATTTTTTGTTGTTTTGTTTTTGTTTTTGTTTTGAGACACTATCTCCTATAGTCTAGACTGGCCTTGAACCTGTATAGCTGAGGATGACTGTGAACTGGACCTACCGTTACCACCTCCTAAGTGCAGAAACTATAGGCCTGTGCTACCACACCTTGCACTAGTGCTGTATATATATTTTTTCTTTTTGATAAAAAAGAGATATAGCTTAATCATAGGATAGCGTAGTATTTGGTTTCTGACCTGATTTTTCTGGCCTAACCTCTTGGCCCGGACTTTCTGGCCTAGCCTGGTGGCCCTGACTTAAAGACCCACAGTCCCATAGTCCCATAGCAACCCACAGACACTTGTATTAATTATACATTGATTGACCTGGGGCCCAGGAACTTGATAACTCTTTACCCATGATTCTTATCATGTTCAGCCATGAGGCTCAGTACCTTTCTCAGAGCAGCATTTCAACTTCTTCCCTCTGCATCTGCTGGCTTCTCATCGTGGTGGCTCCCTGGTTTCTCTGTGGCATTTCTGCTCTGTTCTTCCTATTCCCAGAGTTTTTCTTAGTCTGGTAGCCCCACCCACACTTCCTGTCTGCCTTCAGCCAATCAGCGTTTTTATTAAACTAGTAGGCAGGACAGTTATTTACAATGGAACAACACATAATCCTACTATAGAATAGATTATAGCTAATGAATTTTAAAACCAAATTTCTTAGCTATGGTGGTGGCCCACCCTGTAATCCCTGCACTCAGGGCACAAAGGCTGATGATCTCTGAGTTTGAGGCCAGCCTGGTCTACAGAGTTCTAGGACAGCCAGGGTTACACTGAGAAACCTTTTCTTGAAAAATACAAACCAACAAACAAACAAAAACCCAAAACAAACAACAGAAAATCCTAACAAATTTTTTGGTGTTGTGTAGAAGTGTTGGCCTGCGCGCGCACACACACACACACACACACACACACACACGCACACGCACACGCACGCACGCACGCACGCACGCACGCGCGCGCGCGCGCGGGGAATTGGGGACTTGGCTCAGTTGGTAAACTAAAATGCTTGTCATGTAAGCATGAGGACCTGAATTCCGATCCCCAGAACATAAGCATCTATAATCCCAGCACTAGGGTCATGGTGACAGGTGAATCCTTGAAGCTGATTTGTTGTATTTGAGGTTCAGAGCAAGAGAGACGGACAGTGAAGTGGAGAATGATTGAGGAAACAGTATGTAGAGACACATTCAGGCACTTACACTACAAGTATGCATACCTACATGAACATATCTGTATAACACACACAGTTTTTCTTTGGATGATGGTTTAGAAGTATTTTAAAGCCAAACATCCAGAAGCCAAGATTTTGAAATTTCATACAATTATTTCTGCTACATTTGGTCAGTAGTTGCAAATCACAGTGCAAACCCAGATTTAAGTTTGGGGCAACCCCCCCCCCCCCCAGAAAAAAAAAAAAACAACAACAAAATCTACCAGAGATGGTTAGTGCATCCTAGTCTGGTTGTTACATGATAAGTGATCAGTACTGTTCACAGGAAGAGCCCAGCATGGGTTATCTGTCATTACCCTCCTTATATTTCTGCCTAAGCAAAGCCCAGCCATCCCTAAAATGCCAGCTCCTCCTTTCTAGGACTTTGCTGTTTGTTGGAAATCATAGTCACTTGGGAGTTGGTGTGTGCATTGCATTGTGTCATTGTGTTCCTTCTTTGTTGGTGTGGAAGAGCGCCCTTGTTGACATCAGTTTGTGGAGGGCACACACTCTTGTAGATTCTTAGTTTCACTCTAAGATGATGGTTAGTGAATGAATATCATTCAAAAGAACTTACAAGTGTTTCTTGGCTTTTTTTTTTTTTTTTTTAATTTTAAACTGCTTTTCCTCCAAGTGTGGAAATAGAAATGGAGGAAGATAAAATAAGTTCTAAATATATTTTCTCACTGTTGCTGTTCACTGAAGTTAGGCATAGTCATATGGAAAAGCTTTGAATTCCCAGAACATTTAAAAAGCCAGTTTCGCTAGTCTGAAAAATAGATGAAAGCTTAATTTAGAGTTACATTGAAGAGAATTAGAGAAGGAAATTCAGAAACAATAAACAGCATTTTATTTTAATAGTCATTTCAATTATTTTCAAATTCTAGGAGGAATAAATTCTGAACTGTAAATCAGAGAACGTTGGTCATAATCAAAAGATAGTCTGCTGGTTACTGTGAATGGAAACTTCATATATAATGAAAGGTTTTGTTATCCTAACTTGTGAACACCCTGCCTCATGGTAGATAAATGGGACTGCTTTTATTTCGTTAAGGACTCCTGTATAGGAATCAGGTTATCATACCTAATACTAACTCAGGGTAGAAAGGTTAGAAAATAAAACAAACAAAAAAACCCCAACAACTCACATCTGTTGTTACATGTTGTTAACTCCCTTAGCAGACGTTAAATCATTTCAAGTACAATAATAGTGTGGGAGGTAAATTAACTAACCATTAAAAATCTTATAAATACACAATTAACATGCCAGCATTTATATGACACATTGATGGGGCAGCAGTAATTTTTGATTGGGAGTTTGCAGACCTTTGAGAAGCCTCAGGCTGTTGCTTATTCAGGCAGGTTTTCACAGATTGCAGGTGAGGGCTGCTAGTCTGCTGGCAGAGAGCAGTGAGTGTAGTATTTTGAAAGGGGAAGCAATGAAGGTCCTTCCTGAGCATGGGCTTGACACAGACAGTTAGACACACTTGCAGGCTCTTAGGGAGTGAAGGAGTACAAGGAAGGCTCAATTGTTATGAGGAATTATTTGAAAAAAAGACAAAATACTTCCACTGTGGGCTATTATGCTAAGGTCACATAAGTTAAGACCTTCAAAAGTATCTTTGGGATGGAGTCGGGCGTAGCTTAGTGGCAGAGTGCTTGACGAGCACACAGAAGGCTTCTGGGTTTGATCCCCAGCATTGCAACAAATCAACCAAACAAAATATATATTTAGGCCTAACTTGAGATATAAAGTAAGACCTCCATGGTTTTACATCAAAAGTAGATGATCTCTCAGGTATTTTTCCATGGAAATTTTGTGAAAAAAAAAAGTGTTTATCTTTTTCAATAATTGTTACAAGTACTGCTTCCCCCCCTCCTGTTGTAAAACAATCACTGTAACATTAGCAGAATAGTTAAATGTCTCTGTACAGCTGAACTTATGTGTCCTAAAGCTTTTAGAAAGCCCAGGGAAGAAATCTCTCTCAACCCTCGGAACCCACAACAATGATATGCTTACAAATTGTATAGTTGTGAGTCTTTGTTATGAGGCTGTGGTACCATGGTTAGGAACCTATGCTCTGACCACGTTTCTTAACCTTTTTTCTGCTCCTTGGGTTCTTGGCTTTTGTTTTTGTTTTTGTTTTTGTTTTTGTTTTTGTTTTTTTCAGTCTATAAAATGGAGGATAAAAAGTAAGTCTTTTGGTTGTGGTTATTGTTGATACTATGTAGCTGGCCTGGAAATCCACTCTTGTAGACCAGCCTGTTCTTGAACCTACAGAGTCCTTCTGCCTCTGCCTCTCAAGTGCTGGGATTAAAGGTGTGTGTTATTGTGCCTTATGCTAGCAACTATCTTTTAAAAAGTTATTTTGATGGACATATAAATTAATTCATATAGAAAGGATAAAGTAACTTCAGGATAGCTGATGTGTCGCTCCTTTTGGCTTCTGGAATTCTGGGGTCTAGCTGTAGCAGATGTACAAAGTCCTATACACTTTTATATTGAATAAGTCCCTGCGGCTACTTTCCCCAATTGTGCATATTTGTTTTATCACACCACATCTCATGCTTTTCTGTAAACTATTGCCAGTTAGTTTGGGAGCTTGTGTGTATAAGGTTCTTGAGTATTCAGAACTGGGTATAATTGTGGTACTCAGGAGGTTAAGACAGGAGAATTGCCGTGCGTTTGAAAGATTGTTGAGATCTGATATTTATCAGAATCTGCTAAAAATGATTTCAGCCATGTCCCAAGTTACCACATGCAGGTTCTGTGATTATTAATGAACAGAAACAGTTGCAGTTGTGAGGAGTTGTATGCACTATTCAAGTTATGCCTGGATCCTCTTTTAATAGGGTAGTGGGAACTAAGCAGATAGATGCTGAATCTTTTTATAAGGAGACAAACTGCATATTAAAAATATTTATTTTAAAGCTAGGAGTGGTAGCACACACTTAATCCTAGGAGGATCAGGAACTCAAGGGCAGTCTTGTAGCAAGTTGAAGGCTAGCCTGTGCTATATGAGACTTTGCCTCAAAAAGAAGAAGAAAGCAGGGAGGTGATGGCACTCGGGAGGCAGAGGTGGGAGAGTCTCTGTGAGTGTGAGGCTAGCCTGGTCTACAGAGCGAGTTTCAGAACAACCAGGGCTGCACAGAGAAACCTTGTCTCGAAAAACCAAAACAATAAGATAACTAGTAAAAGAACAAAAAAACTGTCATCTTGGAATTGTCCTCACTTCTGCCTAGATGTCTCTATTACTTAAATTTTTTAGTAAATAAATATTCTCTGAGGAACCTGTAAATAAAAAGTTGGAGAAAGGGCTTGGAGCATATAGCTAGTACTGCTTACTATTTGTGAAGTTCTGGGTTCTACCTCCAATCTCTTGCTCATTCACTTATACACGTAAATGCTAGAAAACAATATTTTTTAATTGAAATGGAAATAAAACTGCTTAATTTTGTTTCATTTAGTGTTTCACAGATTTAAAACCTTTTTAAATTAAAAAAATTTCAATTGTAGTAAAATATACCTAGCATGAAATTTGTCATTTTAACGATTTGCTGGTACCCAGTTTCGTGGCATTTTGTGTACTCACAGTGTTGTGCAGCCATCACCACCATCCATCCTGAGAGTTTTCCATCTCCCTAGACTAAAGCAGTGCTAACCCGTTGCCCAGTCTTCCTTCCTTCAGCCCCTGCATGCTACCGGTTTCCTTTCTGTCATTAAGAATTTCTGTGCTTTAGGTAGCCCAGAGGAGACCACTTATGAGTCCTTGTTCGTGACTGGCATATTTCACTTAGTTATAATGCCCCTAAATTATAAGACTCATGTTCTAGCCAAAATGTATAACACATTGTTTATTCATCATACATACACACACACACACACACACACACACACACACACACACACACACACACACACACACAGAGTAATTTTTATGTGTGGGTGTCTGTGTGTGGTATATGCACATGTGGGCCCATGTGTGCAGAGGCCAGAGACATTAGGTGCCTCGTTCTGTTGGTTTTTTTCCCTTGGGATGTAGCTGAAGCTGACGCTAGACTGGTGACCAGTAAGTTCCAGTGATCCTCCTGTCTCTCACTCATAGCACTTGAGTCACAGGTATATGTGGCCATACTGGCTTTTTATGTAGGTGCTCAGAAGACCATCATGGTCCCCAGGCCTTTACACATATATTTTATTACTACATAGTACTCCATTGCATGTATGTGTCAGAGCATATGCATGATTGTTTGGATGTTTAGATTATGTTTAGATTTTCAGTATATATTCCAAATAGTTCTGAGATAAATATGTTCAGTTACTTCCTAGGGCAAGCTCTATAGTGTGTTTCATAAGTGTTTATTTTTTACATTTGATAAACATTACCAGGTTTCTTTAGCAATTACCCATTTACATTCCTGAGAGTGTAATGTCTCAGGACACCTGTCAATATTAGTTTTGAAAAATCTTTGTTCTTTGTACAATTGAACAGAAAAAAATAACTTTATTGTTTTGAATGTCTGTGTTAGAAATCAAATATACCTTAAAGTGATGCTTAGCTGCTCTTAAGAGATTTAAAAAATACTGTCATGGTTCTGAAAAGCATTGTTGACATAAATGGATGACAATTTTGAAAGGCACATTGGTGAGAACCTCTTAATGTCTGTATTAATGGAATGTGATCCCTCTCTAACCACACACCTGACATGCTTGAAGGACTTATCTTGACAGCAGGATTGAAGGGCAGTGGCATTGAGTATCCTGCTTGGTGTAGCATCGTAGTTGCCAGAGAGAAGCGACACTAAGACCCTTGTCCTGATGGAACTGCAGGACCTCATAGGCGTCCAGACACATCACCCCAATAGCGTGTTTCCCAGGGAAGTTCTGTGGAGGTTTCCTCTCAGCTGGTGTGAATCAAATCCCACAATGGAGTCACACTGACTGACAGAGAGACTGTCTGCTTGTGCTGGAGTGTGCGGAGGCCCTCAGAGGCAGGTGCTGAACCATTCCTCTGTGCTCTGTAAGCTGTGCTGGAGCACAGTCACTTTACAAGAAAAGGTTTGTGTTTTGGGGTTTTTGTTTGCTTGTGTGTTTGTTTTAGGGTACTTCAGTATACTTTTCTTGGTTCTTTGTTATTTAGTTTGTGGTGCCAGAATACTCAGTAAGCCATTTGGTTTTGCAGGGAGAGCTGGACAGTGTGAAGGTGAAAGGTACAACCCTTTTGCCAGCAGCTAGCTGCCTGGCTTCCATGGGGGGAAAACAGCTGATTATCTCCGGAGACTTGTAGATGGCCAGCTGTCACTGATAGATCAGCTTCTGTACAAGTGGTTCTATGCTCAGTGTTGCATTTTACAAATGGAACTTAAATTCTCTCTTTAAATGTTCATCAATACACTCACGTGTTAACATTAAAGAGATCAGGTGTTTCAGAAATGTGTGATACTTACCACAAGGTATTGGGGGTATAAGAGGTCTGTCCCGAATAAGGGTTTGATAGGCATGAAGTACTCTGCTTTGCATTTTCCATTAGCTCTGTGAGAATCAGATACAAAAGAAAGAGAATAAATATTAGTGTGCCTTGATTAGCAGTGTGCTTCAATCACATTTCTTTTTAGTATTAGTATCTTTAAGATCCACTAGGTAATGGCAGGCAAAATTTTAATGTTAAAAATCAATTGGCTGTCAAGATTTATGTCATTAGATTTTCCCCCGTGTTCCCTTTCTAGAAGAAACAGATGACACAAGTCTTTGATTTTTTCTCCCTCTTTTCTCTTTCCTTGTCTTTCTACTGGGGACCAAACTGAGAACCTTGTGTATGCTATAGGCAGATACCCTACTGTGGATATCCCCAGCCCCAAAGGTGTGTGTGTGTGTGTGTGTGTGTTCAGGTGCCATGTCCATGCGTATGAGGCCGGGTGAGGACATTATGTGTTCTGCTGTAATGCTCTCTGCCATATTCCCGTGAAATAGGGTCCCTCCCTGTACCTAGAATGAGACTAGCAGCCAGCAAGCCCTATTCTTGTTTCCACTTACCGTAGTTTTGGGGTTATAAGCCACTGCTTCTTCTGGGCTCAGATTTTTATTTTTAAGATTTATTTGATTTTATGTGCATGAGTGTTCTGTTTACATATATGTATGTGCAACATGTATGGTTGGTACCTGTAGAGGTCAGAGAATGTCAGATCTTCTTGCACTGTAATTACAGATGTTTGTGAGCCAACATGTGGGTGCTGGGAATCACTTTTTCTGGAAAAGCAGTCAGTGCTCTTAATTACTAAGCCATCTCTCCAGACCCCACACACCTTTGTTTTTTATGTGGATTCCACAGATTAAAAAACTAGTTTGGTCTTGCCTGTTGTTGGTGCACACCTTTAATCCCAATATTTGGGAGCCAGAGGCAGGCAAATCTCCAAGTTCCAGGACTGCTGGGACCACACCAAAAAACCCTGTTAAAGAACCAAAATAATAACAAAAAACTAGCTTGGTCTCTAGGGTCTATTTCCTAGTAACAATATGTATTCTCTTTTGAATATTTTCAGCCAACTGAGAAAGTTTTTGTCTAGTCCATGGAATAAACATCATTACATGTAGTTTTTACAGGATCAAGGAAGCAGTTCTTATAATTAGATTTCTAAAATAAGAAGTTAATCTGTGGCAAGGCAATTTCGTTTGGAACATTTTATTTTTTAAAAAACAGTATTATCTTAAGAGAAAGAAAAAGTGTTTGTTGAGCAAAATTACTTTGGTGACAAACTTTTATAAAATCCCTGGCATCTCCAAAAGCTTCTTGACCTATTAAATTTATATGAAACTGTAAACTGATAAGTGAAGGTGAGTACTGTAGCATATCATCTGACAACACCTTGTCTTGAACCTTCACCTGTGACCTCACAGCATCATGAGCAGGTGCATGGAATAGAGGAAGAGGGAAGGAAAACACATTCTTAGGTTCTTCCTTGCTTTGAGTGGTGTTGCTTGCAAGAGATCGTAGACCCTGGTGCTTATAAGGATTTCCTTTCAGTTTAAATTTAATCCATTTAAGCTCCTGGGTACAGGGATAATATTGGTTTTCAAGGTAGATACCACATTGAGTTTGTTTGAAAAATGATTCAGCCATTTTTTTTTTTTTTGCCTGTTTCTTAAATACTGCTATGTGCATCATGTTTCTAGGTAGGTGAGCCCATGAGACAGTATGAAGAGGAGAAAATAGCCTCTTAAAGAAACTGGCCCACGGAAAGGATGGCCTTCTTGGACAATCCAACTATCATTCTAGCTCATATTCGACAGTCACACGTGACCAGTGATGACACGGGAATGTGTGAGATGGTTCTCATTGATCATGACGTTGACCTAGAGAAGACTCATCCTTCTTCAGTGCCTGGAGACAGTGGGTCAGAAGTTCAGGGAAGCAGTGGTGAGACTCAGGGCTACGTGTATGCCCAGTCTGTCGATATTACCTCAAGCTGGGACTTTGGTATTAGAAGACGCTCAAACACAGGTAAACTCTGTCTTTAGTTGTCTTCTTCAGATCAGCAATCAGCTGAGAGATAATGCCAGTGTGGGACAGGTCCACTAGGGAGTCTCTGTGCTGAGAGAGCCTCTGGTGTGGGGCTGTTAGGAGGATGGAAGTTACCTTAGAAAAGGACGTGGCCCTGTTTTGAGACCTTAGAGCCACCCATTCTCAAGTACATTTCCTTAAGGGGGATTCAAGAGTGACAAAGAACTCTTAGTAGGAGAACAGGCTAACCCAGGAGTGTAGGTCACCAAAGACCCAGCTCCTATAGGAGCAGTGGATGTAGGTCAAGATTCGTCCATGGAGTGAGGAAGGCACAAAAGTGTCCATATTTTTTGATGCTTTCCCCTTAGGAAGTTGATCACTAACCTTTGGTCTCGGTGGTTTGTAAATGTTCATATTTGGCATATATATTTATTTCTTAACTTTTGAGGCTTATCATTATCCATTGTCCAGTTAATGGTGCTTTTGTAATCTTTCCAGGAGAAGGCAGTGTGCCATGCGTTAGTTGAGAGAGACAGAGAAGGGAGGAGGAAGGAGGCAAGAGAACACATACATAGATACATATGCATACATATGAGAGATGATATTTATGGATCAATTTTTTTAGACCATCATAAAATATAATTGGAATCAGTAGCAGTAGTCTGTTAATCCCAGGGAAAGGGAGTGGTAAGAGGTGAATAACACTGGAAGATGTTGATTTTCACAGTCCAAATGTAAAATGTTAACATGGAAGTCTTCTGACACATTAAAATTGGGTTCTGAATACAGCATCTGTGACATCAAAAACAGTAGTTTGCCCTCAAGGAGAAAGTAACGAATATCACTTCCCAGTATCTAGAGAGACTTTTATCAAAAAAGGGTTCAAAGTGAAAGTTTGTGTGTAATTTAGAGCCATTGGCACTCAGTGCTCTACTTGAAACATCTTTCTAAGTTACTGTGATTGTATCTTCTGTGACAGGCTGGAGATTTTAACAGGAAGGTGCTGCCCAACGAGAGTGTTGTGATGATATTACTGTGCCTGCACCCTCCATAGCTACTAATTATAGTGGATTTGATTTAGTACAGTGACATTGTCAGAATGCTTTTGCAAGCCAAGGCAGTGGTAGTACATCTCTTTAATTCTAGCATTTGGGAGGCAGAGGCAGGCAGATCTCTGAGTTGAAGACCAGCCTGGTCTACAAAGCTAGTCCTAGGACAGCCAGGGATACTCAGAAAAAACAAAACAAAACAAAACAAAAAAAAACAAAGACTACATCTGCCGGCACAGTTTTTAAATTCCTGACAAGATTATTTACAGTGTTCCTCGCTCATAATGCTAAGGAAGGAGTGCATGGTTCCCACCTTGTAAGTGCTGTAAACAAAATTGATTCTTGTTATTTTCCTATTGCCAGCGTATATGGAAGAGTAGCAAGAGAAAACAAGCTTTGAGAGAGGCCTGAGTTCTGACCCCTCAGTTTGGGCTATGAGCAGCCGTTGCTAATGGACACTGATAATCTTTTTTTTGAAGGACTAGGCCACTGAGTTTTGAAGGTTGAAGGTTGATCAGCCAGTGGCAATCACAGATGTGTGGTTATAGGTGACTCTTGGTGCTGATGTTTCTTTAGCTAACACTGAGGTCTTAGCACTTAATTGGAACTATAGGCTGTATTGGTGATCAAGAAATTTAGTTTTAATCTTAAAGTACATCTTAAAGTTTTTTAAAGAAAAATTGCTCTTTTTAAGATTTGACTAATGTGACAAAGATACAAAGCATTTCTTTTACTACCTATAAACTGTTTCAGCCCACTGAAGAAAAGCTATGCTAATTTATATAGCTTTGACATTTTATAATTTTCATGATTTTTAGATAAAGGATTTTATATTTAAAACTTTAATAGTCTAGTCTGAGTTCATTTATCTTTAATTTTTGAAACGGGTAGAGTAATTCATAACAGTAATTTTATTCCTGTAATGTAATATTCACTTCAGTTCATTTGTGCATTAAAATTCCTTTAAGACCGTTATTAATGATTTATATAATGAAATGTCATATTAATCACAGAAGTTTTCACATTTTATTATTCTCTTCCATGTTAATACTATCTTTATGATCTCTATTAATGTTTTATATCCTCTAATTTCAATTATAAATCAAGAATATTTTCATGTTTTTGTTGGTATTTGCTTTTCAGGGGTGCCACCTTTAAAATTTTATGACTTTCTCCCTCCATATGCAATATAAAACATCTTTATTCATATAAAGGTAGTTAATTATGTCTTTGTTTATAGTAAACTTTCATTGACAAACTTATAGTTATAATATTTCTTTTCAAGCTCAAAGATTAGAACGACTTCGCAAAGAGAGACAAAACCAGATCAAATGCAAAAATATTCAGTGGAAAGAAAGAAATTCTAAGCAATCAGGTAAATGGAAATAACTTTCAATTATGACTTGGGATTTGTCTACTTGGTTTGTATCATTGTTTTTGGACTTTTATGTTCAGTCTGCCCTTCTAAATCCTTCAGGTGATGCCATTGCGCTTGAGCTTGGAGCTTAAGGCACTTGTCTGTATTGGCCCTGTAGGTTTAGGCCTCTTTTCACACTGGTCTACATGGGTCAATTTGGGTAGAGGGCATTTTTAAAACTACTACTCTGCCACCTTCTTCTTGGGGTCAAGGATAGTATATACTTTTTCAAATGAGTGATTAAATTATAGATTCCTTTGTACAGTTCTATTTATTTATTTATTCTTTGTTTTATTGTTTGTGTGTGCACTCATGTATACATGTCACCCTGTGTGTAGAATCAGAGATCAACTTGCAGGAATCAGTTTTCCATCATATAGGTTCAGGGGAGTGAACACGGACTCTTTGGCATGACAGCAGAACCCTTACCAGCTGTGTTATCTTTGCAACATCATTTATATAGTCCTACTCTAGACTTTTCCTTGCTTGAGTGACCGTAATATCTTTTTGACATATATGTGCTGATCTTTTCAGCTTAAAATCATTCTGGTTGCTAGTATTGTTGGTATTGGTGTTTTGTGTTCATACACTGTATACAGGTTGGCTATTTTATATATTTACAATGCTTCATTTTTAGCAAGAAGATAATTTTTTAAATTCTTGATTACTGTTGAGATGGCTCAGTCAGGAAAATGCAATGGCAGGCCTGAACTTCCAGTGCTGAGTCCACAATGGCAGGAGGATCCGTTGGTTTTCTACCCAGCCAGTGTAGCCAGTCAGTGAGTTCCAGGTCTAGTAAGTGACTCATTCTCAGTAAAATGAGGTGGAAAACGATTGGTGAAGATGCTGGGCACTGTCACTGGCCTCCGCTTGAGAGTGCATACACACAGTCTTGAAAGTAAGGTAGTCTTAAAACAGTTCATAATGATTAGATCATTTTCCAACACATTCTCTCTCTTTTTTCCTTCAAATGTCTTTTTTGTTTTCCCAATACCTCCTTGGCAGGTGATGGATGCCTTTTAAATCTTTGTTGACTTTTTCATTGCTGCTCAATAATTCTAAAGCTGGCAGTATTAATGGTTGCTGTGTGACTAGAGGACTTCCTGGTGCTGTACTCGTCACTTTAAATATGTATTGTTGCTTATGATTACAGGTGATTCCACCAAAGTCACACAATTAGAAAGTAGAAGCATAGGCACGCCACATTTGACATCTGTCTTTGTCTTCCTTGATGAAGCACACTGCACTTGCTTCTGGTTTTCTTCTTCATTGTTTTCATTAAGTCCAGTCTTCTTATTGACTTTCTCTAAATGATGTAGTTGACACGTCATCCCAGCACTCAGGAGGCTGAGGCAGAAGAATTTCAAGTTTAGAGCTAGCCTGAGCTACCTTTTTTTTTTTCTCACTGATTGATTTCTTATAGTTATCAGTTGTTTCTTTTCCTAATGTGTGTCATGTTCATGTGCATTTGCATATATGTGCTATGGTATTTATATGAACAGAGGACAACTTGAAGAAATTTTCTCTCTACCACGTAGGATAAAATTCAGGTCAACAGTCTTTACCCACTGAGCCACCTGACTGGCCCCAGTGTGTCCTTCTCATGGAGGAATTCAAGGTCTCTGGATGGTGGATGAACTTTGTAACATAAATCCACATGACATGTTGTATGTCAATGCTTAGAATAAGACACCTAGCTAGGCAGTGGTGCTACACGCCTTTTGATCTCAGCATTTGGGAGGCAGAAGCAGGCGGATATCTGTGAGTTTGAGGCCAGCTTGGTTTACACAGTCAGTTCCAGGACAGCCAGGGCTACATAGTGAGGCCTGTCTAGAAAACAAACCAACAAACAAAAAGGCACTGAGTATCCATCCTGTGATTCAGACTCCAGGAGCAGGTATGGAGTCATGTCAGCAGCCGTCTGCTTTGTCAAGAGTTATGTTACATTAAGGTCAGAAGGGAAGAAATCTGAAAAGTTATAAAGTACCAGTTATCAGTTATCATGGTGTTAAATCTTACAACTTTCTTTAACTACCAACTCATTACAAGTAGACTCTTATTTCGCTTTTCTTTTGGTTTTAGAGATTATACTTTTAATTTAGTAGTTATAGAAAGAGTATGGAATATTTTTTGTATGGTCTGTTGATGGTGGAATACAGAATGTGAGAGAGAAGAGTCAGAATAGTTTCTAACATGGGGCATTATGGGATTGAATTGCCACCTGAAAGGGGAAGGCTGGAGAAAAATCCACATGGGAAAGACTTAATAATTTGTTTATGGTCATGTCAAATAAAAAACCTAATCGACACTGAGTGGGAATGTCAGCTGTGAAGTTTGTGTGATATAATATTAGGGCTAGATATGATTATTTGGCAGTCGCAACATATATATTGGATATTTAAGTCTATACCTATTTGTGTGTGTATATGTGCATGTGTGTGTGCATGTGTGCACACGTGTGTCACAGTACATATGGAGATTATAGGAGAATTTTATTCAGTCAGTGTTTTCCTTCCACCTTGATGTAGGTTCTGGGGATCTAACTCAGGTCTTCAGGCCTTTGAGTCATCTTGCCCACTACTATTTACTATTTTTTTCCAATACAGATTTTACATAGTGTAAAGCCTACAGATTTTGAATGTACAGTTTGATGACTTAACAAATGCATATACCTGTGACTAACACCCCAGTCACGTGTAGAGGGATTCTGTTGCTCCTCAGAGTTCCCCTTTCTAGTCTTTATGTTCCTTCAAGGCAGACATTTTTCTACCCAATGGTGCTACAGTTTAATTTTACTTGTTGTGGAAGATACTCTAAAGTATGGGCTATGTGAGGTCACTCAGGACATAAATGTGGATGGAAAAAGAGGGCAAAGTCAAGCTCTAGAGAATCTCAGTGACCCAGGGAGCCAACAAGGTTGCTGAGGAGTGGTGGCCTGTGAGAGACTTAAAGGCATATCCGTAGAGTTCTAAGAAACCAGTGAGAACAGTGTTTAAAAGAGAGAAAGGGACAGTCATTTCACAGGCTGCAGAGAAAGGCATTTTTTTTTTTTTGTTTGTTACAGTTTGGGTTTTTTGTGTTCTCCATGAAAGTTAATTTGGTGGAATGGTGTGGCTGGACTGTTTGATTAGGGTGTATTTGAGTGACTGGGATTGAGTGATAAGGATGGAACAAAAAGAATATAGGCAGTTATTTTCAGGAGTGGAGGAAATGGGCAGTAAGTGGGAGGAAGGAGTTGGGTTTGTTTTAAGGAGCAGCACTATGTATATTGCTGGTACTAGCTGGAAGTGGAAGAGAGAATGAAGGGGTCACAGTGTCTGACTTTGTGCACAAGGGAGGAACCTGGCTGAGAGAGAGGTTCTTCCATGGTTCAAGGAACAAAGACAGGAACCCATGATACAGAGAGCTAGAGAGGAGGCATTGTCAGGCATAAGTGAAAATTAGTCTGAATGGAAAGAGCTACTACTTATGTCTGCTCTGCCTGTTTCTCTGTGGAGCCAGTAGAAACCTATTTCTTAAGCTCAAGAGCACAGAGCACACAGCACTTTTAATAAGGGATCATTTCTTTCTTTGGTATGGCTATAAAAGTTTATTTATAGAGTACACATAGCACGTTAGTTGTAACATTGAAAATACCACCTAACTCTTCTTGCAATATAAGTTCTTCAAATGTGCCTAGTTACTATTCTGTTGTTGTGAGGAGACACTTTACCAAGGCAACTCTTAGGCAAGAAAGTATTTATGTGGCTTGTATAAGAGGGTTATACAAGCTTATAGTTTTAGAGGATTAGTCCATGATGGTTGTGGCAGCAAGTATACAGGCCTCGTGCTGAACCAGGTAGCAGGCAGAGGTTAGGAAGGGGGAAGAGGAGGGGAGGCATGGATGGACAGATCAACAGACACTGGAAATGGTGTGCGCTTTTGAAACTTAAAAGCCCACCACCGGTGATATACTTCCTTTCATAAGGCCTTACCTTCTAATCCTTCCCAAACAGTTCCACTAACTAGACACCAAGCATTCAAACATAGTCACTTTTGGGAGTCATTCTCATTTAGATCACCACATGTAAGTTAAATGTGTTTGTATTCTCAGAATCTAGAATTAGGGATCATGTGTTCAAAGAGTTTGATCTTCTAACCTTGGCCCCAACCCCAGTTCTGCTTCCATGGTTTTAGTTACCTGTGGACAACCTTAGTTGGACAATTTTAAGTGAGAGTATATAGAAAAAAATTTGTTAATTTAAATAACCTACTAAGGATGTTATAATTTTTAAAAATTAATAATTTTTTTTTTACCATCACTGTTTTATAAGTTAAAGTTTATCATTAGTTTGTAGGGGTAGGAAAAACATATAGCCATTTGAGATACATTCAGAGTTATGCCTGGCAGTTTTGTTGTTGAGAGTGTACTCACAGCAAGTGCTGGCACGAGCTAGGATGGTTATGATGCCACTAGCTCGTGCAGTTTTATGGAAACAATGCCATACATGTAGGCCATCACTAGAAGTGGCAGTATGAGTGTATTTGCAGGAATTGATACTCTCTGAGGCTTTGAAACCTTCTTCTTTGCGCACTTGGCCATCTGACTCACACAACTAATTCTTTAGAGATCCATTTGATGAATTTACTTCACCAGCCGTTGTAGTTTTTAAAAAGTTGTAAAATGGAGAGTTCTTTTGATTTCTCTTTATTTAATTTGACATTGGTGAGTTAAATGGGGTTAAAACTGTTGATTACAGATTTAAAAATTGGAGATTTACTTACATAGAAGTTTAAGTGTGGACAATTTCTGATATTCCTGAGATGAAAAAGCATGACATAGGTAGATCCTCCTTTGGCTGCCAACTCACAAATAACAACATAGAGACTTCTTATTAGTCATCAATGCTTGACTTTTAGCTTAGGCTTGTTACTAACTAGCTCTTATAACTGAAATTAACCTATGTATATTAACCTACATTCTGTCATGTGGTGTTACCTCTCTTTTATCTTGCGCCTTCTATTTCCTCTCTTGTCTCTCTGGTGACTCGGTCCACCTATATTTCTCTCTCTCTGGAAATCCCTCCTGTTAACTATTGCCCATTCAGCTTTTTATTATAGCATTTTCAAGAGTACAAATATCCCTCAACATTTCCCCTTTTTTGTCTAAATAAAAAGGAAAGGTTTTAATCTCTAACAAAGTAAAACTATATATAGTAAGAACAATTATCAGGTAAGAATTACATTCACAATGCTTAATCTATATGTATTTGGCAAATTTGGAAAAAGTACTGTATTATCTTAGTGAGTCTAAAGTTTTATACCTAAACCATTTTCTATCATAACTTGTATGACATTCTAAAAATACCTTTTAGACTTTGAAACATCTTCATAGATAAATAACTTAGACTTTTTCTCAACCTTAAAAATGTTAAATCTTTTATGTAAGTTTCTTTTCTAAGTTTGGTAACAAAGAAAACTGTAACTATCTCATCTTCAGTTCCATCACAGATCTGAGAAGGATATATTACCTGAGTAAACAGGAAGTGCACAGCAAACAGCTTCTAAAACTATAGAAATGACAGGGACATCTGGATGCCTGGACAGTCATGCCAGTCATGCAAGTTTCCTCTGTAGTGCTGGGCCATCCATCTTTGGCCTACATGCCTAGAATATCTGATAGATTTTCTGTGAAGCAGATATTTTGAAGGACTGTCCCACCTTGTCTTGGCAACATTTTGCAGTTGCTTTCTTTTGTGATCTGCTTGTCCCATTTGGACAGCATGCTGTCATCAGTTGAGGCACGGGCAGTTTCTTGCCCAGTGGCTAACTTTGCCACAATAAAAGCAAACTCCATGTGGAAGGTTCTTCAATGCCCATCATCCTTTTTGAAGTAATTGATGTTGCCAAGAGCAGATGTGTCTCACTGTCATGAAAAAAAGCCTTGTGTTATTGAAATACTTTAAAAGCCATATTCTGTAGATCTTTAAAAATCATCTATCTATCTAAAATATATTTTTGTATGACTTTTAAAACATATCTAACAGAACTACAAGTTTGTTAGTTATAGATGACTATTAACATGTATTTATTATCCTAAGTGGTTTATAGTAATAACTTTTAAGGACTAGAACTTTATATTACAGTTTTTAATGAGCTACATAGACACAATACCTTAAATAAAAGTAGAAACGTATATACAGTATAACAAAAATAATCTTAATTTTGTATCAATATACAAAAATTCATGCCAGTCTAAAAGTATTTGAGATTAGTGGTTTTTTAAAAGTAGACTCAACAATCTATCCTTTTATTCCATCATTCTATAATTCCCTTTCTCTCTTCAGAAACAGATCCCTGAACCTAACTAATCTCCTTTGTTCAGTTTTTTTCCTGACCGTTACCCGTAACAACTTGTAGCTAACCCCTCTAAATGATGACAAACATCCATAACTCACCAAATAATCAAAACTACCCATTCCCTTTAGGAATGTGGACATTGTGTTCTCTAGACTGCTTCCTGTTGCCTGGGGGTGATAACCTTTCAGGGAACCTGAGAAAATTGAGAAATGGTGAAGTCCTGGGGGAACTAGCTGTTGTCCAGTCTTGGGAAATGTGGGGATATTTTCAAACATATTAAAAACATTCAGAGATATCAGAGGGATTTACCCACAGTCAGTCTAGGAGGATCACACAGTGGTAACCCACACCTTTATCCTGGGAGTTCTAGGTCATTTTAGTTTACAGAAGGATTCCAGGCTCCCAGACAGACAGTGGTGGTGCCACACCTTTACTGAGCAGAGAAAGTATTTAAGGAAGGCATAGAAAGACAGAGCAGGCAGAAGAAGCCATGGCTCACACTGTTAGTCCCAGCACTTGGGAAGCAGAGGCAAGAGAATCTCTGTGAGTTCAAAGCCAGTCTGGTCTTCAAAGCAAGTTCCAGAACATCCAGGACGGTTTTACAGAAGACTTGTTGGGGGGAGGGAGGAGACAGGAGGAGGTGGATCTGTTTTCTTATATCTCCAAATGTTTTTAATATGTTTGAAAATATTGTGGGGACAGGGAAAGTGCAAAACTGATCTGATGTTCTGGCTTATTGAGTAATCTGTGAGGCTAAACCATCTCAGCTAGAAGTTTTGAAGTTGTTCTGGATATAGAATTTTGAGGAAACTCCAACAGTCATTTTGAGAGGCTGGATCACCTGGGCTATTTGTCTTTATTGATAATCTGGTTCTTTTTTTCTGAAAACACATTATACTTTTAAAATATTTATCTGTATTAACAGAAGTATGGGATGTGTGGTGTATACAAGTCTCCTAAAGATGATTTTTTGTTTTGTTTTATGTTTGAGCAGGTGAAAAGTATCTGTAAACTTTATAAGTCCATTTGGACTGTATAACAAAACCTCTATCAATGCCATATGAAGGGACAGCATGTAATAAATCATGAGAACTCTGTAACCAACAAGATATATTATGTTTGATTCGGTCTCAGAGCTGCTCCCATAGTATAGGGATTAGCATATTTGTAACCTGTCATGTATGAACTTTCCTGTGAGGTTTTTTTTTTCATGTCTGTAGTCAAGATTTTCAGGAGGTCTCCTCCAATCAAATCTGATCTTCATTAGTTTTGAGGAGAACCATAACTTTTTGTTTTCCATGGAAACAAAGGCACACCTCTCTCCCAGTGCAGTGTATTTTTTGACTTCCATTTTGATGTGAAGACATTCTTAGAATATATAGGTTGATTTAATTCAGCAGTTTCTATAGTCCAGTGTCTCTGAGCAGTCATTTTTGTTTGTGTGTTAGCATTTAAGAAATTCAAGGTAAACAAAGAATCCTAGGATCCAGACACCCTATGTATTTTCAATCTTTATGTCACTTTCTCCTTTTTATTGCTTTGTTTTCTTTCTAGAGACTTTATTTTAAACTATTTATTTCTCTATGACTATTACAATTTTCTTTTCTTTCTTCAACATCTAAGTACATTTTAAAGCATATTATATCTGTTGAGAGGTTTTTTTTTTTTTTTTTTTTTTTTTGGTCTGGACCCGACAGTTTGTGCATCTGCAGTATTCTCTTTTTTGGACCACCTGTCCCCAAATTATGATACAGAGACTTATTAATTATGAATGTTTGGCCTTAGCTTAGGTTTGTTTTAATTAGTTCTTATAACTTAAATTTACCAATTTCTATTAATCTACATGCATCACTTGGCTTGTGGCTTTTAGCTCTCTTTTTTATGGCCTGCTAACTCCAGTAGACTGGTGACCCCACTTTCTTCTTTCCGAGACCTCTCTGTCCTAACTCCCACCTAACTTTATATATAGTCTTACCTAGCTATTGGCCATTCAGATCTTTATTAAACCAGTCACAGTGACTCATCTCCACACAGTGTAAAGGAATATTTCACAGCAGCTAAGTGGCAGCTAGGCCCACCACATGCTTGGCTTCATTTAGCACTTGGCCTGGATGCTGCCTCTTCTGGTTCTTATTGGTTAGAGTGTAGCCTCATGCTTGTGGGTGGAGCCAGTCTATCTCCTCAGCTCTGGGAAGTTTCTGGGTCTTTGCTGTGGTAGACATTTCTACCTAGTCTCCCACCACTATTGTCTGTTCAACTTTTTATTACATCAATCACAGCAATATACTTTATATACTATACAAATATCCCATGACATATAATGGTCCCCATGTATTTGCCATCTACTTACTATCCATTTGATGGGTGTTCAGGTGAGTTTAGAGAGCTAAATGATCTTCTTGAAGATGTGCAACTGTCTTGATTCAGTGATGAATAAGAACTGAAGATTCTGATTTGACATGATTTAATTTGAATCCCTTCAATCATTATTCACTGTTTATGCAGTAAGTTTTATTGAGTGTGTGACACGTTCATTTGTGTCTCCATTGATGTAGACCCCAACCCTTGAGTTCACTAGTTGCATGAGTTAGGTCTAACCGGAATATTCCAAGTTGGTTTTCCTGTCGACTGAGTTGGCAGTACTACAGCCCTCTTCATAGGCTTGTTAACAAAGATTGAATAAGCTATATTGGCAGTCAACGAATGAATGCGGATTCTTTGTTTCTCTGTTTCCTTATTTCTGTTGTTGTTCTCAAGATTTTATGCTGGGTTCCTTTGGAAAGTGGAAAAGGACCCTGACTTTAAAGACAAAGCATTCTAAAATCATATAGTAGTAGGGCAGGAGAGAATTTCTAGGTTGATACCTCAAGAGAGGTAGAGAGCAGTGTCTGACTTCTGACTACCGCGGGTGTGACCGCTCTTCTTAGGATGGCTGTTCTGCTACAGTGACTCTTCCCTTTGACAGCCCAGGCATGCACATCTCTCTGTGCACTCTGCCCTGCTATGCACAAACCCTCAAGTGTGTGGGGAGGTTCTGTGTACATCAGCCCCAGTCTGTTTCTCCACATGTCCTCTTTAAGATCCAGAGGAAGACTGTAGCATGAATCCTAATTGTTCTTAATAAAAACTTGAAGTCAGATATTGGAGTAAATGCTAAAAGATCAGAGAGACAAAAGAGCCAGCGACTAGAGAGACTTCTTACCTCTATGAGATCCTTAGATGGGAAGGACCGAACTCCTGTCTCCTCCTGCCTCGTAGTTCTCTCTCTGCCCAGCCATATCACTTCTTGCCTCAACCTCCCTAGTAATGGATTAAAGGTGAGAGCCACCACTGTCTGGCCTCTATGGTTAACTAGTGGCTAGCTCTGCCCTCCAATCTTCAGGCAAGCTTTATTTGTTAGAGCAAACACAAAATAATACCACAAAATATTTTAGGAAAGTGGACAGACTATCTTTTGTACATAGTGACAAAGATTCTTTTTATCCTTTTCTATCTCAGCCCAGGAGTTAAAGTCACTGTTTGAAAAAAAATCCCTCAAAGAGAAGCCTCCAAGTTCGGGCAAGCAGTCCATATTGTCTGTACGTCTGGAACAGTGCCCTTTGCAGCTGAATAACCCCTTTAATGAGTATTCCAAGTTTGATGGCAAGGTAAGTTTAAAGTAAAGAGGCTGTGTCCTTTATTTGAGACACAGGGGCTTCTTGGTATCATCATCGTCAGATTTAGGCTTTAAAAATGCCTCTGTTGTAGATCACCACATTTCCTAAGACCATAGGTACCAAAGGTAAGAATGTGGACTTATTTTTTCCATAGTAGCACTTAGGAGGGTTAACACAAAAGTCTTGAGTGTCTTTTCATCCTTTCCCTCTCTATATTTACAGTCCAGGACTGCTTTAATTCTCCTAGATACACACGCACACACAACCAAGTCTGATGGTGCACACCTACAGTCCTAACACTCAGTGTGCCAGAGCAGAGGACGGTGAGTTTGAAGCCAGCCTGAGCTACATAGCAAGAACTTGTCTCCCAAACCCAATAAAAACTCCATTTTTCTCTCTCTCTAATGTACATAATGTTTGCATGCACATATGAGTATACGTGTGTAGAAGCAAAGGGAGGACCAGGACTGTATGTCCGTGTTTCACCACCTTGTACTTGAGAGTTTGGCTGAGTGGACTGCTGAAACAGTTGTGTTGGAGACAGAAGTGACTCAGGGAGGTGCTGTGCATTGCCCTGTCTCCTGGCCACACCTCTAGGAATTGTGAGGGATCTTACTAGACACTGCCAGGGTGGGTGATTTACTTTTCCCATTTGCAATAACAGTTTGCTCTTATAAAAAATAAAGGTTAATTTTCCTTCTAGAAAAGTGGTCACTGTTTCAGGAGGAGCCTGGTGCTGTTAGGATCCTCGGTTCTTAGCTGAGTAGGGCTTTTTGAGACAGTTGATTTTTTTTTAATTTATTGCCTGTATTTGCTGTCTGGCAGTGGTGTGGGGCTTCTGAGTGATAGCTTGCTGCCTCAAGGGGTCATATGCACTATCTTGTTTCAACAGTATTGCAATTAATAAATGGCAGTGCTTTGCTCATGTGTGTATGTCTTCCTCATGACAGTTCTGTCAGTTATCATCTTTGAGCAAAGAGATCTTTCTCTCTGGAAACATCTCAGACCATGCTTCTGGTTTCCTTAGGTGGAACTCAGCAAGTGGCCCTTGCAGTAAGGCTCTTGCTGTCAGTGAGGTTGGAGAACAGGAGCCATAGACAAAACACATTATAACCTACAGGCCCTCAGATGCTTAAGAGCTCCTTCAGAAAACATGTAAAAGCACTGTCAGTCATTTTTAGGTTACGTTGCTCTGAACTTCCATGCTATGTATGTAGTCCTATGGAATGTAGGGAAAAAAGGAAGGCTTCTCAGGACCCTGGAACATTTCCAGTTGCATTGTGGAGGATTCATTTAGATGGTGAGAAGCTGTCCTGAGTTGTGACATGGCTGAAATTTACTTGCTTCTGTAGCTGATACAGTCTCATTGTTTGATGATGAAGTTGATAACATAATTAATGTGTGATTCACACCAACAAACTAGCTCAGACTGTAAAAAAATAATACTGTTTAGGATTTTCCTTTTACCATTAGCTTGGGTTTGGATTTGTGAGCATTGCTTGGTATATGTAGCAAACTTCTGCAGCCCAGGGAGACAATTAATAAAAACAACAACAAAAACCATTTCGTCAGCCACACCAACATTTTTTGTTAGATGTGTGTTTACATTTAGGTTGCCCTATACTTTGTCTTCCTGAACCTTTGGTAATCTGTAGAGAGTAAGCATTGATTAAGAAGGATTTATACATCAATAAGTCTATCTTACAATCCCTGCTATTTTATCATCACTTCCTATATTACAATGCTAAAATACAATTAAACCCATGTTCTCGTCTATTATTTAATATTGATGCATTTGGCAGATGTGTAATGAAAGTGGCTAATATTTGAAGAATATTGTACTGTACATATTAAGTCAGTCTTTATCTTTGTGAAAGGCATCAATATGATAGTCAGTGGCATCTCAGTGATTAATAGAGAATTATACTTGAGTCAAGCCTTTTTGTAACCTAGAAATTAAAATGACTATTCAAATAACACCTCAAAATGATCAAATTAGCATTTTGTGATTGCATAATAATGGGATTGTAGTAATGCTAACAGTGCAATGGCTGCCTCCAGAGTTGAGATTGTGTCAACCCGAGATAATAAAGCCTTTCTGTGCCAGTCGGCTTTAATCATTTCTAGATTGATTCTTCCTGTAAATCATCTGACATTCAGTACTAAATTTTTGTTACTGTTGTAACTTAAAATTATTTTTATTCAGTTCATACTTAAGAAATGAAAAGAGTATTCTGTCTTAATGATTCATCATCCTGTTATAGAGACTGCTTGTTTTTGCCTCAAATGTAAGGGTTTTCCATGTCCTTAATATTATATGCAATGTGCCTACATATATATAGATATATATGCATTTGCAAAGAATTTTTAAAGCCACTAAAACATATACAGTGTTTTGTTGTTTTTTTCTTTTCTACAAATATTCATGATGCTTTCCTTGGGAATGGTGCTTGCCTTATTTACATAATTAACTGAGTTGGTTAGGTCTCTTGGGCAAATGGTACATAATTGGGGAGAGAAGGGGACAGGAAGAGTTTGGGGTCTAATTAAATATGCTAAAAAACTACTTAATTATGTATTTCCTCGAGAGACTAGTGGCTGTGCAGTTCTTCTTAGGATGTTACTGTGACGACTTGGAACAATAGTCTCTTGATAGTTAAACAAGCATACCTAGTGTCTTAACAGTTTTGCAGATATGGGGCGTTGGTTTTAGTGACTCTAAGGTGAGAGCATCTCTTCAAAATTTTTCTAATTAAAGTATTTTCAAATAATTTTTGGTTCCTGTAGTTGGCTGATCATTTATAAAAAATATTTTGAGGATTAATATATTTTTAGAGCATGGAATTGGGAGGTCTGTACTTGATTAGGATTTTTGATGGTTTGGAGGGAGATACATACCAGGTTTATGTTTTTATTATGTCTTTGGCAAATAAATGAAGCTGTCTGAGTTGGTTTGGAGCCTGAGCATTTGAAGGAAGCTCAAGGCAGACTTCCAGGAGCTGTAGGTGATGTTTTGTCGTGAGGAGGCCCAGTCTATCTCAGCATCTGCATGAAGTCTCTTTTGTTATTTGTTGATGGGCATGTAGGGATGGGAGGGGGTGGTGCTTCTTGAGGATGAACTCTGGGTTTCCTGTGTACCAGACAGGCATTCAGCTGCCTCTGAGCTACAGCCCCATCCAAGGTTAGAAACAACCTCAGAGAAAACTTTTTTTATAATGTACATCCTCTGCTGTAGGTTGAAATCAGAAACTTTCTACTCCGGTTCTGATTTTACTCTGTCAAAAGTGGACTGTGCTTCCATATGCTTGAAGATGATGAGAGTGGGCACTGGTTTAAGTTCCTGGAGATGCCGTGTCATGCCCCTCCATGGTGTTAGAGATTGACCCAGGGTCTCTTATACATGCATGCTAATAAATGTTCAACCACTGGGCTGCATCCCTAGCTCCAACTTAATGTTTAAAGAAGTGAATCTAAGGCAGATATGATGGCACACCCCTTCAATTGAAGCACTCTAGGCAGAGGCAGGCAGATACTCACCCTGACAGTTCTGAGCAGGGGTTCAGGTGGTGCTATAGACATAGGAAGAGCAAAACATTTATTTCAATATTCATTTACTTATTTATTTGGAAGGTAATGGCTGCTAAAAATCAGAAAGAGAGTTGGGCATTGGTAATTGCTTGGCAGTTGTAATAAAACATTAGGTATCGTATCTACTGTGACATAGCTAAATACTAATCTCCAAATGTGAGGTGGGTGTTTGCCTTGACAAGGGCTTCAGAAAGCAAAAGAGGTCTGGTTCCCACCAACAGCTGTGACTTTGATTGTGTTAACTTGTTAGGAAGTAGCCACTCCTCCACTAGAAACTGTTTTAACGGGAAACTGCAGAGAGCATGGGGGGAGGGGATAATTCACGAGTGCTAATTGCTTGGCTGTTAATTTTCATAAGTGTTGATAGAAGCAGTTCCTTAAATTAAACTTTGTTTAAAATGTATCAGGGGAAATATTCCACAATGTCGAGCCTGAAGTGAAAATTAATATGAATGCCGTGGCAATTAACACATACTGGTTAATAGCTTTTAGCAGCATTTTGGGATGATAGTGCTTAAATACATCTTTGCATGCTGCTCTTGTTTCAGTATTGTTCTGGTCGGATATCTGGACAGTGAGCAAAGATTGTAGAGAAAGTCTCTTGAAACTTTTACAGAGAAATGTGTATACACCTAGAAAAGGTCAATGAATTAAAACTGTGTTTTTTAAAAACAGCTGGACTGATTGAACAGATACTTTAGTGATTAAGAATACTGGCTATACCAGGCAGTGATGGTGTACACTGGAGGCAAAGGCAGGCAGATCTCAGCATTTCAGGCCAGCCTGGTCTACAGAGTGAGTTCCAGAACAGGACTATACAGAGAAACCCTGTCTTGGAAAACCAAGAAAAAAAAAGGAGGGGGGGAGAGGCACTGAACTACAACAGCCATAGAATAAAGTGCTCCTCTTTCCTCATTTGAACTTGGAAAACTTGCTCTTGTCATGGCAGTGAGCCCTTCTAATAGATTAAGCTACCTTAGCCTAATAACATTTTCTAAAGTCATGATAATTTAGGTGTTTGGTGTTGGCTGTCCTTTCTTCAATACTGGCCTTGAATTAAGAGACTTCCATCCTTTCCCTTCCTCTACTTGTCCAAAGTATCATGCCCACCCTCCCTCTGCCACCCCCAGGGAAACAGAGTAGCTGAGAATGAAGGTGGATGCATTGTTATCCTCTCCCACATACAACCCTGCACCTCCTTTAATAAGGGTTCTCCTGAGGTTCACAGGAAGTTCCCAACAAGAGACAAATATGGGGTGACTTAAGAGGTTTAGAAGGTGTATTGCTTTTTCATTGACTTTATTCAACATTATCTATCTATCATCCATCTATCTATCTGTCTTTCTATATATTATTTATATATCCATCTATTTATTTTTTGAGACATGGTCTCTTATCCTGGTAATGCTGGAACTTACTATGTAGACCAGGCTGGCCTTGAACAGATATCTACTTCCCTTTGCCTTCTGAGTACTGGGACTAAAGATGTGCTCCATCACACCTGGCTTTACATACTATTTAAAAAAAAAAAAAGAAGAAGAAGAAGAAGAAGAAGAAGAAGAAGAAGAAGAGGAAGAATAGAGCACCAGCATGGTATCAGTGGTCATTCACTGGGCTTCCAGCCTTCATCTTTATAGGTAGAATTTTTTTAGTCCATTCCTAAGACAAGCTGTCAGCTAGTCACTGTCTTTCCCATGTAATGGTGTAATGATAGAATAATTAGCTCCATTAGTCATCTATATTTTTCTTTTATCATTCTTCTGCCTCAGCTCCCGAGTACTGGGTGAGTAGGCATAAGCCCCCATGCTTGTGTTTATGTTTATAAAAAATTACAGTATTTCACTCAAGTATAGTGAAGATTTAGTGTGTGCCTAGCAAAGTGCCTGGTCATGATGGTGCTAAGGTATGTTTAGTTAACTTTCCTCGTGCTTTATTGCCACTCATTCTCTGTCTCTGTAGCAGTCTGGAGAATAGTGAGCACATAGACTTGGCTTGTGATCATAGTCCAGCCACCAGCAAGGACATTGTTTTTGTAGGGTTGTTTTAAGTAAAGGGCAAAGATGGGTTTGTACAGATGGTGTGAGGAACTGGAAGAGAAGGTTATAGGACTGGAAGGTGAGACTGCTAAGGCAGGCAGTGGATGGCTGAGAGACGCCCTCTCTCTAACCTAGTAGTACTTGAGAAGCCTTGAACAGGTTCAGATGGAGCAGTGACTAAGCTGATTTGTGTGGGTGTGTGTGTGTGTGGGGGAAGTTCTTTTGTTAAACTCATATGACAGGCAGATGGTCTGCCCTCCCACCCCCAGCCTTTTTACCACAGTCCTTCAGATTTGTGCATCTAAATGGTCACTGCGAGTCTGATGAATGAGTATACTTTGAGCAGGGTCTGTGAGGATAAAGAGACCAATCAAGAAAAATTTTACCATGGTGAGAGATGATTGGGCATGGGGTACTGGCCTTAATTGACAATGGAACTGGAGTGGACGAATTCATATAATGTCTAGTATATAAAAATGATTAGACTTGCTGCTTGGTGTATAGAGAGGTGGAGCTTTTTATCACTTAAGAAAATATTTTGATAGTTATTCTTGGAGGAAGTATGGGTATATTTCCGGCCTAACAATGTTACTGTTGAAGCACTACTGTCTCCTGAGTTCATTACCAGGTTAGTGGAGGAAGTCTGCCTGGAATGTATTCTTAGCTTTGAGGTCCAGGGAAAGCCTGGGAAACAGCCCTTGTTGTGGGAGTACTGGCGACTGATGGTGACATTTCCACTCCACCTTGCTCAGCATGACTTGCAGTAGGTTTTCTGACTTAGTAATGTGATGTCAGCTTCAGAGCCTCAGGCAGAACAGAATCCAGAGAGCTCAGTTGTCCAGGTGTTCAGCTTGAACTTATTGGCTCAGGTGACACTTCTTCCTCAGCTTCCTACTGCACACAGATTAATCATGTATTAATTAGCTTGCACTACTGTACTCTGATTAATTTATATTCTTTAAATTTTTCTTTTATATTTTGAGATTATCATATCATTCATTTTCCATTTTGGGGGGCGGGGCATGCGTTCATACAGGATTTCTGTGTGTAACAGCCCTGGCTGTTCTGGAACTAGATCTGTAGACCAGACTTGCTTCAGACTCACAGAGATCTGTCTGCCTCTGCCTCCTGAGTGCTAGGATTAAAGGCATAAGCCACTGCCACCACTGGCTAATTTTCTTTCTTCGTTCTATTCATATTAGCAAAAGTTGAGTTCTAGGGTCAGAGGAACATAGATATGGAGTCAAAGACGTGTTAGCTGTGACTGTGCCATTCTTATCTCTGGGGTCTTTTCATGCCATTTCTTACCTGTGAGTCTTGGTTTCTTCATATTTGAAAGGATTAGCCTAGAAGGTTCGGTAGTGCCATGATGGTGGATAGTATTGCCATGTACAGGATTGTAAGTGAGAGTTCTTGAACTCTTGGGACTCCGCTTGTGTGTGTTGTGGCCCAGGGTTTGTCATCTCCTTTTACAGATGGGGGAATAGGTTGAGAGAGGGTGCCACATTCATACGTGGGAGCTCAATGAGCTCCTTTTCTTTTTTTCAATCTGGTGTCAGCTGTACTTTGCTTTTTTTGATCGTTAGGAAGGAAAAAAACCACAAACCAGTTTACATTGAAAGTTTTCAAATTTAAAAGCAGATGTTTTTATTTGCCAGTAGACTAGAAGTGTGACAGAGCAGTTTAGGTGTTATTGTCAGTTGTGTGGTTGGATCAAGTTATCATCTTTACAAAGAAAGCTTAGTCTCTCACAGGTAAGAAGGTGGCATTAGGATTGTTGCTGGATTCAGGAATGCTCACATGGAGACTCCAGTGTTTGCCCTTTGTCTCTTCTCTTTGATCTTCCTGGTGTGCAGTGGACTCACCCTTAGTCTCCGCCCCACCTACCTGTCCATTCCAACAAGTAGCTCATTAAACAACCACCTTGGATTGGTTCATTTTAAACATTGCATACCAGCTTTGCTGATAAAAATGTAGCCACCCCCCTGGAGGAACTTGAAGGTAATGTAGCCAGTAAGTGAAGGAGCCTCTTTCACCCCTTATTCTGGGGATGGAACCAGGGTCTTACTTATGCATGTTACCACTGAGCTACATCCTCAGCCTAGAAACAATCTTCACCCTCAGGGCTGTACTCACTGCTGGGAACCCTGACAATGGTTTGAGACTTGGAATGTATCAGCGTAAGATTAGACTCATGAATAACAGACTGGAGAGTAA